>CM035126.1:61687902-62287902 GCA_020205555.1 Panax stipuleanatus | reverse complement strand
ACTATATAATATCTCTTTGGGGCTTCATAATTGGGGATCTAGACATTGGGAGGCTACTCTAAACATAAAAATTAGGAGCAAAGAGCTGCAGTTCAAGGAGAAATTCAGCAATAGCTAAGGAATTAAGGGCCAAAGGAGTGCAAAACTTGGAAGGAAGAGCTAGAGATCATCACCAACCAAACATTAAAAATCTAAAAATCATCAAAAAGGGTTTTATCTCTATTTCTTAATTTCCATTTGTTGTAATCCTAGATAACATGTATAAATTGGGCATGATGTTGTATGTAGTTACCATGAACTAGATCATTATTCTAAGATTTCAATGGAACCCAATATATAGTTTGAATTGATTTCTCTCTCTTTGATATTAATTACTCATTTGTGAATTGGTTATCATAATTTGTGTTTTATTTATTAATTACCTGGCTAGTAATTACCTTGGGAACCTATATGAACTTGAGAAACGGAGTATAGGTTGAGACCTAATTATGATATCATACGAAAGTTACAGATTCTTGAGGGTGAATAATAAGATTTAGTGACGTTTGTCCTATTGTTTGTCCAAGAGAATAGGTAACGTGCTAGTATTTAGGATAGAGATATACCTAAATAACGTATGCAACCAAATTGAGATTCTAATCTTAATAACTTCCTATGTGAAAGTTGGTAATTATGGAGTGGTTAATGAGATGTGTTCATAGGATAGAAATATACTTATGAGCATAGTGACGTGTGTCTTGTTATATTTTCTTGAAATTAGTTGCTTAACAGTGTGTGAGATAGACATATACCTACATGCCGCATTAGGAAAATTCATAATTGACCATCGAGAGAGGCTTATATGTAATTGTGATTTCTCGGATGTTAATTCATGTGATTAATTAATCTTAAAAGAGAGAGTTAAGAGACTCAAATGAAGTGTTGGGGGAAATTGTAATCTTGGACTTGTTAATATTAGTTCATCATTATTTTGCTTGTTTTGCCATTTATCTTTAATTAAAAAAATCTAAATTATCGTTTGTTTAAATAAGATTGATTTGATACTTTGTTGGTGCTTGGTGTTTATTAGAATCAATTCCCTGTGGGTTCGACAACTCTCTTATCATTATATTACTTGTTGACCGTGTACACTTGCACGCGTGTGTTTTCTATTGTGAAATCGACCAACAAGTTTTTGGCGCCGTTGCCGGGGAATTATTTTCTAATATTTCACAAATATTAATTTCTATCGAATTAGTCTTAATTTAAACGTATATATTTGTATTTGTATTTTTTTTTGTTATTTACTTTTCAAATAACTATTAATGGTCTTATGAAAGGATGAGACAACCAAGTGAGGAAGAAATATTTGAACTTTTTCAAGAACAAGTTGCAGGACTTTCAAAAAAAATTGACGCACTTGAATGCCAATCCAATCAAAATGCCTACCACCGGGAACAAGCCGACTATGCCCCAAACTACTATCTTCTAGCTTGGCAAAACAATCCGGACTTTCCAAAGGAAAATAATCAAGATCAATTCTATGACCCATGTTTATCATACCCTTCAGAAAATTGATATCAACCTCCACTGCAAGAAGAGGATACATCTAAGTTGGAGGAATTTCTTTCCAAATAGTTAGAGCAACAAGAGGAAAGAAGAGTGGAGGAACTTATTTCTAATTTCATATCTCAAAATGAGGTTAGGATGGCAATTCAAGGTGCTTCAATTCGAAACCTCGAGAACCAAATGGAACAACTTGTCGATGTTATCATGAACCAACCGTAAAGCACTTTACCTAGCAATACTGAGATTAATCCTAAAGAGGAGGGTGAAGAGCAATGCATGATAAATATGCATGGAAGTGGCGAGGAGTTACATGAGGCTATTAGAGGACTTTTTTTTATGATACATCCTATTGTGGATGATGATTCTGAGGATGATGAGAAGAGGAGTATGAATGGGATTTATAACAAGGAAAATGAAGACCAAGAAGTCACATTCAAGGTTTTCGACACCATCAAACACCCATTGGTTTATGAAGATTATCTTCATGACGATCTTGATGAAAATGCATTAATGGATAAATCGGATGGTGAAAGCATCTTTTTGACAATGGATAAAGTTGTGTTTGAGGGTCACCAACCATGCATGCATGCTATGCAAATCAATGAATTAACAGCGAGGCGGCATGCTATGGTTATTTTTGCGATTGAGTCGGATTAAAAAGAAATAAAGGAGTCTGGCTAACGACTATAAAACAAGCGCTTCTTTGGAGGCAACCCAAGTTTAATGCTTTATTTGTTTGTTTGTGTTTAATTACATTTTAGTTTGTTTAACTGCATTTTAATTTGTTAACTCAATTTCTTTCAAGTTCAAGTAATTGACATGACGAATTTTACCACAAATTCATGGGTGAGGAAGACGCTCTGATGTCGGCTGACATGTTCTCAGGGAAGTTTTATGCTTTACTTTTTCCTATCTCAAACATTGAGAACAATGTCTAGTTTAAGTTTGGGGTGCATTAGTTTTGTTGTATTTGGAATTGGTTTGCATTTGATTGATTTTAAATTGTTAGTTTAGATAAGATGTTTAGTTTTGTGGGGTTGGTGCTGTTGGATGACATATAGGGGAGTTCTCTGTTTAAATTCTGTCTATTTTAACATTGAGGACAATGTTTAGTTTAAGTTTGGGGTGTAGTTAAAAATTGTGAATGTTTTTTAAAAATTTGCATGTTAGTGTGTCGTGTTAGTTGAGTGATGTCTTATTTGGAACTTAAGATTGGCCAGTGATAAGACGGATTTTATGTTATTCTTAATCATGGGGAAGTCTTGAGCATGCTTAGTTACCTTTTTGACATCTTGACTGGATTCTCACTATTCTTGATTCTTTCACATCTTTGCGCACGCTTCCAAATTGCTTATCTAGTTAGTATTGTGAAAACTTATTTGCTTAAATGCTTGAGGGATTATCATGTATTAAACTTATTTCAGTAGCTTTTATTGCTAAATTTAGACTGTCATATAAGTTTGGGGGAATCCTTTGCGAAAAAAGAAAGAAAAAGAAAATTGAAAATAAAAACAAAATAAAGGAAACTTCAGGTTTAACCGAGTTTAATTACGTGGCCTTTGTTACTCGAGTTAATAGATCTGTAGGGGTGTGTAAACCTAATGCCCTAAAGCCATCTGGTTTGGGAGTCATTGATCAAACACTCGTTACATGGGTAACTCTGAATCGCCTAATGCAATTAGCCATTGCACGGTCAAGCTTATGGAGTAGTTAGTAAAGAAGGAATAAAAATGACTTTAGTCTGGCTAAGTTTAATTACGTGGGCATTGTTACTCGAGCTAATAGATCCTTAGAGGTGTTCTGCACCTAATTCCCTAAAGCCATCTGGTTTGGGAGTCATTGATCAAACTCTCGTTACATAGGTAACTTTGTAGCCTAATGTAATTAGACATTGCACGACCAAGAATAAAGTTTGTTGATACAATAATACCCTTGGGATCCCTTTCTTATATGTTTGTCTTGTTTAGTAGTGATTGATGCTAATGATGAGTTAATAGTGTAATCTTTCATATGTGTAAGTACATTCGTTATCTAAATTCTAACTTGCCTAAGCATACGGGACACACACACACTTTGAAAGGATCTTGAATAGTTGTGAGCCTAGTGACTTTGTCAATTGTAACTTCGTGTTGCTCTTGTGTCCTCTTTAATCTTTATTCTTTGAGGCCATTCTAAGTTTCAAGTATCTCATTACTCATGTTGTGTTTAGGTTAGAAGTTAATTGTTATTGTTAGTTTATCTTTGCGTTGATTGAGGACAAGCAAAGATTCAAGTTTGGGGGTATTTGATAACAGGGTTTTATACCTACTTATTGGATACTTTTAATCTCGATATCTTGCAAGTCTTAAGGTTTTCAAATTGGTTTTTATATCTTTTATCTTATTTGTGTAAATGTTGTTTCATATTTCTTTCATGTGATTTTTATGTGTTTTAACTTTGTTTTGTAGAAATTTGAATAAACGCCGTATGGATCAATGTTTGGAGTTGTCACGTTCAAGTTTTAGGCTTGTCATTGACATGGCAACCCACTTTAGAACCAACCCCGACCTTGCTCTATCCGGTATCTTGACGAACACATGGGTACAGATGCGTTTTGGATGGTTTATAGCCATTGTGGAGTCAAATGGTCCACACGTGCCTGTGTCGTCTTAGTGTTCATATGTGAAAATCCGTGCTTGGCGTGTTTTAATATGGAAATTAGCGCTTGATGGTGCTCGGTATTGATAATAAAGTAAATGGCATTTCGTGTGCACAACGTATGGGGCGTTGTAGCAGGCATCAGCAAGCGACGGCAGCTGGGCGCGCGTTGGGGTACGTGGGTGCGCACGGGGGGCACCGACAGCACCAGCATCAGGCATGGGCGAGCAACGTTGAGCAGCATCGAGCATCGGCACGTTGGGGCGCACGGGCGCTCACGGGCTGTGCCAGCCGAGCAGCATCAGGCGTGTGCTAGCAGCGTCGAGCAGCGTCGACCGTGAGTGACAGATTAACGTGCACGCCAGCGGGCGCCGGCGCGTTGGGGCAGCGGCCACGCCAACTGGGCAGAACTAGCAGAAAGTGGGCACGGGCGAGCCAGCTCGCGATTTGGGTTGACTTTTGCTGCATTTTGGTTAAGATTGGAGGGATACATTAGTGATTTCAATGGGGCACTATATAATATCTCTTTGGGGCTTCATAATTGGGGATCTAGACATTGGGAGGCTACTCTAAACATAAAAATTAGGAGCAAAGAGCTGCAGTTCAAGGAGAAATTCAGCAATAGCTAAGGAATTAAGGGCCAAAGGAGTGCAAAACTTGGAAGGAAGAGCTAGAGATCATCACCAACCAAACATTAAAAATCTAAAAATCATCAAAAAGGGTTTTATCTCTATTTCTTAATTTCCATTTGTTGTAATCCTAGATAACATGTATAAATTGGGCATGATGTTGTATGTAGTTACCATGAACTAGATCATTATTCTAAGATTTCAATGGAACCCAATATATAGTTTGAATTGATTTCTCTCTCTTTGATATTAATTACTCATTTGTGAATTGGTTATCATAATTTGTGTTTTATTTATTAATTACCTGGCTAGTAATTACCTTGGGAACCTATATGAACTTGAGAAACGGAGTATAGGTTGAGACCTAATTATGATATCATACGAAAGTTACAGATTCTTGAGGGTGAATAATAAGATTTAGTGACGTTTGTCCTATTGTTTGTCCAAGAGAATAGGTAACGTGCTAGTATTTAGGATAGAGATATACCTAAATAACGTATGCAACCAAATTGAGATTCTAATCTTAATAACTTCCTATGTGAAAGTTGGTAATTATGGAGTGGTTAATGAGATGTGTTCATAGGATAGAAATATACTTATGAGCATAGTGACGTGTGTCTTGTTATATTTTCTTGAAATTAGTTGCTTAACAGTGTGTGAGATAGACATATACCTACATGCCGCATTAGGAAAATTCATAATTGACCATCGAGAGAGGCTTATATGTAATTGTGATTTCTCGGATGTTAATTCATGTGATTAATTAATCTTAAAAGAGAGAGTTAAGAGACTCAAATGAAGTGTTGGGGGAAATTGTAATCTTGGACTTGTTAATATTAGTTCATCATTATTTTGCTTGTTTTGCCATTTATCTTTAATTAAAAAAATCTAAATTATCGTTTGTTTAAATAAGATTGATTTGATACTTTGTTGGTGCTTGGTGTTTATTAGAATCAATTCCCTGTGGGTTCGACAACTCTCTTATCATTATATTACTTGTTGACCGTGTACACTTGCACGCGTGTGTTTTCTATTGTGAAATCGACCAACAAGTTTTTGGCGCCGTTGCCGGGGAATTATTTTCTAATATTTCACAAATATTAATTTCTATCGAATTAGTCTTAATTTAAACGTATATATTTGTATTTGTATTTTTTTTTGTTATTTACTTTTCAAATAACTATTAATGGTCTTATGAAAGGATGAGACAACCAAGTGAGGAAGAAATATTTGAACTTTTTCAAGAACAAGTTGCAGGACTTTCAAAAAAAATTGACGCACTTGAATGCCAATCCAATCAAAATGCCTACCACCGGGAACAAGCCGACTATGCCCCAAACTACTATCTTCTAGCTTGGCAAAACAATCCGGACTTTCCAAAGGAAAATAATCAAGATCAATTCTATGACCCATGTTTATCATACCCTTCAGAAAATTGATATCAACCTCCACTGCAAGAAGAGGATACATCTAAGTTGGAGGAATTTCTTTCCAAATAGTTAGAGCAACAAGAGGAAAGAAGAGTGGAGGAACTTATTTCTAATTTCATATCTCAAAATGAGGTTAGGATGGCAATTCAAGGTGCTTCAATTCGAAACCTCGAGAACCAAATGGAACAACTTGTCGATGTTATCATGAACCAACCGTAAAGCACTTTACCTAGCAATACTGAGATTAATCCTAAAGAGGAGGGTGAAGAGCAATGCATGATAAATATGCATGGAAGTGGCGAGGAGTTACATGAGGCTATTAGAGGACTTTTTTTTATGATACATCCTATTGTGGATGATGATTCTGAGGATGATGAGAAGAGGAGTATGAATGGGATTTATAACAAGGAAAATGAAGACCAAGAAGTCACATTCAAGGTTTTCGACACCATCAAACACCCATTGGTTTATGAAGATTATCTTCATGACGATCTTGATGAAAATGCATTAATGGATAAATCGGATGGTGAAAGCATCTTTTTGACAATGGATAAAGTTGTGTTTGAGGGTCACCAACCATGCATGCATGCTATGCAAATCAATGAATTAACAGCGAGGCGGCATGCTATGGTTATTTTTGCGATTGAGTCGGATTAAAAAGAAATAAAGGAGTCTGGCTAACGACTATAAAACAAGCGCTTCTTTGGAGGCAACCCAAGTTTAATGCTTTATTTGTTTGTTTGTGTTTAATTACATTTTAGTTTGTTTAACTGCATTTTAATTTGTTAACTCAATTTCTTTCAAGTTCAAGTAATTGACATGACGAATTTTACCACAAATTCATGGGTGAGGAAGACGCTCTGATGTCGGCTGACATGTTCTCAGGGAAGTTTTATGCTTTACTTTTTCCTATCTCAAACATTGAGAACAATGTCTAGTTTAAGTTTGGGGTGCATTAGTTTTGTTGTATTTGGAATTGGTTTGCATTTGATTGATTTTAAATTGTTAGTTTAGATAAGATGTTTAGTTTTGTGGGGTTGGTGCTGTTGGATGACATATAGGGGAGTTCTCTGTTTAAATTCTGTCTATTTTAACATTGAGGACAATGTTTAGTTTAAGTTTGGGGTGTAGTTAAAAATTGTGAATGTTTTTTAAAAATTTGCATGTTAGTGTGTCGTGTTAGTTGAGTGATGTCTTATTTGGAACTTAAGATTGGCCAGTGATAAGACGGATTTTATGTTATTCTTAATCATGGGGAAGTCTTGAGCATGCTTAGTTACCTTTTTGACATCTTGACTGGATTCTCACTATTCTTGATTCTTTCACATCTTTGCGCACGCTTCCAAATTGCTTATCTAGTTAGTATTGTGAAAACTTATTTGCTTAAATGCTTGAGGGATTATCATGTATTAAACTTATTTCAGTAGCTTTTATTGCTAAATTTAGACTGTCATATAAGTTTGGGGGAATCCTTTGCGAAAAAAGAAAGAAAAAGAAAATTGAAAATAAAAACAAAATAAAGGAAACTTCAGGTTTAACCGAGTTTAATTACGTGGCCTTTGTTACTCGAGTTAATAGATCTGTAGGGGTGTGTAAACCTAATGCCCTAAAGCCATCTGGTTTGGGAGTCATTGATCAAACACTCGTTACATGGGTAACTCTGAATCGCCTAATGCAATTAGCCATTGCACGGTCAAGCTTATGGAGTAGTTAGTAAAGAAGGAATAAAAATGACTTTAGTCTGGCTAAGTTTAATTACGTGGGCATTGTTACTCGAGCTAATAGATCCTTAGAGGTGTTCTGCACCTAATTCCCTAAAGCCATCTGGTTTGGGAGTCATTGATCAAACTCTCGTTACATAGGTAACTTTGTAGCCTAATGTAATTAGACATTGCACGACCAAGAATAAAGTTTGTTGATACAATAATACCCTTGGGATCCCTTTCTTATATGTTTGTCTTGTTTAGTAGTGATTGATGCTAATGATGAGTTAATAGTGTAATCTTTCATATGTGTAAGTACATTCGTTATCTAAATTCTAACTTGCCTAAGCATACGGGACACACACACACTTTGAAAGGATCTTGAATAGTTGTGAGCCTAGTGACTTTGTCAATTGTAACTTCGTGTTGCTCTTGTGTCCTCTTTAATCTTTATTCTTTGAGGCCATTCTAAGTTTCAAGTATCTCATTACTCATGTTGTGTTTAGGTTAGAAGTTAATTGTTATTGTTAGTTTATCTTTGCGTTGATTGAGGACAAGCAAAGATTCAAGTTTGGGGGTATTTGATAACAGGGTTTTATACCTACTTATTGGATACTTTTAATCTCGATATCTTGCAAGTCTTAAGGTTTTCAAATTGGTTTTTATATCTTTTATCTTATTTGTGTAAATGTTGTTTCATATTTCTTTCATGTGATTTTTATGTGTTTTAACTTTGTTTTGTAGAAATTTGAATAAACGCCGTATGGATCAATGTTTGGAGTTGTCACGTTCAAGTTTTAGGCTTGTCATTGACATGGCAACCCACTTTAGAACCAACCCCGACCTTGCTCTATCCGGTATCTTGACGAACACATGGGTACAGATGCGTTTTGGATGGTTTATAGCCATTGTGGAGTCAAATGGTCCACACGTGCCTGTGTCGTCTTAGTGTTCATATGTGAAAATCCGTGCTTGGCGTGTTTTAATATGGAAATTAGCGCTTGATGGTGCTCGGTATTGATAATAAAGTAAATGGCATTTCGTGTGCACAACGTATGGGGCGTTGTAGCAGGCATCAGCAAGCGACGGCAGCTGGGCGCGCGTTGGGGTACGTGGGTGCGCACGGGGGGCACCGACAGCACCAGCATCAGGCATGGGCGAGCAACGTTGAGCAGCATCGAGCATCGGCACGTTGGGGCGCACGGGCGCTCACGGGCTGTGCCAGCCGAGCAGCATCAGGCGTGTGCTAGCAGCGTCGAGCAGCGTCGACCGTGAGTGACAGATTAACGTGCACGCCAGCGGGCGCCGGCGCGTTGGGGCAGCGGCCACGCCAACTGGGCAGAACTAGCAGAAAGTGGGCACGGGCGAGCCAGCTCGCGATTTGGGTTGACTTTTGCTGCATTTTGGTTAAGATTGGAGGGATACATTAGTGATTTCAATGGGGCACTATATAATATCTCTTTGGGGCTTCATAATTGGGGATCTAGACATTGGGAGGCTACTCTAAACATAAAAATTAGGAGCAAAGAGCTGCAGTTCAAGGAGAAATTCAGCAATAGCTAAGGAATTAAGGGCCAAAGGAGTGCAAAACTTGGAAGGAAGAGCTAGAGATCATCACCAACCAAACATTAAAAATCTAAAAATCATCAAAAAGGGTTTTATCTCTATTTCTTAATTTCCATTTGTTGTAATCCTAGATAACATGTATAAATTGGGCATGATGTTGTATGTAGTTACCATGAACTAGATCATTATTCTAAGATTTCAATGGAACCCAATATATAGTTTGAATTGATTTCTCTCTCTTTGATATTAATTACTCATTTGTGAATTGGTTATCATAATTTGTGTTTTATTTATTAATTACCTGGCTAGTAATTACCTTGGGAACCTATATGAACTTGAGAAACGGAGTATAGGTTGAGACCTAATTATGATATCATACGAAAGTTACAGATTCTTGAGGGTGAATAATAAGATTTAGTGACGTTTGTCCTATTGTTTGTCCAAGAGAATAGGTAACGTGCTAGTATTTAGGATAGAGATATACCTAAATAACGTATGCAACCAAATTGAGATTCTAATCTTAATAACTTCCTATGTGAAAGTTGGTAATTATGGAGTGGTTAATGAGATGTGTTCATAGGATAGAAATATACTTATGAGCATAGTGACGTGTGTCTTGTTATATTTTCTTGAAATTAGTTGCTTAACAGTGTGTGAGATAGACATATACCTACATGCCGCATTAGGAAAATTCATAATTGACCATCGAGAGAGGCTTATATGTAATTGTGATTTCTCGGATGTTAATTCATGTGATTAATTAATCTTAAAAGAGAGAGTTAAGAGACTCAAATGAAGTGTTGGGGGAAATTGTAATCTTGGACTTGTTAATATTAGTTCATCATTATTTTGCTTGTTTTGCCATTTATCTTTAATTAAAAAAATCTAAATTATCGTTTGTTTAAATAAGATTGATTTGATACTTTGTTGGTGCTTGGTGTTTATTAGAATCAATTCCCTGTGGGTTCGACAACTCTCTTATCATTATATTACTTGTTGACCGTGTACACTTGCACGCGTGTGTTTTCTATTGTGAAATCGACCAACAAGTTTTTGGCGCCGTTGCCGGGGAATTATTTTCTAATATTTCACAAATATTAATTTCTATCGAATTAGTCTTAATTTAAACGTATATATTTGTATTTGTATTTTTTTTTGTTATTTACTTTTCAAATAACTATTAATGGTCTTATGAAAGGATGAGACAACCAAGTGAGGAAGAAATATTTGAACTTTTTCAAGAACAAGTTGCAGGACTTTCAAAAAAAATTGACGCACTTGAATGCCAATCCAATCAAAATGCCTACCACCGGGAACAAGCCGACTATGCCCCAAACTACTATCTTCTAGCTTGGCAAAACAATCCGGACTTTCCAAAGGAAAATAATCAAGATCAATTCTATGACCCATGTTTATCATACCCTTCAGAAAATTGATATCAACCTCCACTGCAAGAAGAGGATACATCTAAGTTGGAGGAATTTCTTTCCAAATAGTTAGAGCAACAAGAGGAAAGAAGAGTGGAGGAACTTATTTCTAATTTCATATCTCAAAATGAGGTTAGGATGGCAATTCAAGGTGCTTCAATTCGAAACCTCGAGAACCAAATGGAACAACTTGTCGATGTTATCATGAACCAACCGTAAAGCACTTTACCTAGCAATACTGAGATTAATCCTAAAGAGGAGGGTGAAGAGCAATGCATGATAAATATGCATGGAAGTGGCGAGGAGTTACATGAGGCTATTAGAGGACTTTTTTTTATGATACATCCTATTGTGGATGATGATTCTGAGGATGATGAGAAGAGGAGTATGAATGGGATTTATAACAAGGAAAATGAAGACCAAGAAGTCACATTCAAGGTTTTCGACACCATCAAACACCCATTGGTTTATGAAGATTATCTTCATGACGATCTTGATGAAAATGCATTAATGGATAAATCGGATGGTGAAAGCATCTTTTTGACAATGGATAAAGTTGTGTTTGAGGGTCACCAACCATGCATGCATGCTATGCAAATCAATGAATTAACAGCGAGGCGGCATGCTATGGTTATTTTTGCGATTGAGTCGGATTAAAAAGAAATAAAGGAGTCTGGCTAACGACTATAAAACAAGCGCTTCTTTGGAGGCAACCCAAGTTTAATGCTTTATTTGTTTGTTTGTGTTTAATTACATTTTAGTTTGTTTAACTGCATTTTAATTTGTTAACTCAATTTCTTTCAAGTTCAAGTAATTGACATGACGAATTTTACCACAAATTCATGGGTGAGGAAGACGCTCTGATGTCGGCTGACATGTTCTCAGGGAAGTTTTATGCTTTACTTTTTCCTATCTCAAACATTGAGAACAATGTCTAGTTTAAGTTTGGGGTGCATTAGTTTTGTTGTATTTGGAATTGGTTTGCATTTGATTGATTTTAAATTGTTAGTTTAGATAAGATGTTTAGTTTTGTGGGGTTGGTGCTGTTGGATGACATATAGGGGAGTTCTCTGTTTAAATTCTGTCTATTTTAACATTGAGGACAATGTTTAGTTTAAGTTTGGGGTGTAGTTAAAAATTGTGAATGTTTTTTAAAAATTTGCATGTTAGTGTGTCGTGTTAGTTGAGTGATGTCTTATTTGGAACTTAAGATTGGCCAGTGATAAGACGGATTTTATGTTATTCTTAATCATGGGGAAGTCTTGAGCATGCTTAGTTACCTTTTTGACATCTTGACTGGATTCTCACTATTCTTGATTCTTTCACATCTTTGCGCACGCTTCCAAATTGCTTATCTAGTTAGTATTGTGAAAACTTATTTGCTTAAATGCTTGAGGGATTATCATGTATTAAACTTATTTCAGTAGCTTTTATTGCTAAATTTAGACTGTCATATAAGTTTGGGGGAATCCTTTGCGAAAAAAGAAAGAAAAAGAAAATTGAAAATAAAAACAAAATAAAGGAAACTTCAGGTTTAACCGAGTTTAATTACGTGGCCTTTGTTACTCGAGTTAATAGATCTGTAGGGGTGTGTAAACCTAATGCCCTAAAGCCATCTGGTTTGGGAGTCATTGATCAAACACTCGTTACATGGGTAACTCTGAATCGCCTAATGCAATTAGCCATTGCACGGTCAAGCTTATGGAGTAGTTAGTAAAGAAGGAATAAAAATGACTTTAGTCTGGCTAAGTTTAATTACGTGGGCATTGTTACTCGAGCTAATAGATCCTTAGAGGTGTTCTGCACCTAATTCCCTAAAGCCATCTGGTTTGGGAGTCATTGATCAAACTCTCGTTACATAGGTAACTTTGTAGCCTAATGTAATTAGACATTGCACGACCAAGAATAAAGTTTGTTGATACAATAATACCCTTGGGATCCCTTTCTTATATGTTTGTCTTGTTTAGTAGTGATTGATGCTAATGATGAGTTAATAGTGTAATCTTTCATATGTGTAAGTACATTCGTTATCTAAATTCTAACTTGCCTAAGCATACGGGACACACACACACTTTGAAAGGATCTTGAATAGTTGTGAGCCTAGTGACTTTGTCAATTGTAACTTCGTGTTGCTCTTGTGTCCTCTTTAATCTTTATTCTTTGAGGCCATTCTAAGTTTCAAGTATCTCATTACTCATGTTGTGTTTAGGTTAGAAGTTAATTGTTATTGTTAGTTTATCTTTGCGTTGATTGAGGACAAGCAAAGATTCAAGTTTGGGGGTATTTGATAACAGGGTTTTATACCTACTTATTGGATACTTTTAATCTCGATATCTTGCAAGTCTTAAGGTTTTCAAATTGGTTTTTATATCTTTTATCTTATTTGTGTAAATGTTGTTTCATATTTCTTTCATGTGATTTTTATGTGTTTTAACTTTGTTTTGTAGAAATTTGAATAAACGCCGTATGGATCAATGTTTGGAGTTGTCACGTTCAAGTTTTAGGCTTGTCATTGACATGGCAACCCACTTTAGAACCAACCCCGACCTTGCTCTATCCGGTATCTTGACGAACACATGGGTACAGATGCGTTTTGGATGGTTTATAGCCATTGTGGAGTCAAATGGTCCACACGTGCCTGTGTCGTCTTAGTGTTCATATGTGAAAATCCGTGCTTGGCGTGTTTTAATATGGAAATTAGCGCTTGATGGTGCTCGGTATTGATAATAAAGTAAATGGCATTTCGTGTGCACAACGTATGGGGCGTTGTAGCAGGCATCAGCAAGCGACGGCAGCTGGGCGCGCGTTGGGGTACGTGGGTGCGCACGGGGGGCACCGACAGCACCAGCATCAGGCATGGGCGAGCAACGTTGAGCAGCATCGAGCATCGGCACGTTGGGGCGCACGGGCGCTCACGGGCTGTGCCAGCCGAGCAGCATCAGGCGTGTGCTAGCAGCGTCGAGCAGCGTCGACCGTGAGTGACAGATTAACGTGCACGCCAGCGGGCGCCGGCGCGTTGGGGCAGCGGCCACGCCAACTGGGCAGAACTAGCAGAAAGTGGGCACGGGCGAGCCAGCTCGCGATTTGGGTTGACTTTTGCTGCATTTTGGTTAAGATTGGAGGGATACATTAGTGATTTCAATGGGGCACTATATAATATCTCTTTGGGGCTTCATAATTGGGGATCTAGACATTGGGAGGCTACTCTAAACATAAAAATTAGGAGCAAAGAGCTGCAGTTCAAGGAGAAATTCAGCAATAGCTAAGGAATTAAGGGCCAAAGGAGTGCAAAACTTGGAAGGAAGAGCTAGAGATCATCACCAACCAAACATTAAAAATCTAAAAATCATCAAAAAGGGTTTTATCTCTATTTCTTAATTTCCATTTGTTGTAATCCTAGATAACATGTATAAATTGGGCATGATGTTGTATGTAGTTACCATGAACTAGATCATTATTCTAAGATTTCAATGGAACCCAATATATAGTTTGAATTGATTTCTCTCTCTTTGATATTAATTACTCATTTGTGAATTGGTTATCATAATTTGTGTTTTATTTATTAATTACCTGGCTAGTAATTACCTTGGGAACCTATATGAACTTGAGAAACGGAGTATAGGTTGAGACCTAATTATGATATCATACGAAAGTTACAGATTCTTGAGGGTGAATAATAAGATTTAGTGACGTTTGTCCTATTGTTTGTCCAAGAGAATAGGTAACGTGCTAGTATTTAGGATAGAGATATACCTAAATAACGTATGCAACCAAATTGAGATTCTAATCTTAATAACTTCCTATGTGAAAGTTGGTAATTATGGAGTGGTTAATGAGATGTGTTCATAGGATAGAAATATACTTATGAGCATAGTGACGTGTGTCTTGTTATATTTTCTTGAAATTAGTTGCTTAACAGTGTGTGAGATAGACATATACCTACATGCCGCATTAGGAAAATTCATAATTGACCATCGAGAGAGGCTTATATGTAATTGTGATTTCTCGGATGTTAATTCATGTGATTAATTAATCTTAAAAGAGAGAGTTAAGAGACTCAAATGAAGTGTTGGGGGAAATTGTAATCTTGGACTTGTTAATATTAGTTCATCATTATTTTGCTTGTTTTGCCATTTATCTTTAATTAAAAAAATCTAAATTATCGTTTGTTTAAATAAGATTGATTTGATACTTTGTTGGTGCTTGGTGTTTATTAGAATCAATTCCCTGTGGGTTCGACAACTCTCTTATCATTATATTACTTGTTGACCGTGTACACTTGCACGCGTGTGTTTTCTATTGTGAAATCGACCAACAAGTTTTTGGCGCCGTTGCCGGGGAATTATTTTCTAATATTTCACAAATATTAATTTCTATCGAATTAGTCTTAATTTAAACGTATATATTTGTATTTGTATTTTTTTTTGTTATTTACTTTTCAAATAACTATTAATGGTCTTATGAAAGGATGAGACAACCAAGTGAGGAAGAAATATTTGAACTTTTTCAAGAACAAGTTGCAGGACTTTCAAAAAAAATTGACGCACTTGAATGCCAATCCAATCAAAATGCCTACCACCGGGAACAAGCCGACTATGCCCCAAACTACTATCTTCTAGCTTGGCAAAACAATCCGGACTTTCCAAAGGAAAATAATCAAGATCAATTCTATGACCCATGTTTATCATACCCTTCAGAAAATTGATATCAACCTCCACTGCAAGAAGAGGATACATCTAAGTTGGAGGAATTTCTTTCCAAATAGTTAGAGCAACAAGAGGAAAGAAGAGTGGAGGAACTTATTTCTAATTTCATATCTCAAAATGAGGTTAGGATGGCAATTCAAGGTGCTTCAATTCGAAACCTCGAGAACCAAATGGAACAACTTGTCGATGTTATCATGAACCAACCGTAAAGCACTTTACCTAGCAATACTGAGATTAATCCTAAAGAGGAGGGTGAAGAGCAATGCATGATAAATATGCATGGAAGTGGCGAGGAGTTACATGAGGCTATTAGAGGACTTTTTTTTATGATACATCCTATTGTGGATGATGATTCTGAGGATGATGAGAAGAGGAGTATGAATGGGATTTATAACAAGGAAAATGAAGACCAAGAAGTCACATTCAAGGTTTTCGACACCATCAAACACCCATTGGTTTATGAAGATTATCTTCATGACGATCTTGATGAAAATGCATTAATGGATAAATCGGATGGTGAAAGCATCTTTTTGACAATGGATAAAGTTGTGTTTGAGGGTCACCAACCATGCATGCATGCTATGCAAATCAATGAATTAACAGCGAGGCGGCATGCTATGGTTATTTTTGCGATTGAGTCGGATTAAAAAGAAATAAAGGAGTCTGGCTAACGACTATAAAACAAGCGCTTCTTTGGAGGCAACCCAAGTTTAATGCTTTATTTGTTTGTTTGTGTTTAATTACATTTTAGTTTGTTTAACTGCATTTTAATTTGTTAACTCAATTTCTTTCAAGTTCAAGTAATTGACATGACGAATTTTACCACAAATTCATGGGTGAGGAAGACGCTCTGATGTCGGCTGACATGTTCTCAGGGAAGTTTTATGCTTTACTTTTTCCTATCTCAAACATTGAGAACAATGTCTAGTTTAAGTTTGGGGTGCATTAGTTTTGTTGTATTTGGAATTGGTTTGCATTTGATTGATTTTAAATTGTTAGTTTAGATAAGATGTTTAGTTTTGTGGGGTTGGTGCTGTTGGATGACATATAGGGGAGTTCTCTGTTTAAATTCTGTCTATTTTAACATTGAGGACAATGTTTAGTTTAAGTTTGGGGTGTAGTTAAAAATTGTGAATGTTTTTTAAAAATTTGCATGTTAGTGTGTCGTGTTAGTTGAGTGATGTCTTATTTGGAACTTAAGATTGGCCAGTGATAAGACGGATTTTATGTTATTCTTAATCATGGGGAAGTCTTGAGCATGCTTAGTTACCTTTTTGACATCTTGACTGGATTCTCACTATTCTTGATTCTTTCACATCTTTGCGCACGCTTCCAAATTGCTTATCTAGTTAGTATTGTGAAAACTTATTTGCTTAAATGCTTGAGGGATTATCATGTATTAAACTTATTTCAGTAGCTTTTATTGCTAAATTTAGACTGTCATATAAGTTTGGGGGAATCCTTTGCGAAAAAAGAAAGAAAAAGAAAATTGAAAATAAAAACAAAATAAAGGAAACTTCAGGTTTAACCGAGTTTAATTACGTGGCCTTTGTTACTCGAGTTAATAGATCTGTAGGGGTGTGTAAACCTAATGCCCTAAAGCCATCTGGTTTGGGAGTCATTGATCAAACACTCGTTACATGGGTAACTCTGAATCGCCTAATGCAATTAGCCATTGCACGGTCAAGCTTATGGAGTAGTTAGTAAAGAAGGAATAAAAATGACTTTAGTCTGGCTAAGTTTAATTACGTGGGCATTGTTACTCGAGCTAATAGATCCTTAGAGGTGTTCTGCACCTAATTCCCTAAAGCCATCTGGTTTGGGAGTCATTGATCAAACTCTCGTTACATAGGTAACTTTGTAGCCTAATGTAATTAGACATTGCACGACCAAGAATAAAGTTTGTTGATACAATAATACCCTTGGGATCCCTTTCTTATATGTTTGTCTTGTTTAGTAGTGATTGATGCTAATGATGAGTTAATAGTGTAATCTTTCATATGTGTAAGTACATTCGTTATCTAAATTCTAACTTGCCTAAGCATACGGGACACACACACACTTTGAAAGGATCTTGAATAGTTGTGAGCCTAGTGACTTTGTCAATTGTAACTTCGTGTTGCTCTTGTGTCCTCTTTAATCTTTATTCTTTGAGGCCATTCTAAGTTTCAAGTATCTCATTACTCATGTTGTGTTTAGGTTAGAAGTTAATTGTTATTGTTAGTTTATCTTTGCGTTGATTGAGGACAAGCAAAGATTCAAGTTTGGGGGTATTTGATAACAGGGTTTTATACCTACTTATTGGATACTTTTAATCTCGATATCTTGCAAGTCTTAAGGTTTTCAAATTGGTTTTTATATCTTTTATCTTATTTGTGTAAATGTTGTTTCATATTTCTTTCATGTGATTTTTATGTGTTTTAACTTTGTTTTGTAGAAATTTGAATAAACGCCGTATGGATCAATGTTTGGAGTTGTCACGTTCAAGTTTTAGGCTTGTCATTGACATGGCAACCCACTTTAGAACCAACCCCGACCTTGCTCTATCCGGTATCTTGACGAACACATGGGTACAGATGCGTTTTGGATGGTTTATAGCCATTGTGGAGTCAAATGGTCCACACGTGCCTGTGTCGTCTTAGTGTTCATATGTGAAAATCCGTGCTTGGCGTGTTTTAATATGGAAATTAGCGCTTGATGGTGCTCGGTATTGATAATAAAGTAAATGGCATTTCGTGTGCACAACGTATGGGGCGTTGTAGCAGGCATCAGCAAGCGACGGCAGCTGGGCGCGCGTTGGGGTACGTGGGTGCGCACGGGGGGCACCGACAAGCACCAGCATCAGGCATGGGCGAGCAACGTTGAGCAGCATCGAGCATCGGCACGTTGGGGCGCACGGGCGCTCACGGGCTGTGCCAGCCGAGCAGCATCAGGCGTGTGCTAGCAGCGTCGAGCAGCGTCGACCGTGAGTGACAGATTAACGTGCACGCCAGCGGGCGCCGGCGCGTTGGGGCAGCGGCCACGCCA
Organism: Panax stipuleanatus; assembly: GCA_020205555.1. Taxonomy (NCBI): domain Eukaryota; kingdom Viridiplantae; phylum Streptophyta; class Magnoliopsida; order Apiales; family Araliaceae; genus Panax; species Panax stipuleanatus. The sequence goes on along the minus strand of CM035126.1, from coordinate 62,269,229 downwards.
ACTGGGCAGAACTAGCAGAAAGTGGGCACGGGCGAGCCAGCTCGCGATTTGGGTTGACTTTTGCTGCATTTTGGTTAAGATTGGAGGGATACATTAGTGATTTCAATGGGGCACTATATAATATCTCTTTGGGGCTTCATAATTGGGGATCTAGACATTGGGAGGCTACTCTAAACATAAAAATTAGGAGCAAAGAGCTGCAGTTCAAGGAGAAATTCAGCAATAGCTAAGGAATTAAGGGCCAAAGGAGTGCAAAACTTGGAAGGAAGAGCTAGAGATCATCACCAACCAAACATTAAAAATCTAAATATCATCAAAAAGGGTTTTATCTCTATTTCTTAATTTCCATTTGTTGTAATCCTAGATAACATGTATAAATTGGGCATGATGTTGTATGTAGTTACCATGAACTAGATCATTATTCTAAGATTTCAATGGAACCCAATATATAGTTTGAATTGATTTCTCTCTCTTTGATATTAATTACTCATTTGTGAATTGGTTATCATAATTTGTGTTTTATTTATTAATTACCTGGCTAGTAATTACCTTGGGAACCTATATGAACTTGAGAAACGGAGTATAGGTTGAGACCTAATTATGATATCATACGAAAGTTACAGATTCTTGAGGGTGAATAATAAGATTTAGTGACGTTTGTCCTATTGTTTGTCCAAGAGAATAGGTAACGTGCTAGTATTTAGGATAGAGATATACCTAAATAACGTATGCAACCAAATTGAGATTCTAATCTTAATAACTTCCTATGTGAAAGTTGGTAATTATGGAGTGGTTAATGAGATGTGTTCATAGGATAGAAATATACTTATGAGCATAGTGACGTGTGTCTTGTTATATTTTCTTGAAATTAGTTGCTTAACAGTGTGTGAGATAGACATATACCTACATGCCGCATTAGGAAAATTCATAATTGACCATCGAGAGAGGCTTATATGTAATTGTGATTTCTCGGATGTTAATTCATGTGATTAATTAATCTTAAAAGAGAGAGTTAAGAGACTCAAATGAAGTGTTGGGGGAAATTGTAATCTTGGACTTGTTAATATTAGTTCATCATTATTTTGCTTGTTTTGCCATTTATCTTTAATTAAAAAAATCTAAATTATCGTTTGTTTAAATAAGATTGATTTGATACTTTGTTGGTGCTTGGTGTTTATTAGAATCAATTCCCTGTGGGTTCGACAACTCTCTTATCATTATATTACTTGTTGACCGTGTACACTTGCACGCGTGTGTTTTCTATTGTGAAATCGACCAACAAGTTTTTGGCGCCGTTGCCGGGGAATTATTTTCTAATATTTCACCAATATTAATTTCTATCGAATTAGTCTTAATTTAAACGTATATATTTGTATTTGTATTTTTTTTTGTTATTTACTTTTCAATATGATAACTATTAATGGTCTTATGAAAGGATGAGACAACCAAGTGAGGAAGAAATATTTGAACTTTTTCAAGAACAAGTTGCAGGACTTTCAAAAAAATTGACGCACTTGAATGCCAATCCAATCAAAATGCCTACCACCGGGAACAAGCCGACTATGCCCCAAACTACTATCTTCTAGCTTGGCAAAACAATCCGGACTTTCCAAAGGAAAATAATCAAGATCAATTCTATGACCCATGTTTATCATACCCTTCAGAAAATTGATATCAACCTCCACTGCAAGAAGAGGATACATCTAAGTTGGAGGAATTTCTTTCCAAATAGTTAGAGCAACAAGAGGAAAGAAGAGTGGAGGAACTTATTTCTAATTTCATATCTCAAAATGAGGTTAGGATGGCAATTCAAGGTGCTTCAATTCGAAACCTCGAGAACCAAATGGAATAACTTGTCGATGTTATCATGAACCAACCGTAAAGCACTTTACCTAGCAATACTGAGATTAATCCTAAAGAGGAGGGTGAAGAGCAATGCATGATAAATATGCATGGAAGTGGCGAGGAGTTACATGAGGCTATTAGAGGACTTTTTTTTATGATACATCCTATTGTGGATGATGATTCTGAGGATGATGAGAAGAGGAGTATGAATGGGATTTATAACAAGGAAAATGAAGACCAAGAAGTCACATTCAAGGTTTTCGACACCATCAAACACCCATTGGTTTATGAAGATTATCTTCATGACGATCTTGATGAAAATGCATTAATGGATAAATCGGATGGTGAAAGCATCTTTTTGACAATGGATAAAGTTGTGTTTGAGGGTCACCAACCATGCATGCATGCTATGCAAATCAATGAATTAACAGCGAGGCGGCATGCTATGGTTATTTTTGCGATTGAGTCGGATTAAAAAGAAATAAAGGAGTCTGGCTAACGACTATAAAACAAGCGCTTCTTTGGAGGCAACCCAAGTTTAATGCTTTATTTGTTTGTTTGTGTTTAATTACATTTTAGTTTGTTTAACTGCATTTTAATTTGTTAACTCAATTTCTTTCAAGTTCAAGTAATTGACATGACGAATTTTACCACAAATTCATGGGTGAGGAAGACGCTCTGATGTCGGCTGACATGTTCTCAGGGAAGTTTTATGCTTTACTTTTTCCTATCTCAAACATTGAGAACAATGTCTAGTTTAAGTTTGGGGTGCATTAGTTTTGTTGTATTTGGAATTGGTTTGCATTTGATTGATTTTAAATTGTTAGTTTAGATAAGATGTTTAGTTTTGTGGGGTTGGTGCTGTTGGATGACATATAGGGGAGTTCTCTGTTTAAATTCTGTCTATTTTAACATTGAGGACAATGTTTAGTTTAAGTTTGGGGTGTAGTTAAAAATTGTGAATGTTTTTTAAAAATTTGCATGTTAGTGTGTCGTGTTAGTTGAGTGATGTCTTATTTGGAACTTAAGATTGGCCAGTGATAAGACGGATTTTATGTTATTCTTAATCATGGGGAAGTCTTGAGCATGCTTAGTTACCTTTTTGACATCTTGACTGGATTCTCACTATTCTTGATTCTTTCACATCTTTGCGCACGCTTCCAAATTGCTTATCTAGTTAGTATTGTGAAAACTTATTTGCTTAAATGCTTGAGGGATTATCATGTATTAAACTTATTTCAGTAGCTTTTATTGCTAAATTTAGACTGTCATATAAGTTTGGGGGAATCCTTTGCGAAAAAAGAAAGAAAAAGAAAATTGAAAATAAAAACAAAATAAAGGAAACTTCAGGTTTAACCGAGTTTAATTACGTGGCCTTTGTTACTCGAGTTAATAGATCTGTAGGGGTGTGTAAACCTAATGCCCTAAAGCCATCTGGTTTGGGAGTCATTGATCAAACACTCGTTACATGGGTAACTCTGAATCGCCTAATGCAATTAGCCATTGCACGGTCAAGCTTATGGAGTAGTTAGTAAAGAAGGAATAAAAATGACTTTAGTCTGGCTAAGTTTAATTACGTGGGCATTGTTACTCGAGCTAATAGATCCTTAGAGGTGTTCTGCACCTAATTCCCTAAAGCCATCTGGTTTGGGAGTCATTGATCAAACTCTCGTTACATAGGTAACTTTGTAGCCTAATGTAATTAGACATTGCACGACCAAGAATAAAGTTTGTTGATACAATAATACCCTTGGGATCCCTTTCTTATATGTTTGTCTTGTTTAGTAGTGATTGATGCTAATGATGAGTTAATAGTGTAATCTTTCATATGTGTAAGTACATTCGTTATCTAAATTCTAACTTGCCTAAGCATACGGGACACACACACACTTTGAAAGGATCTTGAATAGTTGTGAGCCTAGTGACTTTGTCAATTGTAACTTCGTGTTGCTCTTGTGTCCTCTTTAATCTTTATTCTTTGAGGCCATTCTAAGTTTCAAGTATCTCATTACTCATGTTGTGTTTAGGTTAGAAGTTAATTGTTATTGTTAGTTTATCTTTGCGTTGATTGAGGACAAGCAAAGATTCAAGTTTGGGGGTATTTGATAACAGGGTTTTATACCTACTTATTGGATACTTTTAATCTCGATATCTTGCAAGTCTTAAGGTTTTCAAATTGGTTTTTATATCTTTTATCTTATTTGTGTAAATGTTGTTTCATATTTCTTTCATGTGATTTTTATGTGTTTTAACTTTGTTTTGTAGAAATTTGAATAAACGCCGTATGGATCAATGTTTGGAGTTGTCACGTTCAAGTTTTAGGCTTGTCATTGACATGGCAACCCACTTTAGAACCAACCCCGACCTTGCTCTATCCGGTATCTTGACGAACACATGGGTACAGATGCGTTTTGGATGGTTTATAGCCATTGTGGAGTCAAATGGTCCACACGTGCCTGTGTCGTCTTAGTGTTCATATGTGAAAATCCGTGCTTGGCGTGTTTTAATATGGAAATTAGCGCTTGATGGTGCTCGGTATTGATAATAAAGTAAATGGCATTTCGTGTGCACAACGTATGGGGCGTTGTAGCAGGCATCAGCAAGCGACGGCAGCTGGGCGCGCGTTAGGGGTACGTGGGTGCGCACGGGGGGCACCGACAGCACCAGCATCAGGCATGGGCGAGCAACGTTGAGCAGCATCGAGCATCGGCACGTTGGGGCGCACGGGCGCTCACGGGCTGTGCCAGCCGAGCAGCATCAGGCGTGTGCTAGCAGCGTCGAGCAGCGTCGACCGTGAGTGACAGATTAACGTGCACGCCAGCGGGCGCCGGCGCGTTGGGGCAGCGGCCACGCCAACTGGGCAGAACTAGCAGAAAGTGGGCACGGGCGAGCCAGCTCGCGATTTGGGTTGACTTTTGCTGCATTTTGGTTAAGATTGGAGGGATACATTAGTGATTTCAATGGGGCACTATATAATATCTCTTTGGGGCTTCATAATTGGGGATCTAGACATTGGGAGGCTACTCTAAACATAAAAATTAGGAGCAAAGAGCTGCAATTCAAGGAGAAATTCAGCAATAGCTAAGGAATTAAGGGCCAAAGGAGTGCAAAACTTGGAAGGAAGAGCTAGAGATCATCACCAACCAAACATTAAAAATCTAAAAATCATCAAAAAGGGTTTTTATCTCTATTTCTTAATTTCCATTTGTTGTAATCCTAGATAACATGTATAAATTGGGCATGATGTTGTATGTAGTTACCATGAACTAGATCATTATTCTAAGATTTCAATGGAACCCAATATATAGTTTGAATTGATTTCTCTCTCTTTGATATTAATTACTCATTTGTGAATTGGTTATCATAATTTGTGTTTTATTTATTAATTACCTGGCTAGTAATTACCTTGGGAACCTATATGAACTTGAGAAATAGAGTATAGGTTGAGACCTAATTATGATATCATACGAAAGTTACAGATTCTTGAGGGTGAATAATAAGATTTAGTGACGTTTGTCCTATTGTTTGTCCAAGAGAATAGATAACGTGCTAGTATTTAGGATAGAGATATACCTAAATAACGTATGCAACCAAATTGAGATTCTAATCTTAATAACTTCCTATGTGAAAGTTGGTAATTATGGAGTGGTTAATGAGATGTGTTCATAGGATAGAAATATACTTATGAGCATAGTGACGTGTGTCTTGTTATATTTTCTTGAAATTAGTTGCTTAACAGTGTGTGAGATAGACATATACCTACATGCCGCATTAGGAAAATTCATAATTGACCATCGAGAGAGGCTTATATGTAATTGTGATTTCTCGGATGTTAATTCATGTGATTAATTAATCTTAAAAGAGAGAGTTAAGAGACTCAAATGAAGTGTTGGGGGAAATTGTAATCTTGGACTTGTTAATATTAGTTCATCATTATTTTGCTTGTTTTGCCATTTATCTTTAATTAAAAAAATCTAAATTATCGTTTGTTTAAATAAGATTGATTTGATACTTTGTTGGTGCTTGGTGTTTATTAGAATCAATTCCCTGTGGGTTCGACAACTCTCTTATCATTATATTACTTGTTGACCGTGTACACTTGCACGCGTGTGTTTTCTATTGTGAAATCGACCAACAAGTTTTTGGCGCCGTTGCCGGGGAATTATTTTCTAATATTTCACCAATATTAATTTCTATCGAATTAGTCTTAATTTAAACGTATATATTTGTATTTGTATTTTTTTTTGTTATTTACTTTTCAAATTATGGATAAGCTTAACTATTAATGGTCTTATTAAAGGATGAGACAACCAAGTGAGGAAGAAATATTTGAACTTTTTCAAGAACAAGTTGCAGGACTTTCAAAAAAAATTGACGCACTTGAATGCCAATCCAATCAAAATGCCTACCACCGGGAACAAGCCGACTATGCCCCAAACTACTATCTTCTAGCTTGGCAAAACAATCCGGACTTTCCAAAGGAAAATAATCAAGATCAATTCTATGACCCATGTTTATCATACCCTTCAGAAAATTGATATCAACCTCCACTGCAAGAAGAGGATACATCTAAGTTGGAGGAATTTCTTTCCAAATAGTTAGAGCAACAAGAGGAAAGAAGAGTGGAGGAACTTATTTCTAATTTCATATCTCAAAATGAGGTTAGGATGGCAATTCAAGGTGCTTCAATTCGAAACCTCGAGAACCAAATGGAATAACTTGTCGATGTTATCATGAACCAACCGTAAAGCACTTTACCTAGCAATACTGAGATTAATCCTAAAGAGGAGGGTGAAGAGCAATGCATGATAAATATGCATGGAAGTGGCGAGGAGTTACATGAGGCTATTAGAGGACTTTTTTTTATGATACATCCTATTGTGGATGATGATTCTGAGGATGATGAGAAGAGGAGTATGAATGGGATTTATAACAAGGAAAATGAAGACCAAGAAGTCACATTCAAGGTTTTCGACACCATCAAACACCCATTGGTTTATGAAGATTATCTTCATGACGATCTTGATGAAAATGCATTAATGGATAAATCGGATGGTGAAAGCATCTTTTTGACAATGGATAAAGTTGTGTTTGAGGGTCACCAACCATGCATGCATGCTATGCAAATCAATGAATTAACAGCGAGGCGGCATGCTATGGTTATTTTTGCGATTGAGTCGGATTAAAAAGAAATAAAGGAGTCTGGCTAACGACTATAAAACTAAGCGCTTCTTTGGAGGCAACCCAAGTTTAATGCTTTATTTGTTTGTTTGTGTTTAATTACATTTTAGTTTGTTTAACTGCATTTTAATTTGTTAACTCAATTTCTTTCAAGTTCAAGTAATTGACATGACGAATTTTACCACAAATTCATGGGTGAGGAAGACGCTCTGATGTCGGCTGACATGTTCTCAGAGAAGTTTTATGCTTTACTTTTTCCTATCTCAAACATTGAGAACAATGTCTAGTTTAAGTTTGGGGTGCATTAGTTTTGTTGTATTTGGAATTGGTTTGCATTTGATTGATTTTAAATTGTTAGTTTAGATAAGATGTTTAGTTTTGTGGGGTTGGTGCTGTTGGATGACATATAGGGGAGTTCTCTGTTTAAATTCTGTCTATTTTAACATTGAGGACAATGTTTAGTTTAAGTTTGGGGTGTAGTTAAAAATTGTGAATGTTTTTTTAAAAATTTGCATGTTAGTGTGTCGTGTTAGTTGAGTGATGTCTTATTTGGAACTTAAGATTGGCCAGTGATAAGACGGATTTTATGTTATTCTTAATCATGGGGAAGTCTTGAGCATGCTTAGTTACCTTTTTGACATCTTGACTGGATTCTCACTATTCTTGATTCTTTCACATCTTTGCGCACGCTTCCAAATTGCTTATCTAGTTAGTATTGTGAAAACTTATTTGCTTAAATGCTTGAGGGATTATCATGTATTAAACTTATTTCAGTAGCTTTTATTGCTAAATTTAGACTGTCATATAAGTTTGGGGGAATCCTTTGCGAAAAAAGAAAGAAAAAGAAAATTGAAAATAAAAACAAAATAAAGGAAACTTCAGGTTTAACCGAGTTTAATTACGTGGCCTTTGTTACTCGAGTTAATAGATCTGTAGGGGTGTGTAAACCTAATGCCCTAAAGCCATCTGGTTTGGGAGTCATTGATCAAACACTCGTTACATGGGTAACTCTGAATCGCCTAATGCAATTAGCCATTGCACGGTCAAGCTTATGGAGTAGTTAGTAAAGAAGGAATAAAAATGACTTTAGTCTGGCTAAGTTTAATTACGTGGGCATTGTTACTCGAGCTAATAGATCCTTAGAGGTGTTCTGCACCTAATTCCCTAAAGCCATCTGGTTTGGGAGTCATTGATCAAACTCTCGTTACATAGGTAACTTTGTAGCCTAATGTAATTAGACATTGCACGACCAAGAATAAAGTTTGTTGATACAATAATACCCTTGGGATCCCTTTCTTATATGTTTGTCTTGTTTAGTAGTGATTGATGCTAATGATGAGTTAATAGTGTAATCTTTCATATGTGTAAGTACATTCGTTATCTAAATTCTAACTTGCCTAAGCATACGGGACACACACACACTTTGAAAGGATCTTGAGTAGTTATGAGCCTAGTGACTTTGTCAATTGTAACTTCGTGTTGCTCTTGTGTCCTCTTTAATCTTTATTCTTTGAGGCCATTCTAAGTTTCAAGTATCTCATTACTCATGTTGTGTTTAGGTTAGAAGTTAATTGTTATTGTTAGTTTATCTTTGCGTTGATTAAGGACAAGCAAAGATTCAAGTTTGGGGGTATTTGATAACAGGGTTTTATACCTACTTATTGGATACTTTTAATCTCGATATCTTGCAAGTCTTAAGGTTTTCAAATTGGTTTTTATATCTTTTATCTTATTTGTGTAAATGTTGTTTCATATTTCTTTCATGTGATTTTTATGTGTTTTAACTTTGTTTTGTAGAAATTTGAATAAACGCCGTATGGATCAATATTTGGAGTTGTCACGTTCAAGTTTTAGGCTTGTCATTGACATGGCAACCCACTTTAGAACCAACCCCGACCTTGCTCTATCCGGTATCTTGACGAACACATGGGTACAGATGCGTTTTGGATGGTTTATAGCCATTGTGGAGTCAAATGGTCCACACGTGCCTGTGTCATCTTAGTGTTCATATGTGAAAATCCGTGCTTGGCGTGTTTTAATATGGAAATTAGCGCTTGATGGTGCTCGGTATTGATAATAAAGTAAATGGCATTTCGTGTGCACAACGTATGGGGCGTTGTAGCAGGCATCGGCAAGCGACGGCAGCTGGGCGCGCGTTGGGGTACGTTGGTGCGCACGGGGGGCACCGACAACACCAGCATCAGGCATGGGCGAGCAACGTCGAGCAGCATCGAGCATCGGCACGTTGGGGCCGCACGGGCGCTCACGGGCTGTGCCAGCCGAGCAGCATCAGGCGTGTGCTAGCAGCGTCGAGCAGCGTCGACCGTGAGTGACAGATTAACGTGCACGCCAGCGGGCACCGGCGCGTTGGGGCAGCGGCCACAGCCAACTGGGCAGAACTAGTAGAAAGTGGGCATGGGCGAGCCAGCTCGCGATTTGGGTTGACTTTTGCTGCATTTTGGTTAAGATTGGAGGGATACATTAGTGATTTCAATGGGGCACTATATAATATCTCTTTGGGGCTTCATAATTGGGGATCTAGACATTGGGAGGCTACTCTAAACATAAAAATTAGGAGCAAAGAGCTGCAATTCAAGGAGAAATTCAGCAATAGCTAAGGAATTAAGGGCCAAAGGAGTGCAAAACTTGGAAGGAAGAGCTAGAGATCATCACCAACCAAACATTAAAAATCTAAAAATCATCAAAAAGGGTTTTATCTCTATTTCTTAATTTCCATTTGTTGTAATCCTAGATAACATGTATAAATTGGGCATGATGTTGTATGTTGTTACCATGAACTAGATCATTATTCTAAGATTTCAATGGAACCCAATATATAGTTTGAATTGATTTCTCTCTCTTTGATATTAATTACTCATTTGTGAATTGGTTATCATAATTTGTGTTTTATTTATTAATTACCTGGCTAGTAATTACCTTGGGAACCTATATGAACTTGAGAAACGGAGTATAGGTTGAGACCTAATTATGATATCATACGAAAGTTACAGATTCTTGAGGGTGAATAATAAGATTTAGTGACGTTTGTCCTATTGTTTGTCCAAGAGAATAGGTAACGTGCTAGTATTTAGGATAGAGATATACCTAAATAACGTATGCAACCAAATTGAGATTCTAATCTTAATGACTTCCTATGTGAAAGTTGGTAATTATGGAGTGGTTAATGAGATGTGTTCATAGGATAGAAATATACTTATGAGCATAGTGACGTGTGTCTTTTTAATTGTTCTTGATAGTGTGTGGGATAGACATATACCTACATGCCACATTAGGAAGATTCGTAATTGACCATCGAGAGAGGTCTTATGTAATTGTGATTTCTCGGATTTCAATTTATTTGATTAATTAATCTTAAAAGAGAGATTTAAGAGACTCAAATGAAGTGTTGGGGGGAATTATAATCTTAGACTTGTTAATATTAGTTCTTCATTATTTTGCTTGTTTTGCCATTTATCTTTAATTAAAAAAATCAAAATTATCCTTTGTTTAAATAAGATTGATTTGATACTTCGTTGGTGCTTGGTGTTTATTAGAATCAATTTCCTGTGGGTTTGACAACTCTCTTATCATTATATTACTTGTTGACCGTGTATACTTGCACGTGTGTGTTTTCAATTGCGAAATCGACCAACACCCTTATTCCAATACTTACAATCCACAATAGAGGGAGCATCCCAACTTGAGTTATGAGGGTGCTAGGCCACAAGCGTAAGGTTTCTACCCAAGCAAACAACAAGATTTTCAACCAACTCAACCACAGTATCCACCTAAACCAACAGTACCGATAAATTCTGGAACATCATTGGAGGACATGTTCAAAGCATTCATGACACATACATAGCAGTTACAACAAGAGACGAGATTTTCCATCCACAGTTTGGAGAGTCAAATGAGTCAACTAGCGCAAGTATACGCGCGGTCTAACAAGTAATATAATAGAAAGTAGAGTGTCGAACCCACGATGATAAAGTACTAGTGCTATTCAAGTACTAAATCATATCAATACAGTCACAATGTGGCGTACGAGGTAGTGTTACCTCCTGAACTGGAGCACATTCACAACATGTTTCATGTGTCAGTGTTGCGGCCGTATAAACCGGACTACAAGCACGTTATCTCCTATGAACCGATCCAAGTCGAGAAAGACTTATCGTAAGAAGAAGTTCCTGTCCAGATACTAGATAGGAAGGAACATAAGCTGAGGAATAAGATCATCCATTTCGTTAAGATTCTCTAGAGGAATCACGCAGTCGAAGAAGCTACGTGGGAATTAGAAGAGAAGATGAAAGCGAATTATCCATTTTTATTTGAGTAACCTTATTTTTACAATTACGAGGACGGAATTTTTATGAGGGGGAGGGATGTAATGACCGTGAATTTCAAACTCCATTATCAATTTAATATGTGATTTAAATTTTTATGAGTTAGCTTTGTGAGTTTATTTAAACCTTATGTGGTTATGTGATTATGTGAGTTGAGCCTATGCGAATAAATGCTAGGAATATTAAAGAGAATCACTAATGGTTTATTAAATTAGTGAACTAGTCCTAAGTTTTATATCAAAAGAATTGGTAATTAAATATTCAATTACTTGAATATAGTATAGAGATTTAAACGTAATTGATTAATTTATATTTTGAGTAATTAATCAATAACGTATGAAATTATTGTTGTCAAGAATAATGTATTTAATAAATATAATAGATTATATTTACCTGATTAATTGTTTTATATAAGCATGTGATAAGTAAACCTTTAATTTATGGTAGTTATCTATATTGTATATAATACAATGTGACACATGAATGTGGATATATATATATATATATATTATATATATAGAGACTATATAGTAAACTTAATTCCATTATGTGAGTTACATAATGATATTGCTTATGTAACATGAAGTGTGTGGGTAAACATTAATGTGTACCCTATTGACATATAGTAAGTTCAATTGTTAATTAGTAATGACTTTAATAAGTTATTATAATTGTAATAATAACAATTATGTGGTGATAGGTAATAATAATACCCAAATGCATTATAATTGGTATTAAGGAAAATATACATGGATTATATGTTGATATGTCTATGTGTACCCCTACTTGATACATTGTAATTGAAAATTTCATTTGTACTTCAATTATAACCCAAGTATATGAAATAAAATGTGTATACATTATGTAGCCTTAGTAAGCATGATAGGCTATATATATATATATTACATTAGTATAGTGTATTACACTTGCAAGTTGCTGAGTCTCACATTGAGTGCCCAAATACAACACATGAACTCCTAATGGGCTACTACTCTACCTTCCTTCTCAAACTCAGCAATAAACTAGCTAATGAGTACAAGGGGAGTGGGATTCATGATGAAACCACCAACTCTTCACCAACTACTTGTTAACCTCCATATTATTGTGCAATCCGTTGATTTGAAATTGGGGTTAATGACATTGTCTGTTTCTTCAATTTGCCTATATAATGAACTCTCTCCTTCTTCCTTGCATTTGCTGAGATTTCATTAAGTGATAATTGAGAGCATATATATATATATATATCTGTGATAAGCATTCTTGAGTTAAAAAGGAGTTAAGATAGCAGCAAATGCAAATCCTTCAATTGAAGAGGTATAATCAATTACATTCATGTCTTCATTTTTTGAAAATATCTAATTCTTTGATTCTTGAGTTAAGCATGGATTGATTGTTAATTTGTCTGGAATATGAGTGTTAAGTGTTATATAAGGTTATAATCATGTTAGTTATATAATGTAGCTACAATAGAATCGAATTCATTAAGAATTTCTGAGATGGGTTATCAAAATTGCCAAAGCAGTTTAGCTTCTGGTCTGGCCGACAGCCTGAGCAGCTGCGCCAATTATGTACTGGCCAGCGGCGCAGCTGCGCCAGGACCAGTTTCCAGTTGTTATTTTTTGTTAAGTGATGTGATGTACTAGCATGCGATATATCATTGGAACAAGCTTGTGAACATGATTTAACTTGTAGATATTAGTACAATAACATGATATAAGTATGTATAATCATGATAGTGTACACTATTGACGAAAAGCTTTATAGTTTTATAAAAGAACTTAGAATTTGTTAAAGTGAACTTGTTATGAGCATATGTGTTCCATGTGTATATTCTGATTTTCGTGAGCATGACCGTATAGTTTATATTGACATGAAATGTACGTTTAAGATGTTGAACACACTAGCATACTTGATTGCAAGATTCAAACGGTTTCAAGAGAAACTTAAGACTTTCAAAATAAACTTAACTAAGACTTGTGTCTTTTAGATTATGACAACTTGAATGAATGTATGTGACTTATATATGCGTTCTAATACATGTGAGTCACGGCTACGAGACTCTTTACATGTACTATGTTGCCCTTATGAACTTAGTGTACTTTGCAATGGAAACTTAGAATATGAAAGCTAATATCATCAAGTACTAAGTGAATTATGTTATGATTACGCAAGCATGTATATTAGGATCTCATTATGCCTATAGACATGCTGACATGAGCATCCTACATGAATATCACCTATGCATGCTTATTCATAGAAAATGAATTTCATGGTGAACTATGCGATTAGTGGATACATATGACTTATAAGTACAAACATGCCTACTTAGTATGATTTAGTCTCTTTATGAGATAATATGACCGTAGTGGCAAACCTTTGAAGCATACACTTGCATTGCTTAAAGTATGTAAATGTCCGACATGAAAACATATGATTTTGAATTGGAATAGAATGAACATGCTAAGTCTCGAACTTGAGTTAATAATCTGATAAGCATGTGTACTTGTTTAATGTCAATAGTTTGCACGCTAGAGGGTTGGCACGGGTTGCTACAGTCTACTAGTTTCCTGACTATGCTAGTTGACTTATATGATGTTTAAACTGTAAACTTGAATCTGACCCTACTGATATGTGTTTACTTGAGATAACTACATACTATGATGATATAGCATTATAATTAGATTCTTGTATGTATGAACTTATATTAGTTTACACATACTAATTGAAAGACCGACTTATTAATGTTAGGTCATTTCAACACTATTTAATTAAAGTTAGGACTTATTTGTAGCTGAGCAATCAGGCAAGTTCTCGAACTTTACTCTTTGGTTGTGCAAGTTCTTTAATTCTTACTCTTTTACTTGAAGCAAGTATCCTATCCTTGTGTTTACTTTATTCGATGAATCTTGTAAGCAAGTTTTCTATAACTTACACAAACTCTTTATTGTGCGAGTTTCATATCCTTCTCATATTGTAGTGAACGGGATTATTGTTGAATTAAAAGTTATTTTATTTAAGCTTGAATCTTATTTTCTAAGCATGCTATTAGGTGGTTTAATTATGTTATAATTATTCCACATCGATCTTATTGATATTCGCACTTGGTGCACTTGAGTTCGTACAGTCTTGGACTCGTACATTATTTAAAGTTCTATAATTCTTGAATTGCGTCAGATAGAGTCTGAACCCTTGTTTGGTCAGATAATTGTATGAAATTTTATAAAAGCTATCCAAACCGATTGATGGTAAGGATTCTTAGACTGAAAGAACACCCCTTATATATATAGGGGAGTACGTACCCCAATTATCTAGTATAAAGATACAAACAACAGAGTTGAATGTTATGCATATACATGGCGTACGCGAGGCTGATCCCCTCAAGTACTTATTCTGTAGCCAGTAACCAAAGGGTCAATCAGCTATTGATTCGATTGGAGTATTATAGTTCGAAGTTTACTTGACTATCAGTTATTCTAAAAGAAATCATTATTCTTGCTTCCGATATTCATATTGTTGAATTCATTGTCAGATATTTTCTATCCATCATGATATATCTTTTATTGTTGTATTTAAACTTGCTGAGCAAACTTGTTGCTCATTCTTGCTATATCATGACTTCTATTGCAGTTAAGCCCAAGACTTCAAGGAAGGACAAGGGTAAAGGAAAGATGTAGGAATAGTTTGCAAGAAGCAGACTTCACTTTATGATTAGTTTAATTATTGTTATGTAATATGAACCCTAATGATTATTCTAGTGTATATTTGTATGTTGTATTAAGGTTATCGAATCTTGGGACTAGTAACACCTTTTGAATGAACGACATACGTTTATTATATTTTGCATTTAGTTATTGTATGTTGTTTAGAGGTGGATATTTTTATTGTATCGTGACGACTGAATCGGGGTTAGAGAACCCGGATTTGGGGGTGTCACAGGTTGGTATCAAAGCTATAGGTTATAAACATTAGGAATGCGAAACCTAGGTTATAACCTTAGTAGAAAACTCAATTAGAGTATGTAGGAGATGGGTTGAAGAGATCCATCGGGTTTTATTCTGATACTAAAATTGTTTATTTGAATCAAATATGATTGATATACGTCCTAACTTCTTAATGCTAACACTGAATAGCATATCACGTAAAGCCTAAAGTTTTCTTCCTTTCCTCAGATCATGCCGCCTAGGAGACTACCACGAAACCAGAGGGAGGAAGGATCTGTTAACAACGGAGGGGGAAATGCAGATCCGATGCAGAACTTCATTGACCTGTTAGCAGAAGCAATGCAAAATAGACCCCAGCCATCTGCAGGGCAGCCAGGACATCACTTGGCTAGCTTCAAGGATTTTAAATTGGTAGGACCACCGGAGTTCCGGGGAACCTTAGACCCAATCGAAGCTCAAACCTGGATAGAATAGATGGAGAAAGTGTTTGAGGTAGCACGGGTGGCCGAAGCACAGAAGGCGAGTTTTGCCACTTTCATGATGAAGGGAGAAGCTAATTATTGGTGGAAAGCCAATAAGGGACTGAGCAGGCGAAGGAGTTATTCCTTGGGACAAATTTAAGGAGCTATTTATCGAGAATTACTTCTCGGAGAATACGCAACAGGATATGGAGGTTAAGTTTCTGGAACTGAAATAAGGTAGTATGACAGTCGCAGAATACGCAGCAAAATTTAACGAGTTGGCCCAATTCGCTTCACATCAGGTTGACATGGAGGCTAGGAAGGCAAGAAGGTTCGAA
This sequence comes from Panax stipuleanatus, assembly GCA_020205555.1. Classification (NCBI taxonomy): domain Eukaryota; kingdom Viridiplantae; phylum Streptophyta; class Magnoliopsida; order Apiales; family Araliaceae; genus Panax; species Panax stipuleanatus. The sequence continues at coordinate 62,253,120 of CM035126.1, read as the reverse complement.
TTAGGATTAAAACCATGGGTACAGAAAGCAGTAGCTGTGTTAAAGATTAAGAGTTACTCTGATCTACTAGAAAAGGCTATCATTGCAGAAGGCTGCAATGAAGCCATAGCTCGATTTAAATAAGAAAAGAAGACCGGGCATGAGGGACAGAAAGGGGGAAGCAGCGGAGGCAGCAACCCCAACAAGCGTAAATGGATGGAGAGCCAATCCTCTGGAGGCAACAAGTCTGGGGGAGAGGCCAAGAAAAGTGGAAAGCGCAATAACTGCGAAAGGAATCACTCGGGGGAGTGCATGAAAGGGAAGAGCGTTTGCTATCGTTGTGGACAACCGGGGTACGTGGCTCCTTAGTGTCCAAACAAGCAGAAAGGAGGATGTTTCTCGTGTGGAGCCCCAGATCACCAGGCCCGAAGAAAAAGGGCGATGCAGCTAGCGGCAATCGTAACAACAACAATAATGGACTGGGTATCGGAGGGCCAGCCAGTTAAGCCAACAGACCAATGGCACGCACGTTTAATATAACCGTACAGGATGCGGTGGAGTCTAAGGATGTGGTGTCAGGTATCATCCCAATTAACAATATAGATGCCTATGTGTTATTTGATTCGGGTGCTACCTGCTCTTTTGTTTCTGAAGAATTTGCTAAACAGTTAGAATTACCCCGTAAAAGATTAGAACACCCTATGAACGTAGAAGTAGCGAACAAGGAAATTATCCCCGTAGAATACATTCATAGGAACTGTTATATCGAATTACGAGGATTTAAGCTCAACGTGGATTTGATACCGATTCGTTTAGGGGAGTTCGATGTAATCCTTGGAATGGATTGGTTATCGATTGACGGAGCAATTATCGACTGTAAGAAGAAGTGTATACACCTTAAGACTCCAAATAAGTCGAAGGTGGTATTTTATGGTAGTAAATTGCCGAGACAATCTCATTGTCTGACGATGAAGCAAGCGCAGAGATTGCTTAGGAAGGGTTGTATAGGTTATTTGGCTTACGTGGTTGATACTCGACGAGTCGAGGGTGAACTGGGTCAGATACCTATTGTAAGGGAATTCGCCGATGTCTTCCCAGATGAGATTCCGGGATTGCCACCGGATAGAGAGATTGAGTTTGTTATTGATTTGACACCAGGGACAGCACCGGTATACAAAGCGCCGTATCGTATGGCTCCGCTAGAAATGAAAGAACTAATGGCTCAATTACAAGAATTGTTAGATAAGGGATACATTCGACCGAGCGTATCATTGTGGGGAGCACCAGTCTTATTCGTGAAGAAGATAAATGGGTCGCTAAGACTTTGTATCGACTACCGAGAGTTGAACATGGTCACAATTAAGAACAAGTGCCCGTTACCCAGGATCGACGATCTGTTTGATAAATTGAAGGGGGCAAAATACTTTTCAAAAATTGACTTGAGGACCAGTTATCACTAATTGAAGGTGAGGCCGGAGGACATTCTAAAGACAGCATTCAAAACTCGGTATGGACACTTTGAGTTTCTGGTAATGTCATTCGAATTGACGAATGCGCCGGTACCATTTATGGACTTGATGAACAGAGTGTTCAAACAGTATTTGGATAAGTTCGTTGTTGTATTCATCGATGATATTATGGTGTATTCAGAGACGAAGGAAGAACATGCCGAGCATCTTCGGATAGTGTTAGAGACATTAAGGAAGGAGAATCTGTATGCAAAATTCTCCAAGTGTGAGTTTTGGTTGCAGAGAGTGCAGTTCTTAGGGCATGTTATCGACAAGAATGGTGTTTTGGTGGATCCAACAAAAGTAGAAGCGGTTATCAATTGGGAGCAGCCGAAGATGGCAACAGAAATCAGGAGTTTCCTAGGATTAACGGGATACTATCGAAGATTCATCCAGGATTTTTCGAAAATAGCATCGCTGTTGACCAGTATTACCAGAAAAGCAGTTAAATTTATTTGGACGGAGAAGTGTGAAGAAAGTTTTCTAGAATTGAAGAAGAGGCTTAGTTAAGCACCTGTGTTGGCTTTACTGGACAACACGGGAGGGTTTGTAGTGTATAGTGATGCGTTACACAAGGGTCTTGGTTTTGTACTGATGCAGCACGGCAAGGTTATTGCATATGCTTCATGTCAGTTGAAAGATTATGAGAAGGGTTATCCGACTCATGACCTGGAGTTAGCCGCGGTAGTTTTTGCCTTGAAGATTTGGAGGCATTATTTGTATGGCGAGAATTGTGAGATATATACGGATCACAAGAGTCTGAAGTATATCTTCATGCAGAAAGAGCTAAACATGAGGCAGCGCTGATGGCTAGAATTGATCAAAGATTATGATTGTGAGATTCTGTACCATCCAGGCAAAGCAAATGTAGTAGCAGATGCCTTGAGCAGAAAAGGCAGAGAGAAGTTATTGAAGTTGACTATTCAAGAGGAATTGGTGAAAGATTTTGAACGACTAGACTTGGAGGTTAAGTATCCGATGGAGACCAACGAGAAAGTATTTACAGTAATAGCAAGCCCAACTTTATTAGATAAGGTTAAAGAGGCACAAGAGAAGGATGAATATTGCGATAACATCAAGAAGCGAATTGCCGAAGGCGAGGAGCTTAAGTATAAGATTGATAGCACTGGACTGCTGAGGTTCGAAGGATGAATTTGGGTACCATTAGTACCAGAACTAAGAGAAGAGATTTTGTAAGAAGCGCACAGTACGAGATACTCGATACACCCAGGAAGCAGGAAGATGTACCAAGATTTGCGACACAACTTCTAGTGGCCAAACATGAAGAGGGAGGTTGCGGAATGCGTAAGTAGATGTCTAACTTGTTAGAGGGTCAAGGCAGAGCACCAACGACCAAGCGGGTTATTACAACCGTTAGAGATTCCAGAGTGGAAGTGGGAGCACATCACAATGGACTTTGTGGTGGGACTTCCGGCAACGCAGAAAGGGCATGATGCTATATGGGTGATTGTAGATCGTCTTACCAAATCGGCTCACTTTTTACCGATTAAGATTAAGTATAGTTTGGACCAGCTAGCCAAATTATATGTTAAGGAAATTATCTCGAGGCATGGGGTGCCGGTATCTATTGTATCTGATAGAGATCCGCGATTCACGTCAAACTTCTGGAAGAGTCTTCAAGAAAGAATGGGGACACAACTAAGAATGAGTACCGCGTATCATCCGCAGACCGATGGGCAGAGCGAGAGAACAATTCAAACACTTAAAGACATGCTCTGAGCTTGTGTGATGGACTTCAAGGGTAGTTGGGAGGATCACCTTCCATTAGTAGAGTTTGCGTATAACAATAGTTATCACGCCAGCATTGGAATGCCGCCGTACGAAGCACTGTATGGGAGGAAATGTAGAACGCTCTTATGATGGGACAAAGTTGGAGAACGTCGACTGTTGGGACCAGAGTTGGTACAACAGACGGTAGAAATCATTAAGGTGATAAGAGCCCGGCTAATAGCGGCTCAAGATCGCCAGAAGAAGTTTGCGGATTTACATCGCAAGAAGAGAGATTTTGAGTTAGGAAGCTATGCATTCTTGAAAGTATCTCCCTGAAAAGGGAAGATTCGCTTTGGGAAGAAGGGCAAGTTGAGCCCTAGGTTTATAGGACCATTCGAGATTCTGAGACGAGTCGGTGAAGTGGCGTACGAGGTAGCGTTACCTCTTGAACTGGAGCACATTCACAACTTGTTTCATATGTCAGTGTTGCGGCCGTATAAACTTGACTACAGGCACGTTATCTCCTATGAACCGATCCAAGTCGAGAAAGACTTATCGTAAGAAAAAGTTCCTGTCCAGATACTAGATAGGAAGGAACAGAAGCTGAGGAATAAGATCATCCATTCCGTTAAGATTCTCTGGAGGAATCACGCAGTCGAAGAAGCTATGTGGGAATTAGAAGAGAAGATGAAAGCGAATTATCCATTTTTATTTGAGTAACCTTATTTTAACAATTCCGAGGACAGAATTTTTATAAGGGGGGAGGGATGTAATGACCGTGAATTTCAAACTCCATGATGAGAATGAAATATGTTATATTTTATTCCCTTAATACTTAATATTTTATATTTATTTTGTACCTAAATACATTTATTGTTCTTATATTTTTATTTTAGGTACAATTGAACCAAGGAAGTAAAAAGGGGCCCACGGTTCAACAATTGAGCTAAGGAAGGAAGGGAATTTATCAAGTAAAAGATTCCAAGATCAGCCACGTTTTTTAGCATATTAAAATGGACCAGATCATGAAATAATCAAGTGGGGGCCACGCCTTTGACATAGAACAAATTGAAGAGTTTGCAAAAGTATTTCATGCACAACATTAACATCATAATGGGCCCACGAAATAAAGAAAATTAGCAGCTTGCATAGGTAACATGGGGGCTAACGGTTTGGATGAGTGGCTTGCAAAGGATGGGCCCGCAATTCATGTTGCTAAGAAAATAAAGGAAGCAAGTATGAAAGAAAAAGAGGAACACACGAAATAAGGTAGTGCTAAACAGTAGCTTAACCCGCCCCAGCGGGGAGGCGGAAATCTGCTGCCAATTACCTTGTGCGAATTGGATTTTGCTGCAATAGAAGGGAGATAATTAGGGTTGCGTTTTTGTTATAAATAAGGGGCACCTCATAGTTTATATTCATTGAATAATATACTTCTTCTTCTCTATAATTCTTGGTTTTTCTATGGCCATGGATAGCTAATTTATTGTTCTTGGATTAAGGAGACGGAAGCCTTGGATTAAATACACTGTGAGATCTAATTGATTTTAATTGTTCAATTATTATTTTGAGTATTGATTATTTTTTCTGTGCTTGAATTATATGATTGATTTGATTAATTTCTAGGATGCATACTAGTCTATTATTCATTGAAATCTACTGCTAAATTAGATATCGAATCCGTAATTGTTTGGTCACTCTAATTTGCGAAGCAACTAAGATTAATAATTGACTGCAGATCACGAGATTATTAGATCTTAGGAAGAATATTCAACTAAATTAAATGCAACCGCTTGTGCTTGTGTTGTTTAGCTTCATCGGTTTTTCTAATTCTTAAAGCTTCTACTAGATTAAACTTTTAGCGCTTGTCTGAAGTTGTTTAGTAGTTAGAGTTATTTAGATCGCTTGTTTCTATCTAACTAAAATTAAGGAAAGACATGGAATTAATTCTAACGATGAATATTTAAAATATTAATTGTGTATGCTTGAGTCAATGATCAGTGTATGTTTCTAAGGTGGAAGTTGACTTAACCCAAGGTTTGTTCTCTTGATTTATTTCGTTACCTTATTTTACGCATTAGTTTATTTTAATTCATAACAATCAAAAAAATCCCCCTCTTTTGGAATACAAAGTATATGAAAATAAATTAATCAGTCTCTGTGGGATCGACTCTTACTTGCACTACTACATAATTATTTTTCGCAGTAAGGTTTATTTTTGGTTGTCTGCGACAGCACACCAAATTTTGGCGCCGTTGCCGGGGACTAATTTTAGTTTATTTTTATTTTTATTTATTTTTTTTGTAATTCTTATTTTATTTTTAATTTCTTTTTATAAGTAATTTGAATCTCCTTGATTGTTTATGCCTGAAACTCGATCTACTAATCAAGGTGATTTAAAGTTTGATCCAGAGATAGAGAGAACTTGTCGCAGATTAAGGAAGGAAGCTCGGGAAATTCGTGAAGAAAAGGAAGTCATGGCAGCAAATCGAACACTGAAAGAGCTTTCGACTCCTGATTTGAACCAACAGCCCTTATGCATAACTTTCCCTAATCTTGATACTAACACTCATTTTGAATTAAAATCTGGAATGATACATCTTCTACCTTCTTTTCATGGTTTGGCAGGTGAAGATCCCCACAAACACTTGAAAGAATTCCATGTGGTATGTACGAGTATGAAACCTACCGGAGTAACTGAAGAACAGATCAAGCTAAGAGCCTTCCCATTTTCTCTGAAAGATTCAGCTAAGGATTGGCTTTACTATCTACCCTCCGGAAGTATCACCACATGGGAGGAGATCAAAAGACTCTTCTTAGAGAAATATTTTCCAGCTTCAAGGGCAGCCAATATTCGAAAGTCAATTTGTGGCGTGAGGCAGAACAATGGAGAATCCCTACATGAGTATTGGGAGCGCTTCAAGAGATTGTGTGCTAGTTGCCCTCATCACCAAATCAGTGATCAGCTTCTTATCCAGTATTTTTATGAAGGTCTCAGTTGTACCGAGAGAAGCATGATTGACGCTGCTAGTGGCGGTGCGTTGGTGGATAAGACTCCCGAGGCTGCAAGAAATCTAATTGCTAATATGGCAGCTAATTCTCAACAATTTGGCACTAGACTTGATTCTGCACCTAGGAATGCTAGTGAGGTACAAATTTCTTCTATTGAACAACAACTTGCGAGTTTGACTTCTCTTGTTCGTCAAATGGGTGCAGGTAACACACAACAGGTGAAAGCTTGCGGAATTTGTGCGGTAATCGGTCATCCGACGGATGTGTCCAACTCTCCAAGAGGAGACCGTTGAACATGCAAATGCAGCAGGAGGATTTCCTGGGCAACCACAAAGGAAATATGATCCTTTTTCAAATACATATAATCCTGGATGGAGGGATCATCCTAACTTTAGCTACGGGAACCCACAAGCAAGTCAACCAGCACCTCAAAATTTTCCAAATCATCAGCAGTACAAACCATCGTATCCCAACAGACAACAACAGGGCCAAACTTCTAACCCTAGTATGTCTTTAGAAGATATTGTTAAAACACTTGCCACTAACACTTTAAATTTTCAACAGGAAACAAGGGCAAGTATTCAAAATTTGGGTACGCAAGTGGGACAAATGGCGACTGCGATTAGTCGATTGGAGGCACAAAGTTCAGGAAAATTACCCTCCCAAACAGTGGTGAACCCAAAAGAAAATGTAAGTGCAATCACTTTGAGGAATGGTAAAGAGATAACAATACCAGAAAAGACAGTGCCTACACCAGAAGATCAAAACAATATGACTAAGGAAAAAGAAGAAGCAGACAGCAGTGTTCTGCATGACAAGGATGAACCTAAGCGTAAATTTCCTCCTCTCTCTGAATATAAACCGGTACCTCCTTTCCCTCTTGCTTTAACAGAAAATAGAAAATACGAGAAAAATTCAGATTTGTATGAAACTTTTCGTAAATGCGAGGTAAATATTCCATTGTTAGATGCTATTAAACAAGTACCTCGTTATGCTAAATTTCTGAAAGAATTGTGTACACATAAGAGGAAACAGGAAATGAAAAAATATGAAAAGGTGAGGGTAGGAGAAAATGTTTCTGCAGTCATCCAAAGAAAGCTACCTACTAAGTGCCCAGATCCGGGTATGTTCACTATTCCGTGCACGATAGGTAGTGCTAAAATTGAAAAAGCCATGTTAGACTTAGGAGCCTCGATAAATGTCATGCCATATTCTATATATGTTAATCTATCACTGGAACCTTTGAATAAAACTGGAGTTGTAATACAGCTGGCTGACAGATCTAATGTCTTTCCCAAAGGTGTAATTGAGGATGTTCTTGTGCAAGTCAATAATTTGATCTTTCCTACTGATTTTTATGTGCTTGATATGGAAAACGGTGACCAAAATGCCCCTATTTTGTTAGGAAGACCATTCTTAAAAACATCAAAGACTAAAATAGACGTTCATAGTGGAACACTTTCAATGGAAATTGATGGCGAAATTGTTAAATTCAATATTTATGATGCCATGCAATACCCCACTGATGATAAATCTGTTTATTCAATTGATGTGATTGACTCTTTAGTACAGGAAATCGGTGAACTTGATGGTAAGGATAAATTGGAAAATGCGAATTTGACATTGAACACCGAGTTGCAAGCAACTGTAACAACTCTGTCTGACGATCCGAAAACAGGTAACAAATTTTATGATAAAGTGCCGATTTCTAACGAGAAGTCTTTACCCTCTGTTTTGCAGGCACCAATTCCGGATTTGAAGCCTCTTCCTAGGCGATTAAATATTTCTATGAGGGTTCCCGAGAAAAAAAGGTGGAAAATGTGGACCGTGAAGGATCCGGTCTATACTAACAAAGAAAGCGTTGGGTCGAGCCAACGACCATAAACAAAGGCGCTGCATGGGAGGCAACCCATAGGGGAGTATCTCTCTACTTTTCTTTGCATTTTACTTTACATTAGGGACAATGTAAGTTTTAAGTGTGGGGGGAAGCATTTAGATATTTTCCAATTTTTTTATTTTTTATTATATTTATTTTAAATTTTGTGGGTATATTCACTGCAAACCCTCACGAGACAAAACTCGTCCACTTGGGGTAACCTTGGGGTTTAAAGGCTTGTTGCACATGCTAAGTGCAATCGTGTTTCCTACGAAAATAGAGTAGTTTTAGGATATGTCACTTGAGTAATAAGTTAATTTGGACTTTGATTTTTGACCAATGATAGAATTTTGATTTCTTTGTGATAGCTTCTAGGAGGACTGATAGACATTGGGTAATCTAAATTTGATTTTCTTTGTTGATCATTACTTTATTTAAGACCCTTCACTATTAAGCACATATCCATTTGTTCGACCTAGTTTTAACTTGGAAGAAATTTATCTGATTGAATGTCTAGGGAAGAAATTTTAGACTCTCTCAATTGTTTGATCACCACTTGAAGTTGATATGAGGTACTATTGAAGAAAAGAGAAATGATTTAGGCGAAGTTTGCAAGATTGAAAGAAAAAAAAATTAAAAGAGAAAAGAAATGATTCATGTGGTGGGATGAGATGGAGCGTAAAACGCACTCACTCATAAACACGTGACATGTGAGATGGAGCGTAAAACGTACTCGCTGGTAAGATAGAGCATAAAATGCACTTACCAAAGAAAAAGAAAAAGAAAATATAAAAAGAAAGAAAAGCCTTTTGATCCTTTGATGTTATCTGCTGATGTTAACTGAAAATTGGTGGGAGAACAAGTGGTTGAGTTTTTTTTTTTTTTTTAAGGCTTCGATTTTATAAATTTTTATGTGGTTTGATTGATTTGATACATGTGGATTCACACACGCACAATGGGTTGAGAATAAAGTAAAATTGATAAGTAAAGTTGGGTTTCAGATGATACATTATTTTGAAGTTTCTCAGAATTATTGTTTTGAATCTTTGAGGTCAAGGTTGAAATTCGTATTAATTCGTGGCTCAAGTTTGACGTATCTGTTTAGTTGAATTTTTTGTGTTATAGTTTAATTTTTATTTTGCCCGAGGACAAGCAAAAGATAAGTGTGGGGGAATTTGATGAGAATGAAATATGTTATATTTTATTCCCTTAATACTTAATATTTTATATTTATTTTGTACCTAAATACATTTATTGTTCTTATATTTTTATTTTAGGTACAATTGAACCAAGGAAGTAAAAAGGGGCCCACGGTTCAACAATTGAGCTAAGGAAGGAAGGGAATTTATCAAGTAAAAGATTCCAAGATCAGCCACGTTTTTTAGCATATTAAAATGGACCAGATCATGAAATAATCAAGTGGGGGCCACGCCTTTGACATAGAACAAATTGAAGAGCTTGCAAAAGTATTTCATGCACAACATTAACATCATAATGGGCCCACGAAATAAAGAAAATTAGCAGCTTGCATAGGTAACATGGGGGCTAACGGTTTGGATGAGTGGCTTGCAAAGGATGGGCCCGCAATTCATGTTGCTAAGAAAATAAAGGAAGCAAGTATGAAAGAAAAAGAGGAACACACGAAATAAGGTAGTGCTAAACAGTAGCTTAACCCGCCCCAGCGGGGAGGCGGAAATCTGCTGCCAATTACCTTGTGCGAATTGGATTTTGCTGCAATAGAAGGGAGATAATTAGGTTTGCGTTTTTGTTATAAATAAGGGGCACCTCATAGTTTATATTCATTGAATAATATACTTCTTCTTCTCTATAATTCTTGGTTTTTCTATGGCCATGGATAGCTAATTTATTGTTCTTGGATTAAGGAGACGGAAGCCTTGGATTAAATACATTGTGAGATCTAATTGATTTTAATTGTTCAATTATTATTTTGAGTATTGATTATTTTTTCTGTGCTTGAATTATATGATTGATTTGATTAATTTCTAGGATGCATACTAGTCTATTATTCATTGAAATCTACTGCTAAATTAGATATCGAATCCGTAATTGTTTGGTCACTCTAATTTGCGAAGCAACTAAGATTAATAATTGACTGCAGATCACGAGATTATTAGATCTTAGGAAGAATATTCAACTAAATTAAATGCAACCGCTTGTGCTTGTGTTGTTTAGCTTCATCGGTTTTTCTAATTCTTAAAGCTTCTACTAGATTAAACTTTTAGCGCTTGTCTGAAGTTGTTTAGTAGTTAGAGTTATTTAGATCGCTTGTTTCTATCTAACTAAAATTAAGGAAAGACATGGAATTAATTCTAACGATGAATATTTAAAATATTAATTGTGTATGCTTGAGTCAATGATCAGTGTATGTTTCTAAGGTGGAAGTTGACTTAACCCAAGGTTTGTTCTCTTGATTTATTTCGTTACCTTATTTTACGCATTAGTTTATTTTAATTCATAACAATCAAAAAAATCCCCCTCTTTTGGAATACAAAGTATATGAAAATAAATTAATCAGTCTCTGTGGGATCGACTCTTACTTGCACTACTACATAATTATTTTTCGCAGTAAGGTTTATTTTTGGTTGTCTGCGACAGCACACCACTCCATTATCAATTTAATATGTGATTTAAATTTTTATGAGTTAGCTTTGTGAGTTTATTTAAACCTTATGTGGTTATGTGATTATGTGAGTTGAGCCTATGTGAATAAATACTAGGAATATTAAAGGGAATCACTAATGGTTTATTAAATTCGTGAACTAGCCCAAAGTTTTATATCAAAAGAATTGGTAATTAAATATTCAATTACTTGAATATAGTATAGAGATTTAAACGTAATTGATTAATTTATATTTTGAGTAATTAATCGATAACGTATGAAATTATTGTTGTCAAGAATAATATATTTAATAAATATAATATGATTATATTTACCTGATTAATTGTTTTATACAAGCATGTGATAAGTAAACCTTTAATATATAGTAGTTATCTATATTGTATATAATACAATGTGACGCATGAATGTGGATATATATTATATATATAGAGACTATATAATAAACTTAATTCCATTATGTGAGTTATATAATGATATTGCTTATGTAACATGAAGTGTGTGGGTAAACATTAATGTGTACCTTATTGACATATAGTAAGTTCAATTGTTAATTAGTAGTGACTTTAATAAGTTATTATACTTGTAATAATAACAATTATGTGGTGATAAGTAATAATAATACCCAAATGCATTATAATTGGTATTAAGGAAAATATACATGGATTATATGTTGATATATCTATACGTACCCCTACTTGATACATTGTAATTGGAAATTTCATTTGTACTTCAATTATAACCCAAGTATATGAAATAAAATGTGTATACATGATGTAGCCTTAGTAAGCATGATAGGATATATATATATATATTACATTAGTATAGTGTATTACAATTGCAAGTTGCTGAGTTTCACATTGAGTGCCCAACTCCCACACGTGAACTCCTAATGGGCTACTACTCTACCTTCCTTCTCAAACTCAGCAATAAACTAGCTAATGAGTACAAGGGGAGTGGGATTCATGATGAATCCACCAACTCTTCACCAACTACTTGTTAACCTCCATATTATTGTGCAATCCATTGGTTTGAAATTGGGGTTAATGACATTGTCTGTTTCTTCAATTTTCCTATATAATTAACTCTCTCCTTCTTCCTTGCATTTGCTGAGATTTCATTAAGTGAGAATTGAGAGCATATATATATATATATATATATATATATATATATATATATATATATATATATATATATCTGTGATAAGCATTCTTGAGTTAAAAAGGAGTTAAGATAGCAGCAAATGCAAATCCTTCAATTGAAGAGGTATAATCAATTACATGCATGTCTACATTTTTTAAAAATATCTAATTCTTTGATTCTTGAGTTAAGCATGGATTGATTGTTAATTTGTCTGGAATATGAGTGTTAAGTGTTATATGGGTTGTCAAAATTGCCGAAGCAGTTTAGCTTCTGGTCTGGCCGACATCCTACGCAGCTGCGCCAGTTATGTACTGGCCAGCGACGCAGCTGCACCAGGACCAGTTTCCAGTTGTTGTTTTCTGTTAAGTGATTGTGATGTACTAGCATGCGATATATCTAATCATGATAGTGTACACTATTGACGAAAAGCTTTATAGTTTTATAAATGAACTTAGAATTTGTTAAAGTGAACTTGTTATGAGCATATGTGTACCATGTGTATATTCTAATTTTCGTGAGCATGACCGTATGGTTTATATTGACATTAAATGTACGTTTAAAGTGTTGAACACACTAGCATACTTGATTGCAAGATTCAAACGATTTCAAGAGAAACCTAAGACTTTCAAAGTAAACTTAACTAAGACTTGTGTCTTTTAGCTTATGACAACTTAAATGAATGTATGTGACTTATATATGCGTTCTAATACATGTGAGTCACGGCTACGAGACTCTTTACATGTACTATGTTGCCCTTATGAACTCAGTGTACTTTGCAATGGAAACTTAGAATATGAAAGCTAATATCATCAAGTACTAAGTGAATTATGTTATGATTACGCAAGCATGTATATTAGGATCTCATTATGCCTATAGACATGCTCACATGAGCATCCTACATGAATATCACCTATGTATGCTTATTCATAGAAAATGAATTTTATGGTGAACTATGTGATTAGTGGATACATATCACTTATAAGTACAAACATGCCTACTTAGTATGATTTAGTCTCTTTATGAGATAATATGACCGTAGTGGCGAACCTTTGAAGCATACACTTGTATTGCTTAAAGTATGTAAATGTCCGACATGAAAAAATATGATTTTGAATTGGAATAGAATGAACATGCTAAGTCTCGAACTTGAGTTAATAATCTGATAACATGTGTACTTGTTTAATGTCAGTCGTTTGCATGCTAGAGGGTTGGCACGAGTTGTTGCAGTCTACTAGTTTCCTGACTATGCTAGTTGACTTATATGATGTTTAAACTGTAAACTTGAATCTGACCCTACTGATATGTGTTTACTTGAGATAACTACATACTATGATGATGTAGCATTATAATTAGATTCTTGTATATATGAACTTATATTAGTTTACACATACTAATTGAAAGACCGACTTATTAATGTTAGGTCATTTCAACGCTATTTAATTAAAGCTAGAACTTATTTGTAGCTGAGCAATCAGGCATGTTCCCAAACTTAACTCTTTGGTTGTGCAAGTTCTTTAATTCTTACTCTTTTACTTGAGCAAGTATCATATCCTTGTGTTTACTTTATTCGATGAATCTTGTAAGCAAGTTTTCTATAACTTACACAAACTCTTTATTGTGCGAGTTTCATATCCTTCTCATATTGTAGTGAGCGGGATTATTGTTGAATTAAAAGTTATTTTATTTAAGCTTGAATCTTATTTTCTAAGCATGCTATTGATAGTAGTGTGCATACAAGTCAATCATGTATGATGACAAAGCACATACTTTGTAAACAATCTTATTTATTTATTAATAAAATATTCATTTAAGGCATATAATTATCTACATGGTGCTGTTTTTATAATATGTAAATAACCCATAGTTTTAAGCAATGCTTTTAGAATCATGATGAGATCATGATAATGAGATCTAAATTCTTAGAAAGCTTAAAAACTAAAATAGTTCCCAATTGTGGGATTACTAAAATGGGGATTAGTAAATCCGGATAGATTGGTACATATGTTACTTGCTCATTGGATGAGGATGACTGATCTCATGGTCATTTGTGTGGAGACACTAAAGCAAGTATGTAGGTGCTTATTGGAGAATAAGTTCACTGAACGTGACTCGCTATGGAATACCTAATGGAGTTTTACTCGCCTGTCAATAGGAATTCCTAATGTGATAATAGTACATGTGATCCTTGGACTTGAGATCATCATAGTATCTTGTATGTAACAAATTATACTTTGACTAATTCCTTAAGGCCTTTTAAGGCATATATAGGGTATGCTTGGGTGTAATGAGTTACATATGGAGATAATGAATGATCAAGAAAGAATCTACCACCTCTAGTAAAAGAGGAGATATGTCCTATGTGATTCGTTAAATGACAACCCAGGAATCCTTGGCCAAGGTAGAATGAAATTAGAAAGAGGTTTCTAATTTGCATTATTTGGAGTTGTGCATTTTCTAATCGAAATACATATGATTAAATAAATTAAGACTTGACAGTAAATCCATGTCTTATATTTAATTGGGACATTGTATGGTGGAAGGATTGAATTGTACGGTAACTATTAACTCACAGGTTCTTTTATGATTAATGTTGAAATCTATATTATCTGGAAAGTCGTTGATCGCTAGGGAGGCTTATCCCTATTGTAGAATAAATGTTATTTATTTAAATAGATTATTATTTTAATTTGTTTATTTAAATAAGATTAGAATTGTTCTAATTGATTTATTCATAACCGGTTTAATATGGATAACCTAAAGGGTCACACCATAAAGGAAGAAGAATTATTTAAGAAGAAAATGGCATGATAGTAATAATGCATTAAGTATAATTAATTTAATCTATGATGATAGAATAAATTAAATAGCTTAATGTTTATTATTTAATATTTTAGAAATATTAAATATAAATTAATAAGAGGAGTCTTATTAATATTATTATTATTATTATTATTTTAATTCTAAAGGAGTTTAGGAATTAATATAATATCAGTACTCTCTCTCAATCCTAATAAAGATTAGGATATAAATTAATTAAAAGTATTTAATTAATTAATTAAATAAAACACTATTCTAATTGGATTAGGAGGGTTAACCTAATATCTATATAAGAGAGTCTTATATCAGAAATAAGGAACGTGAATTTTTCAAGAGTTGGGAGTACACATATTCTATAGAGATAAAAACAAGGGTTACGCCAATAACCCATCTTACTGAGTTCTTCATCTTCCTTGGTGGATCACCGTTAGAGGCCAAACATTTGGGTGGCTGACATTGATCAAGGGAAGGAGCCACTACAGAGGAATCAAAGGAATCAAAGGAGTAGAACTTGTACCTGAGGAAGCTTGTATCTTCAAAGGTATAATTCTGTTTTTCTCCTTCTTCATTCACTGATAATTGATGCATAAGAATGATCATGGTAATGGGTTTGTATAAATTTTTGAAAACCTAGTTTTTTACGCTTCTGCACTATTTATGTGATTTGATTGCATGATTTCGTTACGTACAAACCCAACAGTGGTATCAGAGCCAATCTTGTGCTAATTATCAGTCTATGTGATTTCATACATGTATGATATGAGATTGGATCGAGTTCTGGGCAACAAAAATTTTTCAGATTCTGCGAAGCTGCGTAGCTGCGCCGGTACAAGGCAATATTGCTGCGCAGCTGCGCCGGTTCCCTTTACATTCTTGGCGCAGCTGCGCCACTGGACAGGAACTAAATTTTTTTTTGTTTTATTTAATTAAATGAATGGTTTATTAATTAATAAAGGTTTAAAATAAAGATGTTTATTTTATATGAAATGAGATTTCAGAATTGCTAAAATTAAAGAGTTTAATTTGGAATTGTTTTTGAATGAAATAAAGGAGTTTATTTTTCCAAAAACAAAGTTTAGCAAACTTTTTCCCATTAACTGATATTAATACATATATGGAATGAATTTATTTTCATGAGATGAATAAGTTTTATTGATACGTATGATGATATGTATGGTAATAAAAGGGATTGATTATGGACTATGACCAATGTGATTGGATTTTATTTTGGTTGAATGCTTGAATGAATGGGTTTTATAAAATGGGGTCTGCGTACCTCGTCTTCTCTAGTTTTATTCTCGATGTAAATTCTATCTCCTTTCTATGTACTTCCCCTTGACTGCTGATCAAGGTTTCTATTTAATTTTAAATAGTTAATGTAATAGAGATAGTTAGAATTATTTTGAAGAAATTGGAGACCAAGGAGCAAGGAACGCGTGAAGACTCATTTGTATGGAGCCAGGGTTTAAATGTAATAGTTATATTTAAATTTAAATTCTTGCACTCCTAGGTTTGACCTTTTGGTTCACTTGGTGGCTCTAGTGAACCAAACTAGAATAAATGTCCATAATCAATCCGGGTAGAATATAGTATTCTATATTGCATGCTAAATATTATATATATTATATTTTATACAAACATTCTTCGCATGTTTAATAAAATGACGCGTATTTTATATATATATGTGCATGCGCGCTTAAAAAGATGAGACAAATAATAACAAACCCCTCAAAGAAATATTATTAAGTCTGAAGCGTTCAAATGATATTTGAAATATCGAACGTCGCCTTCTAGCATGATTAGTTAATAGAGTATTAAATATTTAATATGAGTTTGTTGTGCTATCCACAAGGCGAGTATTGAATATTTAAGATGTTAATTAATCACATTTGATGCTTATCAAGAAAATTGAACGATCTAGTCTTGTTGTGCTATCCACAAGGATGAAAATTTTTCTTTTTTGAATTTATGGAAGTGCTAGGCTGGACTTAACTTAAATCATTTTAGTTCGGATGTGCACACACATGACCATTATGATTTAAGAGGCAAAATAAAAGGAGTTACATGGTGATGTAATTGACAAGAGTTGTCTACCTATTTATTTGTATATCGCTTGTTGTGCTATCCACAAGGTTATATACATTTGAAATGGAATCCTTAATCTCACTAGCAAATCTTTAATTAGATGTTGCCGAACTATATGAGTGAGGGTAATATAGTTTGATGAAAATAGTGGGAGATACCAATTTAAAATAAAGACCTAAATTTATTTTGGTATGCAAAGTTAATAAAATGAATGTTTGCTAAAATGTTGTCTTTTCACATGCAGAATTTTAAAAATGTCAAAATCACTAATCTCACTACGAAGCATACTTGATGCAAATAAGCTTACCGGCCCGAATTATGAGGACTGGCTAAGAAATCTGAGAATTGTTCTCACTGCTGAAAAGATTTCTTATGTCCTAAATTCCACTATCCCTGAATCCGTTTCAGAAACAGCCTCTGAGGAAGAGATTGCCACTTTCAATAAGTGGCAAGATGATGCATCTGTGACTCAATGCATCATGCTCGCATCCATGAATAACGAGCTTCAGCGTCAGCACGAAAAAATGGATGCTCCTGCTATGCTGCTTCACCTCAAGGAGTTGTATGGTGAACAGAGTAGGACTGCTAGATATGAGATATCTAAGGAGCTCTTCCGATCTCGGATGACCGAGGGCACTGCCGTCGAGACTCATGTTCTGAAGGTAATCAATTTGATTGAACGCCTTGGACAGCTTGGGTTCGTCATGGATGGGGAGTTGAGTCAAGACTTGGTCTTGCAGTCACTCCCTGAGACCTTCTCGCAGTTTGTGGTTAATTTTCACATGAATAAGCTAGATGTCAGCTTACCTGAGCTGCTTAACATGCTAAAAACTGCAGAAGGTCACTTCTCATCCAAGAAGAACCATGTCTTGATGGTGAATTCTTCCAATAAAAGGAAGAGGCCCAAGGTGTCTTCTGAAAAGAAGAAATCTAAGAAGGCTAAGGGAAAAGGGAAAGAAAAGGAGCAAAAGAAACCTGAACCAACTAAAGGAATGTGCTTTCATTGCAATGAGCTTGGACATTGGAAGAGGAACTGCAAGAAGTTTGTAGCAGAGAAGAAGCTTGGAGAAGCTTCGACTTCCAATCAAGGTTTGTTTATGATTGAAATTAATTTTTCTGAAAGTCATAATTCTACTTGGGTATTGGATACCGGCTGTGGTTCTCACATATGTAATACTGTGCAGAGACTGGTCAGAAGTAGAAAGCTGAATAAAGATGAGGTGATCCTACGAGTGGGAAATGGAGCAAAAGTTGCTGCATTAGCTGTAGGAACTTATTGTTTAGCAATGCCTTCGGGAAAATCCATTTATCTTAATAATTGTTATTATGTTCCGAATATTATTAAAAACATTATTTCAATTTCTGTATTGGATATGGAAGGTTTTGACGTTATTATAAAGAACAATGGTTGTTCTATTTATAAAGACGATGTTTTATATGGTATTGGAAATTTGCGAAATGGACTTTATACACTTGACTTACAAGAAAATATATTTCAAATTGAACAAATTAAGAAAAGGAAAAGAGATGATATTAATTATACCTATATGTGGCACTGTAGACTCGGCCATATCAATGAAACAAGATTATCCAAGTTGCATAAAGATGGGCTCCTCGAGCTATCTGATTATGAATCATATCCAACTTGTGAATCTTGTCTCATGGGTAAAATGACTAAATCTCCTTTTAGTGGAAAAGGAGAGAGAGTTACAGAGTTGTTGGCATTGATTCACACAGACGTTTGTGGACCTATGACAACCAGTGCACGGGGTGGGTATTCTTGTTTTATTACTTTCACTGATGATCACTCAAGATTTGGATATGTGTATTTAATGAAATACAAATCAGAATCATTTGAAAAGTTCAAAGAATTCAGAAGTGAAGTAGAGAAACAAACGGGCAAGAGTATTAAGATACTTCGATCAGATCGAGGTGGAGAATACTTAAGCAGTGAGTTTCTCAATTGTCTCAGAGAAAATGGTATAATCTCACAATGGACTCCTCCAGGTAAACCACAGTTAAATGGAGTATCTGAAAGGAGAAATCGAACACTGTTAGACATGGTTCGATCCATGATGAGTTTTACCGACCTTCCAATTTCCTTCTGGGGATATGCCCTAGAAACGGCTGCATACCTACTTAACAAGGTACCTACCAAATCCGCCCCAAAGACTCCATATGAGATGTGGAAAGGGAGAAAACCAAATCTTAAGCATGTTAAGACTTGGGGTTGTCCAGCTTATGTCAAAAAGTTTGAAAATGATAAGCTACAGACTAAATTCGATAAGTGTAGATTTGTGGGATACCCTAAAGAAACGGTAGGGTATTATTTCTATCATCCAACTGATCAAAAGGTGTTTGTTGCGAAACATGCTACCTTCTTGGAGAAAGAGTTTATCCATGAAGGGGTCAGTGGGAGCAAGATATATCTTGAAGAAGTTCAAGAACCACAAGTTACCACGGACCAAAGTCAGGTACCTAACCAAGTAGAAGAACCTACTGTACCACACCCTGTTCGTAAATCTGGAAGAGTACCGAAGATATCTGAGAGGTATGGATTCGTTATAGAGGATAACGATGAGGTACACATCATGAATGATGATGATCCATTGAATTACGAACAAGCTATGAGTAATAAAGACTCAGGAAAATGGCTTGAAGCCATGAAATCCGAAATGGACTCCATGTATGAAAACAAAGTATGGTCTTTGGTTTCACCACCTGAAGGTATCAAACCTATTGGGTGTAAATGGGTTTTTAAGAAAAAAATTAGAGCAGATGGAAAGGTAGAGACCTATAAGGCCCGACTGGTTGCAAAAGGTTTCAAACAAAGACAAGGAGTTGACTATGATGAAACCTTCTCACCAATAGCCATGCTCAAGTCCATTCAGATTTTGCTTGCGATTGCAGCTTACAACGACTATGAGATCTGGCAGATGGACGTGAAAACGGCCTTCCTCAATGGGAAACTTGAGGAGGATGTGTATATGACACAGCCAGAGGGATTTATTTCAAAAGTTGGAACAAATCAAGTCTGTAAGCTACAACGATCCATTTATGGGTTGAAGCAAGCTTCTCGTAGATGGAACATTCGTTTTGATGAGACAATCAAAGAGTTTGATTTTATCAAAAACGAGGATGAACCATGTGTATACAAGAAGGTTAGTGGGAGCGCAGTATCATTCCTTGTATTATATGTTGATGATATATTACTGATAGGGAATGACATTCCTATGTTACAATCCATTAAAATCTGGTTATCTAAAAACTTCTCCATGAAGGACTTGGGTGAAGCATCCTATATTTTGGGGATAAAGATCTATAGAGATAGATCTAAAAGGATGCTCGGCTTATCCCAAGGAACGTACATTGATACGATGCTAAAGAGGTTTAGCATGGAAGATTCCAAAAGAGGTCTCATGCCGATGAGCCATGGAATAAATCTCTCCAAGAAACAGGCCCCAAAGACACCTGAGGAGAGAGACCGTATGAGTAAGATCCCTTATGCTTCTGCAATAGGATCTATCATGTACGGTATGATATGTACTAGACCGGATGTTGCTCACGCACTTAGTGTAACAAGCAGATACCAGTCGAATCCAGGAGAAGAGCACTGGAAGGACAGTGAAAAATATCCTAAAGTACTTGAGAAGGACTAAAGATATTTTTCTTGTCTACAGGTGGGTCTGAATTAAAACTCGAGGGATTCACGGACTCAAGTTTTCAAACAGACCAAGATGACAGTAAATCTGTTTCAGGGTATGTGTTTACCTTGAACGGAGGTGCACTGAGTTGGAAGAGTTCCAAGTAGCAAACGGTTGCTGATTCAGTGACAGAGGCAGAGTATATAGCTGCAAGTGAAGCTGCAAAGGAAGCTGTTTGGATGAAGAAGTTCATAACTGAACTTGGTGTGGTTCCTAGCATTGGAGAAGCAGTTCCCATATACTGTGACAACACCGGAGCGGTTGCACAGGCTAAGGAACCCAGGTCTCATCAGAAATCTAAACACGTGTTGCGGCGATTTCACTTGATCAGGGAGATCATTGAAAGAGGAGACGTCACCTTGGAGCGTGTAGACTCTCAAGACAACATTGCAGATCCATTTACTAAAGCTTTAACACAACAGCAGTTTGATCGTCACTTAGAGAAGATGGGTATGAGATACCATGGCGATTGGCTTTAGTGCAAGTGGGAGATTGATAGTAGTGTGCATACAAGCCAATCATGTATGATGACAAAGCACATACTTTGTAAACAATCTTATTTATTTATTAATAAAATATTCATTTAAGGCATATAATTATCTACATGGTGCTGTTTTTATAATATGTAAATAACCCATAGTTTTAAGCAATGCTTTTAGAATCATGATGAGATCATGATAATGAGATCTAAATTCTTAGAAAGCTTAAAAACTAAAATAGTTCCCAATTGTGGGATTACTAAAATGGGAATTAGTAAATCCGGATAGATTGGTACATATGTTGCTTGCTCATTGGATGAGGATGACTGATCTCATGGTCATTTGTGTGGAGACACTAAAGCAAGTATGTAGGTGCTTATTGGAGAATAAGTTCACTGAACGTGACTCGCTATGGAATACCTAATGGAGTTTTACTCGCCTGTCAATAGGAATTCCTAATGTGATAGTAGTACATGTGATCCTTGGACTTGAGATCATCATAGTATCTTGTATGTAACAAATTATACTTTGACTAATTCCTTAAGGCCTTTTAAGGCATATATAGGGTATGCTTGGGTATAATGAGTTACATATGGAGATAATGAATGATCAATAAAGAATCTATCACCTCTAGTAAAAGAGGAGATATGTCCTATGTGATTCGTTAAATGACAACCCAGGAATCCTTGGCCAAGGTAGAATAAAATTAGAAAGAGGTTTCTAATTTGCATTATTTGGAGTTGTGCATTTTCTAATCGAAATACATATGATTAAATAAATTAAGACTTGACAGTAAATCCATGTCTTATATTTAATTGGGACATTGTATGGTGGAAGGATTGAATTGTGCGGTAACTATTAATTCACAGGTTCTTTTATGATTAATGTTGAAATGTATATTATTTAGAAAGTCGTTGATCGCTAGGGAGGCTTATCCCTATTGTAGAATAAATGTTATTTATTTAAATAGATTATTAGTTTAATTTATTTATTTAAATAAGATTAGAATTGTTCTAATTGATTTATTCACAACCGGTTTAATATGGAGAACCTAAAGGGTCACACCATAAAAGGAAGAAGAATTATTTAAGAAGAAAATGGCATGATAGTAATAATGCATTAAGTATTATTAATTTAATCTATGATGATAGAATAAATTAAATAGCTTAATGTTTATTATTTAATATTTTAGAAATATTAAATATAAATTAATAAGAGGAGTCTTATTAATATTAATATTATTATTATTATTTTAATTCTAAAGGAGTTTAGGAATTAATATAATATCAGTACTCTCTCTCAATCCTAATAAAGATTAGGATATAAATTAATTAAAAGTAATTAATTAATTAATTAAATAAAACCCTATTCTAATTGGATTAGGAGCGTTAACCTAATATCTATATAAGAGAGTCTTATATCAGAAATAAGGAACGTGAATTTTTCAAGAGTTGGGAGTACGCATATTCTATAGAGATAGAAATAAGGGTTAAGCCAATAACCCATCTTACTGAGTTCTTCATCTTCCTTGGTGGATCACCGTTAGAGGCCAAACATTTGGGTGGCTGACATTGATCAAGGGAAGGAGCCACTACAGAGGAATCAAAAGAATCAAAGGAGTAGAACTTGTAACTGAGGAAGCTTGTATCTTCAAAGGTATAATTCTGTTTTTCTCCTTCTTCATTCACTGATAATTGATGCATAAGAATGATCATGGTAATGGGTTTGTATAAATTTTTGAAAACCTAGTTTTTTACGCTTCCGCCCTATTTATGTGATTTGATTGCATGATTGCGTTACGTACAAACCCAACAGCTATTAGGTGGTTTAATTATTTTATAATTATTCCACATCGATCTTATTGATATTCGTACTTGGTGCACTTGAGTTCGTACAGTCTTGGACTCGTACATTATTTAAAGTTCTATAATTCTTGAACTGCGTCAGATAGAGTCTGAACCCTTGTTCGGTCAGACAATTGTATGAAATTTTATAAAAGCTATCCAAACCAATTGATGGTAAGGATTCTTAGACTGAAAGAACACCCCTTATATAATTGGGGAGTACCCCAGGTATCTAGTATAAAGATACAAACAGCAGAGTTGAATGTTATGCATATACATGGCATACGCGAAGCTGATCCTCAAGTACTTATTCTGTAGCCAGTAACAAAAGAGTCAATCAGCTATTGATTCCATTGGAGTTTTATAGTTCGAAGTCTACTTGACTATCAGTTATTCTAAAAGAAATCATTATTCTTGCTTCCGATGTTCATATTGTTGAATTCATTGTCAGATATTTTCTATTCATCATGATATATCCTTTATTGTTGTATTTAAACTTGCTGAGCAAACTTGTTGCTCATTCTTGCTATATCATGACTTCTATTGCAGTTAAGCCCGAGACTTCAGGGAAGGACAAGGGTAAAGGAAAGATGTAGGAATAGTTTACAAGAAGAAGACTTTGCTTTATGATTAGTTTAATTACTGTTATGTTAATGATTATTCTAGTGTATGTTTGTATGTTGTATTAAGGTTATTGAATCTTAGGACTAGTAACACCTTTTGAATGAACGACATACGTTTATTATATTCCGTATTTAGTTATTGTATGTTGTTTAGAGGTGGATATTTGTATTGTATCGTGACGACCGAATCGGGGTTAGAAAACCCAAATTTGGGGGTGTCACAACATAAGCCCAAAATAAACCAACACAATAGTTCATATGTATGACAACTCATATAAGACAGAGCAATAAGAGATCTCCCCCCAGACTTGAATCTGGCAATGCCCTCATTGGCAAGAAGCGCAGAAATCTGACTGCTAGAGCCTACTATGGGGATGCAAGCACTCGCTGTCGCCCTGTCCTTGGCCTTGGTCCTCGCCTTCGCCGTCTGGATATGGCGGTGGATAAGGAAGGAATAGCGGCATCTGAGGGAACTGGTAGGGCATGGACTCAGGATCATCTCCATCAAACTATGTATAGATGTTTGCCACTGTGGTGGCAAACTCAGCATGATACTGAGTGAAGATGTCCTGCTACTGGGCAACAGTATCGATCCTCCTGGTGATCCGCCTAGTCTCTCCGTACAGAAGGTTGAGCGATGCCAGGATCTCTGTTAGTGGCCCGGAAGATGGTGGACCAAGCTCCGACAGCTGAGTGGATGGCACTGTCTTGGAAGGTGGAGGTTGCGCAGATGGCAAGTACCCTTCACCAAGGGGGTGAGACACGGCTCCTTCCCAAATTCCATACCGCTAGATAACTGCATGATCAATGGTCGCCATGCGAAAGTCGACCATGTCCTCTGGACGCCACTGAACCCGCGCTCGTTTGCATAGTTACGTGATCAGAGATGGGTGAGGGAGGCCTCCAGTCATACTACCCTTGATGGCTAACAGAATTGACTCTTGTATGGCGACGCCGATGTCCACATCCAGGCCCGTTACTATTACAAATAGGAGCACTGCCCGCTCTTTGGTGACATCACTGATGTGGCGGGTGGGCATGATGTTGGCACAGATAAAACTGTACCATGTCTTTCCATAGCGGCTGAGCGCGCTCTGAGGGAAATTTCTTTTCTCCTCAGTAGTTTGATTCGTCCTCCAGGTTGTCCCTGGTTTTCACAGCCTTGTGATGATGTCATTCATCTTGTAGTGAGACATACCCTGGTCGAGGTAGTCCTTGTCAATGTCCGGCAGTTGGAAGAAAGCCTTGATCGTGGCACTGTCATACGCCACTTTTTGGCCTCGAACTATGACCTCAGCGGATCCCTCTATCTTGGCATTGGCGTAAAACTCATGGACCAATGCAATGATGGCATTCTCTGGCGGCGCAGTGAAGCGAACCCATTTCTTAGCAACTATCATCGGCCATATTTCTCCATCTTTGTTTGGCTCCGGTCTAAGTCCTCGCTCTAGAACCATGCATTTTCCCAAAATAGACGAATTGTACTTTGTCTATGCTTCATCGGTGGCAAATTTGGTCTTGTCCCACTTCTTTGCGGAGGAGGAAGTGCTACCTTCGGTCCGTTGATGCTTGGATGCCATGTCTTGATGTCACAACTGAAAACCCAAATAATACTAAAGAAAAACTAAGTCAAATTAGGCCAAAAACAAACAAAAACTCTCTTAGGCAAATTGTCAAACACTTGACGTGCACTGCTGAAACCCTAGATTGATGAGTTATGTTTGTAAATGAAATTAGCCAATTTCCATCAGTGGAAATCACCCAAGAAAATAGATAAGATCATGTAATTTCAAATCCAAAATAAATGAAGAAGGAACAAAGTTCAATTCAATCAAAATCTAAGTTGGTTGTGGAAAACATGAAAAGCACACATACCTTTTACCTGAAGAACTTGCAATGAGATGAATGAGCACTTGAAAGTAAGGAAGACTCACACTTGAGAGATTTTTCAAAATTCAAAGAACTTTGAACTTGCAATGGAGAGGAGATAGATGGGGGTTTGTTGCCGAGAGAGAGATATAGGTCTGGGAGTTATGGCCAAAACTATCGAGTAAAGGCAGTTTTTAAAAACAAAAAACCGCTACCGGCGCTGCGGTGCCGGTTTTTCTTTGTTAATTAGCGCTGCGGCGCCAACTATGTAGAGAATTTGAAAAGATCTGGCACTGCGGTGCTGACTTTTGTTCTTTATTGGGCGCTGCAGTGCTGGCCATGCAGGGACTTGAAAGGTCTCCTGGTGCTGCGGCGCTGACTTTTGGCCTTTGTTGGGCGCCGCGGCGCTGTGAATGCCTGAACTTAAAAGGTCCCCTGGCGTTGCAGCCCTAGCTTTTGGCCTTTGTTGAGTGTCGCGGCGCTGGCTATGTAGGGACTTGAGAGGACACTGGCGGCGTCGGCCCTGTAGCAGGAATTTTGTTTTTAAGCATATCATCATAGCAGTTCAGACTAAAGGCTACTAAGAAAAATAACAAACCCAAAATGCAGTATTTTACTATTTAACACCCAAAAACATGTGGAAAGCTATGGTATACACACGACTATACAACCGCACACTAAGCCACATGCAAAATTACTGAAATCGTACTAACTACTATAATAAATGAAAACAAGTATAATATTATACTAAAAAAAACTAAAAGGGTTGAAGAATAATACTGAGATGGGGGTGCCTCCCCATCTAGCGCTTATTTTAGAGTCGTCAGCTTGACTATTTGGTCACCAAGGGTAATTGACGTCATTTGGCTAGTCGACGTCGCCTCCCCAGTAATTCTTGAGGCGTTGCCGATTCACCTTGAAGGTTCTGTCAGAATTTGGGTCTGTAACCTCAATCGCACCATGCGGATATACCTTTAAAATTTTGAAGGGGCCCGACCATCAGGATTTCAATTTCCCGGGGAATAGTTTCAGCCGGGAGTTGAAGAGAAGCACATTCTGCCCCCGGTCAAACTCTCTATCCACAATCTTCTTGTCATGCCACCTCTTTGTTTTCTCCTTGTACAACTTTGCGTTTTCATACGCTTGAAGTTGGAACTCGTCCGACTCATTGAGTTGTAACAATCTTTTCTCACCCACTGCGTCCAAGTCAAAATTGAGCTTTTGAATCGCCTAGTACGCATTGTGCTCCAACTCTACAGGGAGATGACATGCTTTGCCATAAACAAGCCTATACAGAGATATTTCGGTAGGTGTTTTGTAGGCAGTACGATATGCCCACAATGCGTTATCCAACTTCTTCAACCAGTCTTTCCGGTTAGGATTCACAATATTCTCTAGAATTCGCTTAACTTCCCTATTTGATACCTCGACTTGTCCACTGGTTTATGGGAAACCCCATATTTAGCAAGAAGGGCTTCAAAGTACTTGTTACAGAAATGCGAGCCCTCATCGCTTTTAATTGCTCGAGGCGTGCCAAATCGGGTAAAAATATTTTTTCATCGTTAGTAGGTAAAGCGACGGTTTCCACCCATTTAGATACATATTCCACATCGACTAGTATGTACAAAATGTTATAAGAAGAAGGAAATGGGCCCATGAAATCTATGCCCTAGACATCAAACAACTCTACCTCAAGAATATTCTGTAGAGGCATTTCATGCCCTTTTGAAATGGTTCCTACTCTCTGGCAATTATCGCAACACGATACATATAGGTGGGCGTCTTTAAACATGGTTGGCCAGTAGAAACCAAATTGGAGCACTTTCGCAGCTATTCTTTGTCCACCAAAATGCCCCCCATAGTTAGATGAGTGGCAGTGGTGAAGCACACCTTCGATTTCTTCTTCGGGCAGACACCTTCTTAAAATTTGATATGCGCATTGCTTAAACAAGAAGGGTTCATCCCATAGATAATGCTTTGCATCATTAAAGAATTTCTTCATCTGCTGATAGTTCATGTTGGGAGGGAGCACATTGCACGAGACATAATTCTCGAAGTCTGCATACCACGGTGCCACAGTGTGAACTGCATACAACTGCTCATCCGGGAAGAAATCATTGATATCCGTCTCATTATCCCTCGAGTGACTTGGGTTTTCCAGTCTCGATAGGTGATCCGAAACTTGATTCTTAGTTCCTTTTCTATCACGGATCTCCAGATCTAATTCCTGGAGGAGAAGGACCCATCTGATCAACCTCGGCTTTGCATCCTTCTTAGAGATCAGATATTTTATCGTCGAGTGGTCAGTGTATACAATAACTTTGGTTCCGATGAGATATATGCAGAACTTATCAAAGGCATAAACTACCGCCAGTAGCTCTTTCTCAGGCGTGGTGTAGTTAAGCTGAGCATCAGTTAATATTTTACTGGCGTAGTAAATTGTATGAAACACCTTGTCTCTCCTTTGTCCCAACACTTCCCAAATAGCATAGTCGCTAGCGTCACACATGAGTTCAAATGGTATTTCTGAGTTTGGGGCAACTATAATGGGTGCTGACACAAGTCTCTTCTTGAGAATATCAAACGCAGCATGGCAAGCCTTATCAAACGTGAAAGGAACATCTTTTTCCAAAAGGCTACAAAGCAGCTTAGTGATTTTGGAGAAATCTTTGATGAACCGCCTATAGAAAATGGCATACCCTAAGAAGCTTCGAACTCCTTTTACATTTGATGGAGGAGGGAGTTTTTCACTAACATCTATTTTGGCCTTGTCAACCTCAATCCCACTTGCAGAAACTCGATGCCCGATAATAATTTCTTCTTTGACCATAAAGTGGCATTTCTCCCAATTTAGAACCAGATTAGTCTCCATGCACCTCTTTAGAACCGCGGTCAGATTTTGTAGACAAGGCTCAAAAGAACTCCCGAAGACCGAGAAGTCATCTATAAACACCTCGAGTGTCTGTTCCACCATATCAGAGAAGATGGACATCATACACTGCTGGAATGTAGCAGGAGCATTGCACAGCCCGAAAGACATTTTTTGAAAGGCAAATGTCCCATATGGGCATGTAAATGTGGTTTTCTCCTGATCTTCGGGTGCTATAGCTATTTGATTGTAACCCGAATACCCATCCAATAAATAATAAAATTCGTGCCCGGCAAGTCTATCTAGCATTTGATTAATGAAGTGAAGAGGGAAATGATCCTTGCATGTGGATTTGTTCAATTTATGGTAGTCCATACAAACTCTCCACCCAGTCACCATCTGTGTAGGAATGAGCTCATTGTTCTAGTTCGGAACCACTGTCATGCCGCCCTTTTTGGGCACACATTGAATCGGACTCACCCAGGGACTGTCAGAGATCGGGTAGATAATTCTCGCATCCAGTAACTTAATTATTTCCTTTCTGACCACCTCCTTCATAATGGGGTTCAACCACCTTTGGTGCTCAATTGAAGGCTTAGACCCCTACTCGAGGAGGATTTTGTGCATGCAAAATGAGAGATTGATGCCCTTTATATCAGCAATAGACCACCCCAAGGCTGTTTTGTATGTCTTGAGAACCCGAATGAGCTTCTCTTCCTGTGCCTCATCTAATGACGCAGAAACGATAACGTGCAAGGTAGAGGACTCGCCAAGATAGGCATACCTCAAATGGCTGGGCAACAGCTTCAGATCAAGCACAGGTGGTTCTATAATAGATGGCCTTGACTGGGAAGTAGATGTTTCTTGCTCATCCAATGTTTTGAATTGGCACTTAAAGTGATAAGATCTCGGGTTTGCATCTAACCACTGAGCATACTCGAGATGAGTAGGCTCTTCCTCATTACAAGCACCCGTCAGACTAGCCTCAAGAGAATCAGAATAACAGTTTTCAGAAAACAACTCCTGTACAGCTTCGTCAATCAAACTAACTTGGAAAAAGTCTTCAGAAGCAGAGGGGTACTTCATTGACCTGAAGACATTAAAAGTTACTTCCTAGTCTTGTACTCGCATTGTTAGTTCCCCCTTTTGTACATCTATAAGAGTCCAGCCCGTGGCTGAAAATGGTCTGCCCAAGATTATAGGGACCTTCCTATCTTCCTCAAAGTCCAGAAAGGTGAAATCAACTGGAAAGATGAACTTGTCCACCTTGACAAGAACATCTTCCACAATTCCCTTTGGGTACGTGAGAGATCTGTCGGCCAACTACAAGGTTACACTTGTGGGTTTGGCCTCATTCAACCCCAACTTTCTGTAGATGGATAGGGGCATCAAATTTATGCTAGCCCCTAAATCGCATAGGGCTTTCCCGATGAACTGATCTCCAATTGTGCAAGGTATTGTGAAGCTTACTGGGTCTTTCAGCTTAGGAGGAAGCTTATTCTGTAGAATTGCACTACATTCCTCAATAAGTGCTACTGTCTCATAGTCCCCCATTTTTTTTTCTTGGACAAGATGTCCTTCATGAATTTGATATAGCTGGCCATTTGATCCAATGCCTTGGCAAATGGGATATTGTTGTGGAGTTTCTTAAAAATCTCCAAGAACTTCGAGAATTTTATGTCTAGCTTCTGTTTCTGCAGGCGCTAGGGAAAGGGTACTTGTTGAATTACGGGACTCGGTTTGTTAACAGTAGGGGTTGGTGTTGTGATTTCCTCATGCACCTTCTCCTCTCCCCCAGACTTATCATAATTTGGCTTGACACTATTTTCCTCATCAATAACTTCTTGTTGCACTATTGAGGTCTCACCTCCAGCCTCAACCATTGTCTTGCCACTCCGAAGAGTGACCGCCTTGCATTGCTCCTTACCCTCCCGTTTAGGGTTGACATCAGTGTAACTAGGCAAGGTGCCTAGAGGGCGACTATTCAGTGCAGTTGCCATTTGTCCCATTTGGACCTCCGAATTTTGAATAGATGCCTCTTTACTATTGCTCCTTATCTCATTCTAAGCAGTATACCTCGAGAGGAGATCTTCCAAACTCGGCTTTCTGTCCTGAGGAGGTGGGGGTTGGTAAGAGCCTTGTTGGTGCTGTTGGTGTTGATTCTGGGATTGAAAACTGGGAGGGTTAGTATATGTTAGTCTAGTTGTATATGTTTGAGCTTGGTGGTTGTTGCTCCACGAGAAATTCGGGTGATTTCTCAATCCAGGGTGATAATGTGTTGGGAGATTTGAATTCTTCTACATCCCGTAATTCGATACAAGTTGGACTGATTCAGAGTTAATGGCGCATTGATCAGTCGGGTGGCTTCCCTCACACAAATCACATAGTGGAGCTACACTCTGCACTACTTGCACCCCCATAGTGTCCAATCGTTTAGTCAAAGCAGCAACCTGGGCAAATGTTGTCCGTTTTATATAACGACAATTAACGCACAAGTATACGCGGTCAACAAGTAATAAAGTGAAAGTACAGATATCGTTCCCACGAGGAATTAAAAGATAAAAGGTCGCCAAATCAATAGTCCGTAATCATCTCAGTATTATTTAAATGGATGAGAAGAAGAATGAATTATTAAATCTAATTTAAACTAGGCAAAGAATGAAAGTTAAACTAAAGGATCCTAAGGTAGAATTAGATAATGAAGATAAGAGATTCCAATTTCCCCTAATGGTTCGTCTAAGTCGATTCACTTCCAATTAGGCCAAATTAATCATTATAAGTGTTAGCCGAGAACACGAGAGTGAGAGAAGACCACCTTTCGATGTACCTAAACCATGTCACGTGCAATCCACAGGTGATAGACGCACGTGGACACCCACATTAACTAAACCACTATATTTCTATGTGATTTACAAATAAATAGGATTTAAGGTCAAGTTCTCTATTGACTACGAGCGGCGCTTCGGTATATTTCTATCCTAAGCACAAATCATAAGTCCAACGCCATGTGAACCTGCAATCGCCCGCTACTATGATTCGATCTAAACCTACATTTTGTTTTCCAATCCCATATAGGTTATCACACTAATTGGTAGCTAATCAATTAAGCAATTAAAGCATACATAGCAATAGACATACAAATAGCAATCAAATAAGTCCATCATGGAAGAGAACCCAACAATCAACTACCCATTAGGTTCCATTAGAACCTCAAATTATAAATGAAGGCATAGACAACCCAACTATATTATCCACAAGGTTCATAAACATTATCCGAATATAAATTTAATACAAGGAGAGTTAAGAGATAGAAAAATGCAAATCTTGAGTCTTCCTCCTTGTTTGGATGTTTGATGCTCAACCCTTGCTTCAATCTTCACAAACTAATCTAACCCTAGAATCTAACTAAACTAATTTTACACTAATCTACTCCTAATCTAAACAAGAAATGGAAAGGAAAGAAGAAGGGAAAACTAGGGCTTGAACTCCCTAATGGAGACCCTCTTGAATGCTGCTCACGAGCCCCCTTTAAAGCTTCTCCCAATCAGTCAAACAAAAAGTCAAACAATTTTCTGCTGGGGACAGGCGCGGCCGCGCGCGCCCCAAGCCTATTCCAGGCGCGGCCGCTCGGCACCAAAAAGCTGGAATCTGCAGCTGCTTGCTGGTGCAGGTTTGCCTCGTGTATTCTTCAGTTTCTTTCTCTTGCTCCTCTTGCATTTGCCTCTTATTAGCCTTGCTTGTTACCTCTAGCCTCATGCCATTCCATTGCTTTAAGCTCATTTCAGCTCCTTGCCCCATTTAGGCGATCTTTTGCTCTTTTAACGCGCAAGTACTGCTAAGAGAGTTCCTTAACCTGAAAAACATAAAACAAGGGAAAAACACATTAAACTCACAAGATTACTTAAGTTTAAGCAACCGAATTAGTTAGAAAGTATCTGAATAAGTTTTCCTAAAACCACTTATCAAACACCCCCAAACTTAAACGTTGCTTGCCCTCAAGCAATCAAAATAAAGCTAAATGGCATATGCAATGCACTATATACAATGTATGCAACCTACGCTATCATGAATGCAAATCCAGGTTCCAGTTAGTATTGAACTTACAAAGCAATGCCTTAGAAAACCACAAGATAATCAAACAGAAAAGCTACCCAAGACAAGATTATAACGCATATTCTTGCAAATCCAAAACTGTCAGCACTGATGTATTGTGCGTTGTGTGCCTAGCAACCATTAAACATGCATTCAGATAAATAATTCACATACTATGCTTCTTAGGGGAAAAACAAGCTTTACTTAAGAAAAGCAGTCAATCATATAAGTTCTAACCAAGGCTATGTATTACTTAAGCTAAGAGTCAACAGGGGGTTTTTATTAAGCTTTTATTACTCACGAGGGCGTATTCGCACTTTCCCGTGTACACATTCGACTGTGCAATGCCTAGTTCTCTTAGGCTTTTCAATGATATCCATGTAGCGAGCTTTCGACTAACGACTCCCAGACCAGATGGCCTTAGGGCGCTGGGTGTCGAGACACCCCTAGGGCTTACTTGCTCGAATATCAAAGGCCACAGAACTCGACGTAGCCGAAGTGTTTATTCTATTTTTTTTTCTTTTTCAATGCAATTTCTTTTATTTTTTTTTGTTTTTCTTTTCCTGCAAGGGAGTGCGTCTTACGCTCCATCTCCCCGCATATATCATGCATGACCCCTGTTTTCCCCCAAACTTAAGCTTTTAACAGTCTTAGTTATTATTACATGAGAACTGAAACTCTTTCATTAAAACATAGATTTCCCACTAGAAGACGAGTATGTGAAAATTTAAACTTAACATGTCATGAATGTTACTCTATTGTGCTCATTGATTACACAGTATCTGACAGATAAGGATTTACATATATGACAAAATTATCCAGCTTAAGTCTCAAATCAGTTTAAAAATCAAGTGATTTCAGTTTCCTCACAGGCCAAATATATAACTAACCAACTGAAAACTGGATTCATGCAGTATGCTCTAACACAAAATGCAAAAACAAAAGAAAATTTTTAAAATTTTCACAAATTTTAACTATTTACAACCTACATGCACTAAATAAACAAACACAATATGCAATATGAATGCAACTACCCTATATGCAAAATAAAGCCAATACCCCCAAAACTTGAATAATTCAATGCCCTCATTGAAGGTAAAGGTGAAACGAAAGGACTCCCCTATTCATTGTCGTCGCCGTCGTCCTCAGCGTCCTCCTCAGGAGGTGGTGTGTCTGGAGGTGGATAAACAGCGGCGGACCCATATGTAGGAAACTGCACCTCAACTCCCATCTGGCCGAATGCGTAGGACAGTGCCCCGCTGAATTCTATGGTGAAAGCCTGGAAGTTGGTGCTCATTGCGTCCATCCTGCGCTGTAGTCTCCTCTCCATCCTGTCTATACGCTCATGCACTGAATGAGAGGACGCAGACTGCTCTGGTGGCGGCACTCTCTCTGCAGTCTCCTCAGCCTTTGTCTGATCAGGTAGAATAAACCCTGTTCCCAAGGAATGAGATCTTCCCCCTTTCCACACTTTAAAGGATTCAATGGCCGGGTGGTTAAGAGTATTCATCGGCATCTGCATCGGCTCAGCATCTGACCACGTCACTCCATTGGCTATGCATAGCCTAGTGATCACTGTTGCGTGGGGGTTACTTGCTGAGTTTTCGCCTCTCAAAAATCTGCGGATAGAACTACTAATCATGTATCCCAAGTCGATTCGCATGCCTTTGATGATCCCGTAAAGCAACACAGCTCGGTCCTTAGTGACCTCGTTTTGATGCTGTGTAGGCATCAGATTCGTACAGATAAAGCTGTACCACGCCTTTTCGTACCTACTCAAAGCGGACTGGGGGAAATGTAGCTTCTGATCAGTCCCCTGTTTCAACTTCCAAACGGTGCCCGATTTGCACAGGTAATCACTGATAGCATCCATCTCCGACTCTCACCCCCTAGCATACAAAGAATCGTGCGCGTACAATGCAATGTTGGGTAAGTTAAACAACTCATTGATGTGCTCCTTTGCATAGAACACCTCACAGCCCCACACAAATACTTTATTGGACGTCGTGTGTTTTGCGTTGGCATAAAATTCTTGCACCACCGAGATTGGGGCAGCCAAAGTCTCATCACAGAATGCATTCCATCCCCTCCCTCTGATCATAGAAGCCATACGCCCGTCCAGGTTCTCATCAGGTGCTAACCCCCGCTCGGGCACAAAAGTCCTGCCCACCAATACACTGTGATAGAATCTCTGGGCCTTTAGACTGATGAATTTGCGGTCATCATAGTCGATGCCACCGCCCTCTTGCTCAAAATCACTGCCCTTGGACGTGGACTCTCTCCTACTCCTCTTGGAAGCCATTTGGACTGACAATTGAAGAATACAATCCAACATTGTGTCAATGAACCCAACCAATACAGAAATCTTGCTATGCTCGGACCCCAAATCACAATCTCAGTTGATCAAGTTGAGAGGATGAGGGATGATTAATGGGTTGATTGAGGTTGTAGGGGTTTCAAAATTAGGGCTGGATAGAGGGGATTTGTAAAGGATTTGATGTGGAGATGTGGATAGTGATGAAAATTAGGGCTAGGAAGCTTGAGATGGTTGGAGACAATGAGGGATGCAAAGGTTGTCTAATTTGAGAGAGAAAAGGCTTGAACTCGTCTGATATGAATTGGAATGAAATGGCTTAAGTGGCTGCTGAGTTTTTGTTTAAATCTGGCCCCTGTCTGTCCGTCTCGCGGCTGCGCACCCCCTAAGGTAAAATTGGGCGCGACCGCGCGCCCTGCTTTTTTCAAATTCTCCAGCTTTTGATTCAAGGAGATGGTTTGGCATTTGACTTGGCTTCATGCAACATGGAATTGAACCTGAGAAGATCAATCAAACTTTATTAAGCCCTCTACGCTATCAAAAGTATATGTAAACTATTTACATCAAGAGAATGGACATGGAAAGATATATGCATTTAAATTCCCAAAAAAAAAATTTCTCTAAGTGCGTAAACGCAATGTGCAAGTGCATCAAAAGTATGCTCTAAGCTCTGTGATCCCAAAAATATACGCATTCATGCCTAAGTTCAAAAATGTAGGCAATGAACTCCTAATTCCTACAGTATGCAAAAATTTTAACTAAATATTAACTACTAAGAATTAAACGAGGGGGAGGGAAATGTGATAGAAAGCATGTAAATGGAGAATTAAACAAGTAGGGAGAGAGAGAAATTATGGGGTGCCTCCCATCGAGCGCTTGATTTACAGTCCTCTAGCTGGACTCTGTCTGAGACGACTATCCGAACCCCCGACGATATTGGAGAACCCCTCCATCCATCAGAATTGCTATATGCTTTTGGAGGCTTCCCAATAGAGGAGGACTCGGATTTAAACTACCTAGCGTCAGATATGTATATGAATTCCCCGGACAAAAGGTCGGGGAGCTAGGCAATGGTTCCACTGTGTATGTGAAATGATCGGGGCATGGAGGCATAGACCACATAACAGACTCTTCTTCTATTCTTTTTTCTTCTGACCACCATGGTTTGAAGCTCACAGACTCTCTCATGTCATCGAGATCCGTATCTGTAATGTGGCTTCCAAGGGGGCAAGGGTGTGCAAACTTGACTGGATTGTTCCGCATAGGCAGAGGAGGCTCTTGGGGGATTGTCACTGTTGGTTCACATTCATACTCCACAGCCCCAATTGGCTCCTCGATATCCATTTCCTTTCGCTCGTCCAGTTCCATGTGCACCTCAGGCTCTTCATCGGTATCTACATCCATCTCATAACACCAATCTTTTTTAGGGTCATAACTCACGGCTTCAGTCATTGGAGGCACAAAATCTTGAACTGTTGTCTCTTGTTCACATACCTCCTCCTTCCTTAATGTCGTGCTAATCTGCTCCACCCAAATCTGAAGATCCTCAATCGATTGCTCTTGCTCAATCAAGGTCTCCTCTGTCGATGCTATGGAATTCCCCCACATAATTTCCAATCCTTCCTTTTCTGTTTCAGCCTCGGGCTCCATGTACTGATGCTCATTGGTAGGAGTGTTGTGGATTAGGGCCATCTGATTTTGGAAGTTCTGGCTTGATTGCTCTTGGCTCCTAAGCCTCTCCTCTTGGCTTTCTAAGCTCCTATACATGAATTCCATTGGAGACTATTCTCCTTGTAAACATGGGGATTGATATGGGGGTTCTTGTGACACCCCCAAATTTGGTATCTTAATTTTCACAGGGTTTGGTGTTTACTGTTCCAATATCATACAACTATCTACCCATAAATAATGAAATTCATTTATTACATAAATAAATCATCATCTTACATCATCTAAAATAATAATACATCATAAATCCCAGGTTAAACTTAACCTTAAATCTCTGTTTCGGAAACGTAAATAAATAAGTCTTAAGTCATCACACATAAATCTTGAACTTTAACATTCTTAACATCAACACAAGTCCTCAACACTTATTAGCTTTTCCTTTGCCCTTGCTACTAGAAGGTACATCACTTCGTTCATTATTAGCTGCAATGTTATTATGCAAGAGTGAGCACGAATGCCCGCAAGTATAAAAATATGACAGAATAATAACATGCGAGTGAAAGAATTCTGAATAACAGAAAGCTCAACATTTGAATCAAGAATATTAATCAAGAGTCAAATTACTTCTCAACTTTTGAATCAAGAATATTAATCGAGAGTCAAATTACTTCTGAGGGTCATTAAGACCTTGAACCGAGTCTTAGGTTGTCAAGTATATTAACCTTTCCAACCATTAACAGTCATAAGACTATAGACTTTACTTCTCGTACTTAGGGAGATCAGCCCTTCGTACTGATACTGTGCACATTATCTTAACGCTTTAAGCATCTTCATTAATTCCCTAGATTAGGGTTGTTCATCTCAGTTTGACATCAGAATCCGCACCAAATAAAGTTGGTTTGGATAACTCAATAAATGATATTCAAATTGAATATTAACTTCTCAAGGTATACAATCGAATAAGTATTGTACACTTAAATGATACTTTTAAAAGAATCATGACATCTCATGTGAAATTCTAAACATGGATATTCAAGAGTAAGAATTTTCTCAACAATAGTAATTAAGCATAGCAATTGCTTAATTTAAAGAGTTTAGTTTAGGAAACTTGCCCAACAATAATAATAAGTTAGGGATAGAAAACTTGCTTCGTGCGCAAGCTACAATTATTAATCACTTCTTTAATTACTCTTACCTATCAATACATTCACAATATCAGTTAATCACAAGTTTGATATGATTATTGATTTACAATAGTATTCTTCAAACTCATTATTAGGTTTTCAAATAATGGTTTACGTTGATTAATTAATTGTTAATTAATCACGTAACTTAAGTTATTAACTTGTATTAATAACTCATTACATACATAACATGTCATCATGTTAATTAGATTTAAAATAATGTCTTAATGTTTATAACACATTATTTAACCTTTACAAATAATAATTTAAGTCACGTAATTAATTTATTAACTAATCACATAACATAAATTATTAAACTCATATCAATATTTTATTATATTTATACAACATGTGTTCATGTTCATTAGACTCAAAACACATTTCACAAATTTCCAACACTTAGCAATTTTTTCAAAATTTTCGGACAGACGCAGCCGCGCGCCATTTTGCCTTGCAGCCGGCGCGGCCGTGCGGCTGCGAAATTTCAGAATCTGAAGTTCGCGAACGAACACAGATTTTCTCCCAATTCACATCATTACACTGATTAATAACGTTACCCATGAAGTATAAACTTCATAAAAATATTATACAACACTTATATCATGTTCTTAACAATCATAATCACATAATTACACAATCTAACACTTTTAATTTCACTGTTCTTCAACATTTTGCAAACTTTAAAGAAAAATATAAAATTTCTCATTGCGGATTCGTTAGTACACTGAATTCACTCATTCCAATTTTATTTTCTTTATTTTAACACATACAATCATAATCATGTGTCAATTTTAATTAAAACATATGATTACAACATGTATTTCACCCATATGGGTTACGAACCCATATTCAAGACTCTGTCTTATTTAAAAC
The DNA here is from genome assembly GCA_020205555.1 of Panax stipuleanatus. Lineage (NCBI taxonomy): Eukaryota > Viridiplantae > Streptophyta > Magnoliopsida > Apiales > Araliaceae > Panax > Panax stipuleanatus. The sequence goes on along the minus strand of CM035126.1, from coordinate 62,214,812 downwards.
CCATTTATTAACAAAATTATTTGGTGTGATCAGTGTAAATCATGGATACATGATCCAACACATAATACTAACATATACAGTCACATATATAATAACCTCACACTTTAATTTCCCAAAAATAAGTACTGACAGAGAAATTTTACAACATCGTAGAAAACTCTGTAACTTTTTGAAAAACCAATTAAGGCCAAATTATATAAAATTGATTACTTTAAAACATGTATATACGTTAGAAAATATGTTATAATTACATACCCATATAGATAAAGCCATATCATAACCCAATTGGAAAACCCAATTTTTCACAGACTTTAGAATACGTATATGGAAAACTTTAATTTTGAAAACATAAAGAAGAATTACCCTTTAGTTAATATGAAGATAATCAATTGATAACAACACAATGATCTCTCAATTCTTCTTTTCTCAAATTCTCTCAATGCCTTCTTCTTTTCTCTCTGATTTCTCTCTCAAGTTTCTCTAACTTTTCTCTGATAATGACTTAGAACAACGATTATACGTATTATATAAGTATCCATTGTATTAACAACAGATAAATTTCTCCTAAAGCCCTGTTTGCCTTCCTCTTCTTTTCTTTTCCCATTTATTTTAATAAACTAATTTACTATATAGTTAATTGTCACCTTACTTATTGATTAATTAATTTTATTTAAATCATTTAAATAAAATAAGATAATTCACATTAAATCACATTGTCACATAATTAATATTTTTATTTATTAATTATGTCAATTTATTAATTCATTAATTAATTATTAAATTAACTAAAGTAACATATGCTTATTTAATTAATTCAATTAATCAAATAAACTCCATTAAATATATTCTTTGAACTATTAAATTACTACATATTAATTTAATTAATGTCACACATATAATTAAATTAATCTACCTCAAATTCATGAATTAATTATTTAATTCAATAATTAAATTATTAAAAATATTTATTTATTTCAATAAATATTCAAATATCTTTACAAAATTCTCGTTCGTCACAGTTCTGGTGCATAAGTTGGACTTCGCTCATATTGTTCTTGATAGCTCACAGTATGGTTTTGCATCCCTTGTTCATCCTCTATCAACAAGGCCTTGCTAATCTGCTCTGCCCAGTTCTGAATACTCTTGAATGACTTCTGTTGCTCATTCAAGATGTCCTTTAGTGATTCTATACCACTTCCTTCCTCCAAGCTTGCATTTTTTGTGTCACCCTCAAAATTGTGTTGAGGCTCATAAACTGGAGTCTGGAAGGTGCATTCTGGGGCGTATGCGGAATTTGGATCCCAGTGTTGGTCTTGATAGTAGTCTGGTGAAGGGTTTGGGTGATACCCCCAATCTTGTTGATAAGTGGGATAAGGTTCGGTGTAGGAATAACCACCCCCATACTGCTCCTGTCCATAACTGATAGGCTCTTAATGGCTCGCGTAGCTCCCAGCACCGTAGTCATAGGTCACTGCCGTCTCTCGATTCTGCTGAGCTGAGACAGTATCCAGCTTCCTTGAGAGAACCTCTAGCTGTGCTGAAAGTGTTGCAATTGGGTTGACGCCATCAGTGTATGCTTCCCTTGGTTGCTCTTGCCTTATACCATTCCATGGATAGAAATTTAAGTCCATTGTACCTGAGAAGAGAACAAATGAAGAGAATTAAAACAAAAATAGAAAGTTTAAAGTAAGACTAATTTGATTTAAACTAATGTTGGCAAACAGTTATCCAATTATTTTCTCGGCAACGGCGCCAAAAACTTGTTGTCCGTTTTATATAACGACAATTAACGCGCAAGTATACGCGGTCAACAAGTAATAAAGTGAAAGTACAGATATCATTTCCATAAGGAATTAACAGAGGTCGCCAAATCAATAGTCCGTAATCATCTCAGTATTATTTAAACGGATGAGAAGAAGAATGAATTATTAAAGCTAATTTAAACTAGGCAAGGAATGAAAGTTAAACTAAAGGATCCTAAGGCAGAATTAGATAATTAAGATAAGAGATTCCAATTTCTCCTAATGGTTCGTCTAAGTCGATTCACTTCCAATTAGGTCAAATTAATCATTATAAGTGTTAGCCGAGAACATGAGAGTGAGAGAAGGCCACCTTTCGATGTACCTAAACCATACCACGTGCAATCCACAGGTGATAGACGCACGTGGACACCCACATTACCTAAACCACTATATTCCTATGTGATTTACAAATAAATAGGGTTTAAGGTCAAGTTCTCTATTGACTACGAGCGGCGCTTCGGTATATTTCTATCCTAAGCACAAATCATAAGTCCAACGCCATGTGAACCTACAATCGCCCGCTACCACGATTTGATCTAAACCTACATTTTGTTTTCCAATCCCACATAGGTTATCACACTAATTGGTAGCTAATCAATTAAGCAATTAACGAATACATCGCAATAGACATACAAATAGCAATCAAATAAGACCATCATGGAAGAGAACCCAACAATCAACTACCCATTAGGTTCCATTAGAACCTCAAAATATAAATTAAGGCATAGACAACCCAACTATATTATCCACAAGGTTCATAAACATTATCCGAATATAACTTTAATACAATGAGAGTTAAGAGATAGAAAAATGCAAATCTTGAGTCTTCCTCCTTGTTTAGATCTTTGATGCTCAACCCTTGCTTCAATCTTCACAAACTAATCTAACCCTAGAATCTAACTAAACTAATTTTACACTAATCTACTCCTAATCTAAACAAGAAATGGAAAGGAAGAAGAAGGGAAAACTAGGGCTTGAACTCCCTAATGGAGACCCTCTTGAATGCTGCTCACGAGCCCCCTTTAAAGCTTCTCCCAATCAGTTAAACAAAAAGTTAAACAATTTTCTGCTGGGGACAGGCCCGGCCGCGCGGCACCAAAAAGCTGGAATCTGCAGCTGCTTGCTGGTGCAGGTTTGCCTCGTGTATTCTTCAGTTTCTTTCTCCTGCTCCTCTTGCATTTGCCTCTTATTAGCCTTGCTTGTTACCTCTAGCCTCATGCTATTCCATTGCTTTAAGCTCATTTCAGTTCCTTGCCCCATTTAGGCGATCTTTTGCTCTTTTAACGTACACGTACTGCTAAGAGAGTTCCTTAACCTGAAAAACATAAAACAAGGGGAAAACACATTAAATTCACAAGATTACTTAAGTTTAAGCAACCGAATGAGTTGGAAAGTATCTGAATAAGTTGTCCTAATACCACTTATCAGCAGACAATGCAGCAACAGTGTCAACCTCATATACCCTCGCCACCTTCCTTAGTGCTTGCCTATTATTAGGCCACTGGTAATTATTTGTTGCCATTGTTTTGATTTGTGAGTCAGTGTGTGTGGTTTTTGTTCCATGATAACTGAGTTGGGTAAGTATGTGGATTGTGGGATAGTTACTTATGTGGTTACAGCTTGATTTGATGAAATTCGTTGGTGAGATGGTAAAGTTATTAGTTGTGAATTGATTGATGAGGTAATAATCAGGTTTCTATTAATGAGCATTTATCGATATTCATGATTTGTAACTTGAACTTTTGATACTATGGTTGAATATAATTCTGTTGACTGATAGCGTAATCTTTGTTTTGATTTACACGAGAACGTGTAAAGGCTAATTATGGGGGAATTTGATGAGTGCATAATATTCTATGATTATGATTTCTTTACGGTTAGTTTATTACATGATTCGATGTGAAAACGAGCTTATTGAGGTTATTTATGAATTTCAGGTAATGATAGAGGTTATGTAAGGATACGGGACGATTCAGAGTTGGGTAGAAGAAAATTTAAAAAATCTGCCAAACCGCCCTGGCGAATTTATTAGCTTGAGGGATTCTACCCCGGAGGATATCTCTCTGAAAAAACTTACCCTAGCACATTTGAATTCGCCCCTGGCCCCTTCCTTTCTGGACGAATTTGCCTCGTCAGATTGGTCGGGTAAAGTGGGAAGATTTCCTATTTTTGGCAGTTTTGATGGAAACTTCTAAACTGATTTGGATTGCGATTTCTTAGGGATTTAGGACTTTGTTTAGACATTATAAATACATGTAAGATTTAGTATTATGGAGATATCATCTCTCATCTTCTACATTGGACTAAAACCCTAGTTATGGAGAATCAAGGCATGTCGAACTAATCTATTCAATTCAATTCTGAAGGGATGTTGAACCTTATTCATTATTAATGGTTTGATCAAATTTACTTATTTATTCCTTCATGAATGAGATTTATTCTGATTATCCACGTAAACTTCTTGTATGCTATTCAATCTACTAATTTGGTTTCTGTAGGATTAAATTAGAGATTTGATATCATTTGCTAGATTAGGATATATATTAATCAAATGATATATATCTGATCATAAGTAGCAATTAATGATACTTGATTGTGGACAAGCTTTTGGGTATTATTAAGATTTTCAGAAGACAAGTTAAATAATTCCTGATTGTTATTGTTACTTGGAACAACCTAATTCTCATTCTTAATGCTTCTATTATATTAAATCTAGACTGATAATTTTAGGTTATATGGTAGTTAGGATCTCTTGAGGCGATCTTCACATTAGATTTACACGTAAGGATAATTTCGGGTAATTAGCGATCGCGGTTACCTAGGGTTGTTAATGTGACGCCCCCAAATTCGGACCGCCACAAGGTCACTCGAATTTGGTTCGTCACGTTCTAAACCCTAACACCATGATAATAATATTACGACTAATTGTCACATCGCACAGCGGAATAATTCACAATACTACTACCGAATAGATTACATTTAATTAATATAATTTATTCATGTCCCAAGGTCTCGTAACTTAAACACTGATTACATAGCTTAGACATGACTTAAGCATACATAACCTTAACTAGTACATAACAGAATAAGTTCTTATTACAATCATAAGTCCTACATAATATTAAGCTACTCAGTAGCCTTTCCCTTGCCCTTGTCGGTGCCCGAGGGTCCGCACTGCTCTGCCTTAACTGAAATATTTTAGGTAAAGTAAGAAATAGCAACAAGTTTACTCAGTAAGTAATATATCAATAAAGGTGAGTAATATAGTTCTCCAGTCCCAAAAAGGGTATAGCAAGGTATGATAGTTCAAGGATAGCAAGAATATCAACAGTTCTCAATAACAGTCGCTAAGGACAGAATAATATCAATATGATTCAATGCTAAATCAATTTAAGATTTCAAGATAACTGAATACTGAGCAGTCACTAAGGACTATGAACTTCTACTAGAATTAATAGAAATATACTGATAATCCAATAAAACAAGTACAACAGGTGATCAGCCTAAAGTACTCTACCGTATGCATATCGTTCAATCGTACTAAAGTGCGCACGTCGGTCTCCCGACAAATATATTTTCCCTTCAAAGAAGGTTGTTCATCTCAGTCAAATACAAGATCCCGCACCAATCAATTGGTTTGGGTTGCCTTTCAATAATATAAGTCTAGCCGAATCAAATGGCATAGATCGCAACAATTTTAAGTTCAAATCTCAAGATTTAAAGTTCAATGAATATAAATCAACTTTTATCTTATCCATGAAGTATATAATTTATAATATCTGAATTGCAATCTCAAAAGTTTACTTGTACGACAATAATAGCACAAGCTTAATGAATGCTCAATATAGAGTAGGGTTAGGAACTTGCTTATAACGTTCCTTGAATAAAGTAAACACAAGGATATGATACTTGCCTTATGCGTAGTCTATCCACGTAAAGCTAACCAACACTTTGAATTCCTATCGTATTATAGTTACATATATATGATATTCATTAGCAAAGCACATTCGGTATTCAAGCTTGAAAGTTAGATATACATAACGTTCTTCTTTAGTTATATAATCTCTTACTCGTTTGTCATCACATACTTGCACATAATACTTACACAAAATCAGTATATACGTCGTCACGAAATCAAGTAATCACAGTTAACATTATGTATGGCAATATAGCAATTCATAACACTATATTGATTATGTCTTTCTTTGTTTATGGAGTTCCGTTTATGAGTTAATCATCGTCATGCTATAGTGTCATCTCATATAATCAAATAACAGTAGAGGTCAACCATATCTAGCAGCTTTAAGCGACAATAGTTACTAACTGACTCAATAAGAAACAAGCAGGCTTTATTACTTCTGTTTCCAGGCTGGCGCAGCTGCGCTATGGCTAAGCCTAGGGGCGGCACAGCTGCGCTGACCCCTGGCCAGGCCATGGTTTGGCTGCAGCCTTACAGTTTCTGTCCGACACGCAACATACAACACAACATAGCATATAAACATATAAAAGGGTCTCGCATGCTTTTACAGTGATCTTACACTTATTCTTGGCATGTTATGGCTTTAACTTAGGATTTCAATTGAGCTAAGGCCAATCAAGATCATGAAATAACAAAGTTTAACATGCTCGTGTTAGGCATGCTCATGAGTATTCACATTACATACATGTAACTAACATTGTTATTAGTGGGAAAACATGCTTCATTTGTGTTTAACTTGATTTCATGACATCTAGCATGGTATGTACACATGTATGACATTTAGTGAGGTTAGAGTACTATCAAACATGTCCATAAATATTGGAATCCAAATCTCAATGTAACATGTCAAGGTGTACGTTCAAAACTTACACTTTCATTGGTAAAGCATCACTAATAAGGCCTAACATGTTCATGCTATATGAATATACATATGTTAACATGTCCGTCACTCATTTCAAGGCCATATAAATATGCTCGCAAAATCATAATATGGATATGGTACATACGTGTCAAAGTTTGCTTTCAATACTTATGTTTTTGTTAGTAATGCTCACTAGTGAGGTCCAACCTGCTCATGTTACACTATAAAACATATATACATAAGTTAACATGCTTTTCATGCATTCTTAAACCATACTAATATGCTTGCAAGGTTAGAATTTCAAAACGGATATAACATGTCAACGTCCATTTTGAAACTCTAAGTTCATTTTTAAGACTATGGGTCGTATCTTCAATCGTGCATGCAATCCTAGAAAACATGTTTGCATTGTCTCAATGTATTCATATATATGTATTACTCATGCTAGCATTCTTGTTCTAAATCATACTAACAATTAACACTCAACAGATCCTAGCAGAAGGCAGCCAACTGGTTCCAGAGACAGGCGCAGCTGCGCTGCGCCTCAGTGTTAAACCGGCGCAGCTGCGCCACGTCTGGTTCACACCAGAGAGCAGTCTGCTACGGCAGAAGTCCAGCCCAACACAAAAATTACTCTATGAATTCAATTGAAAACTATCTACATTGCCATACTAACACATGTATAAGACTATATAACAACTAAGTAAACATTTCCCAATTCCATTATCATCTAACTCCACATAATTAAGAATTTGGAATTCAAGAATAGAAATTTTGACAGAGAACCAAAATGAAGAACAAAACGTTATACCTCTGCTATACGAATTGAACTTGCTAAAATTCCCTACTCACAATGCTGCAATGTTACTAATGTACTCTCACTTTCTATATGCTATCAAGCCTCATGACAAATTTCTCAACAAAAGAATTAGAAGGAAATGGGTTATATTTATAGAGAAATTAATATCCAGACAATGCTAACTTCCACCAATTCAAACCAATAGATTGTAAAATTGTTTGAAGGTTAAGGAGAAGTTGGTGGTGGTTAGTTGAGATTCACTATTGAGGCCTGTGATACCCCCAAATCCGAGTACTTCAATTTCACGAGATTTGGCGTTCACTGTACAAATATCATCTATCTATCTACCCATAATAAATACAAACCATGCAATAGATAGAAATAAATCATCCCCTTATGGGGTTACAACATCTAAAAAATAAATATAATCCCAGGTCAAACTAACCTTAAACATCTGTGCGGAAACATAAACAAATAAATAAGTCTTAAACAACATCAAGTCTTGATAATAAACATTCTTAAAATTTAATAACAAGTCTTCAACACTTGTTAACTTTTCCCTTGCCTCTGCTAGTGGAAGGCTCGTCGGACCTTTCGTTTTTAACTGCAATGTTATTATTACGCAAGAGTGAGCACGATTGCCCACAAGTATAACAATATAACAATAATATAATAACATGCGAGTGAATCAAAGACTTCTGAATAAAGAAAACTCGGCTTTTGAATCAAGAATGAATAACAAAAATCAAAAGAAATTCTGAGGGTCATAAGACCTCGAACTATGTCCTAGGTTGTAAAGTGTTTATACTTTAAACCTTTAACAGTCATAAGACTATGGACTCTACTTGTCGTACTTAGGGGGATCAGCCCTTAGTACCATACTGTGCCCAACAATATCTCAACGCTAAAGCGTAAATAATCCTCTATTAAAGGGTTGTTCATCTCAGTTTGACATCAGAGTCTGCACCAAAAGAAGTTTGGTTTGGATAAGCTCAATAAAAGTTCTAGAATTTAGAATGCTCATCAACTATGGACTAGTCGAATCAATAAGGGTTCGCTAGTCTTACAAGGTTCCAGAATAAACTGATACTCAATTCGAATAATAATTCTCAAAAGGTATACAATCGAATATGTATTGTATAACTGAATTCATGCTTTAAAAGAATTATAGCATCTAATATGAAATCTTGAAATTGAACAATTAAGAACAAGAACTTACTCGATATAGAATACAAGTCTAAGACTTCATCAATGAATAATTTAGAACTTAAGGAACTTGCTCAATAAAAGTAAAGTTTAGAAACTTGCTCAATTTAAAGGTTTGAGTTTAGAAAACTTGCCTCTTGCACAAGCTATAATTAATTCACGTTCCTTATTAAATCCTACATATCAATACATCATAATACCCATTAATCAATAGTTCGATATACCTATCGAATCACAACATTGGTCTTTGAATATGTTATTGGACTTTATAATAACGATCTTAAGTTATGAAATTAACTTATTAATTAATAACATAATATAAGTTATTAACATCTTATTATATGCTCAACATGTCTTCATGTTCATTACATTAAGTTTTAAAACACATCTTTGACACTTGAACACTTAGAAAATATTTCTAAAATTCTGCAGGCAAGGCGCGGCCGCGCTCCATTTGTTCTTTGGAGTGGCGCGGGCACGCTGCACGCAGACCCAGATTGCAGTTCGCGAAGAACACACAGAACAACCTAATTAACTCCAATTTATACAAATATAACGATTTGTAATGCTACCCATGAAGTATAAACTTCACAGGAACATCATAAATCAATTCTAGCATGCTTCTAACAATTTAAATCACATAATTACACAAATCAAAATATTTAATTTCGTTGTTTTCAAAATTTTGTAAAACTTTGAGGAAAAGCATGAATTTCTACGTTACAGATTCGTTAATATACCGAATTCGTCCGTTTAAATTCTGTTTTGTTCGTTTAAACATGTATAATTATATTCAATCATCAATTTAAAGTTAAACAATTGATTAAAGAATTTAATTTGTACGTAAGGGCCATATGAGCCATATATACAACTTTTATACTCTATAACTTTTGAAAACCCAATTAAGGCATAATTGCATGAATTTAATCACTGTAAATCATGCATATATGGTTTAAAACTCGTTATGAATAATTTGTAACACATACATAGACATATAATTAACAATTGCCAAATTTCCCATTCACAGAGAACCTTTAAAGCATTTAATTTGTACGTAAAGGCCATATGGGCCATATATACAACTTTTATACTCTATAACCTTTGAAAACCCAATTTAATCAAAATTCCATGGTATGATCATTACAAATTCATGTATACATGATATATAACATGTTATTAACAATTTGTAATACATATATAGACATATAATCAACAATTGTCAAATTTTCCCTTTCACGGAGAACCTTTAAAACACGTAAATAGAAAAAATCTGTAACTTTTCAAAACTCCAATTAAAGCCTAATTGCATGAATTCAATTACTTTAAATCATTCATACCAGATATAAAACATGTTATAATCATATAATAACACATATATAATTACATCTTAAGTATTCATCACCAAAATCATATATAGAGAGTTTGAAATTGGGTTTGTTGAAAAAAAAATAAACTAACGTAATTAAAACTTGGGATGAAGAATTATACCCTTGTTAACTCTGTTTGATGATGATATGGGCTTTAGAATTTGTAACACTTCTTCTTCAACTCTCAATTTACTCTCAAATTTCTTCTCACTTTTCTCTCTAAAGTTCTCTGATATTTTGTAATATGAAAATAGAAGACTGATGAATAAGATATATGTATAGTGTGTATATAATATTACGTATAGTTAATAGCCGTGGGTTATGGGTCGTTAGTTAATTCCATAGTGGGTTAACTGGCTCCAACCCCCACTAAGGCTTTGTTTGGCTAGCTCCTTCATTCCTCCTTTTCACTTAATTTAATAAACTCTTATTATATAGTTTAATAATGTTACACCAATTAATCATATAATCTTATTTAAATGAATTAAATAAAATAGAAGAATTTCACATTAAATCACATAGTCACATAATTAAAATTCTCATTTATTAATTATGTCACATTATTAAATCTCTAATTAATTATTAAATTAATTAGATTAACATCATGCTTATTAAATAATTCGTTTAATCAAATAGGCTCAATTAAATACATACTTTGAATATAAAAATTCTCCACATTAATTTAACTAATGTAACACATATAATTAAATTAATCTACCACAATTCTATCAATTAATTATACAACTCAATAATTAAATCATCGAAAAACCTTTATTTATTTCAATAAATATTCACATTAAATTATAAAAATCTCGTTCGTCACATCTTTCCCCCTTAAAAGGATTCTGTCCCCAGAATCACGGTTCAATTAAATTCGTCCCGTTACATTCTCCCCCTTACAAATATTCTGTTCCCAGAATCGAATACACATAAATTAAGTAAATATATGTGGGTAATTCTTCATCATTGTGGTTCCTTCAAATTACCTTAACAAAAGGTATAACTTTATTTCTAAGAACTTGGTCTTTCCTGTCAACAATCTGAACAGGAATTTCTTCATAGGATAAGTCTTTCTCAAAATGTAGGGGTTCATATTCAATCACATACTTGTAATCGGGTTTGTAGGGTCGTAAAACTGAAACATGGAAGACATTGTGTATATTCTCGAGCGCCGGAGGTAAGGCTATCTCATACGCAACTTCTCTAATCCTTCGCAGTACCTCAAAGGGTCCAATAAACCTCAGACTCAATTTCTCCTTCTTTCTGAATCTGATCTTTCTCTTCCAGTGAGAGACTTTCAAAAATATATAGCTACCCGATTCAAACTCAACATTTTTACGGTGTGGATCGGCGTATTTCTTCTGCCTATCATGAGCTGCTACCAGTCTTGTTCGGATCACTTTGACTATCTCCGCTGTCTGCTGTACCAGTTCTGGACCTAGTAATTATCTCTCGCCAACTTCATCCCAGTATAGCGGAGTTCTGCATTTTCTTCCGTACAACGCTTCGTAAGGCGGCATGCCAATACTAGCATGGTAACTGTTGTTGTAATCGAATTCCACAAGCGGTAGGTGATCATCCCAATTTCCTTTGAAATCCATGATGCATGCTCTCAACATATCCTCTAAAGTCTGGATCGTTCTTTCGCTCTGCCTGTCTGTCTGAGGGTGATAGGCCATACTCATTCTCAACTGTGTTCCTATGCATTCCTGTAGTCGCTTCCAGAAGTTTGATGTGAAGTGCGGATCTCGGTCGAAAATAATTGACACCGAAACTCCGTGCCTCAAAACAATCTCTTTCACATATAACTTTGCCAACTAGTTTAAGTTGAATCTGATTCTGATCAGGAGGAAGTGAGCTGATTTTGTCAGTCGGTCAACGATAACCCATACCGCGTCGTAGCCTTTCTGAGTTATCGGAAGGCCAACCACGAAATCCATCGTAATATATTCCCATTTCCATTCTGGGATCTCTAAAGGTTGTAGCAAACCATTCGGTCTCTGATGTTCTTCTTTCACTTTCTGATATGTCAGACACTTTGCAACACATTCTGCCACATCTCGTTTCAAATTCGGCCACCAAAAATGTTGTCGAAGATCCTGGTACATCTTGGTACTACCGGGGTGTATCGAATACCATGAGCTATAAGCCTCGCTCAAAATGTCCTCCTTAATCTCTGGCACTGACGGTACCCAAACTCTACTCTCAAATCTCAATAGTCCCTCACTGTCCATCTTGAATCTCGGCTCGGTTCCTTCAGATATTTTCTTCCTTACTTTCTCACATTCTTTGTCTTGAAGTTAAGCTTCCTTAACTCTATCCAGCAAAGTTGTACCAGCTTGCAGTTGAAACAGCTTCTCGTCAATCTCAATCGGACACTTTACTTCAAATTTCAGCTTCTCCATTGCTGAAATTAGCTCCTCCTGAGCGGTCAACATCATTAATTTCTCCCGACCCTTTCTACTTAAGGCGTCGGCCACCACGTTTGCTTTACCCGGATGGTATAAAATCTAGCAATAAAAGTCCTTAATTAACTCCAGCCACCTTCTCTGACGCATGTTCAAGTTCTTCTATGTAAAAATATATTTCAGACTCTTGTGGTCTGTATATATTTCACACTTCTTCCCATAAAGATAATGTCTCCAAATTTTCAAAGCAAATACCACTGCAGCTAACTTCAAGTCATGGGTCGAATACCCCTTCTCATAGTCCTTCAATTGTCGTGATGCATACGCAATGACCATGCCATTTTGCATAAGCACACGGCCTAGTCCTTTATGCGACGCATCACTATAAACCACAAAATTTCCTGTGTCATCCGGGAGAGATAACACAGGAGCTTAACTGTGACGCCCCCAAATTCCAGGACCGTCACGGGGTCGCTCAAATTCGGTTCATCATGTGCTCATGGTAATACATTACAATAATAATAACTAAATATCACACAATCACAACGGAAAATCTATTCTAGAATAATTTACAATAATTTATTATAATTATTCCCCCAAGTCTCGTAACCTACAGTACTTAATAGATTACATAATAATATCAATTAACGACTTATTACATAATCTAACTTAAGCTTAAACATAATCAAATCCAGTCTTACTACATCATCTTAATACAATATTAAAATATTTAAAACATAAAAGAGACAAGCTAGTTGGTAGCCTTGCCCTTGCCCTTATCAACGCCTGAAGGTTCGCCCTGCTCTGCCTTAACTGAAATGTTTTAGGGAAAGCAAGAATGAGCACAAATTGCTCAGCAAGTAATATACAATAAGGGTAAGTGATATAATTCTTAATTCTCGAAAGGGTATAACAAAGTTTGATAGTTCAAGGATAACAAGAATATCAACAACTTTCAATAACAGTCGCTAAGGACAAAATAATATCAATGTGATTCAATAAATCAATTCAAGATTTCAGGATAACTGAATACTGAGAAGTCACTAAGGACTATGAACTTCTACTAGAATTAACAGTAATAAACTAAAAATCCAACAAAAAACAGGTACAACAGGTGATCAGCCTAAAGCACCATCATTATGCATAACAATCAATCATACTCAAGTGTGCACGTCGGTTCTCCGACAATTATATATTCCCTTCAAAGAAGATTGTTCTTCTCAGTCAAATACAAGATCCCGCACCAATCGATTGGTTTGGGTTGCTTTTCAATAATATAAGTCTAGCCGAATCAAATAGCATAGGCACTTTCACAATATTCAAGAACAATACTAAGTTCAACATGAATAATAGCTTTAATGAAATAAGAGTTCAAGTATGCTAATTCTATTCAAATGATTAAGTAGGAAACTAGTTCGCAATATACAAAGATAGGATACTTGTATCCAAAGAGATAAGGTTTAGATACTCGCTTACGATATCCGTTGAATAAAGTAATGCAAGGGTTTAGGATACTTGCCTTAAGCGTAGTCTATCCACGTAAAGTTAGCCAACACTTTTCAAATTCCTATCGTAACATAGTTATGTATATATATATGATATCCATTAGTCATATAATTTAACTTCACATTTTGTCTTCGAATATACGATCAACACATAAGCTAAGTTTTAACCTAGCTACATAGTTATATAGAATATAATTTCTATCCTTAACGTTCCTCCTTTTGAGTTTAAACACATTCTCATATCATATAAGATCGCAATAATTAGCAAACATGCCCTCATATTATTAATACCACATAAGGCCACAATCAATACTAAATATATTTCATTTTAGCAAGTTATGGCATTCCCCTAAGTTAACCGTCAAAATTGGATTCACATATATCACATAGTATATATACATGTTAAAGAGTCTTTTTATATTCGTATAACTTCCCTTGTTCCAAACATATGTGATATAGGTTCTAGGTCGACACTTGCGGTCATTCAAGGTCATGAAATTTACAAAGCCTATCATGCTTGCTTTCAAAACACTTAAGGTATTTATATTAACTTGTATTAGGCATGCTCATGAGTACTCGTATCGCATATATGTAGCTAGCATTGTTATTATCTTGAAAACAGGCTTCGTTTACGCTAAACTTGAATCATAGCAACTAATCATGGTATATATACATGCATGACACATGAATGAGTCTAAGAGTACTATCACATGTGTCCATAAATATCAGAATATGAAACTTACAATAACATGTTAAGATTTACGTTCAAAACTTATACTTTCACTAGTAAAGTTCATTTAACGCGATCCACGTGCTCACGTTACCTTATAAAATCTATATTTGCAAGTTAACATGTATTACATGTGATTCTAGGTCATGTAAACATGTTTGCAAAATCAGTACCTCAATGTGTCACACATATGTCAAAGTTTGTTTCATAAAACATCCATTTTCGTTCGAAATGTTTACTAATCAAGGTTTAGCATGCTCACGTTATACTATGAAACATGTATACACAAGTCGTCATTCATTTCATGCATTTCTAAGCCTCTCTACCACGTATCAAAAATCAGAATATACTCATGCTTTATAATGTTAATGATTGTTTATGAAACTTTAAGTTCATTTCCAAACTTCATGTCGTTTTGTTAACCATGCATCCTAATATACTAAAACATGCTTACATTGCCTCATTAGGTTTATATATATGTATTAATCATGCTTCCATGCTTGTTTAAACAAAATCAAACAATTAGTACATAACAGTTTTGTTGCAGGGTGCCAGAAAATTGCAGCTGGGTGCTGGCGCTGCGACGCGGCAACAACAGCCACAATCTGGCGCTGCGACGCGGGAGCATAATGCCTGGGATTGGCGCTACGGCGCCGCGATGCAGACTCAGTTCCTGCAGTTCACACTGCAGCCAAAACCAGTCCCCAAACTTACCATTTCATCGATTTCAACATACCCAGATGCTATTAGCCTTCTTTAACTTACTAACACACACACATATATATATATATATATATGTGTGTGTGCTTATATAACAGTCAATCGCCATTTATCAATTCCCAATTTCATGAACTCCAACCAAATTCACGCATTTGATGTTTTACAGAAATTGCAGAGCACAAATGGAAATGAAGGTCAAGAAAGCTATATAGTGGTTCCATCATGTATGTATGTTCATATAACAACAATATAAGGGTTCTACAAACTAATTATGAACCAATTTGGCATAATCAAGAATTTGAAGGAAACTTCAGAAACAGAAAACGAAAATGAAGAACAAAGGAAAAGGGATTATACCTCTCCTAGGATTCAAATAGAGTTTGCTGCTAATCCAACTTCTCCTATTGATATATGTATATTGCTTTCACTCACCACATATGCAAACTCTCAGCAAATTGAAAAAGAAGAAACATGGCTGCTATTTATAGAAGAATTCTTACATAGACAATGCAATTGTCCATTAAATTGAACCAATAGATTGAAGCTTTGTATATCAGCTAAGGAAGAGTTAGTAGAGTGGTTGAAGAACACTGTTGTGCCCACTCCCCATATCATGATTTGCTAGAATGTTGAGTTTGAGAGAAGAGAGTAGGCTAGCTTCATGATGCATTTCACGTGTACAAGGTTTGTGTCTATTAATATGGGACAAGGCATAGAAATCTCAGCATTTCCAATTTGTAAACAAACTAGTGTTAATACTTAGGTTATATATATACACATATTTAGACACTTAGGTCTTTTAATTGAAATGTCACAATAATTCACATAATGTAGTAAGTGTAAATTGACACATATAATCCATGTACATTTTGGTAATACCGGATATAATCTAATCGGATGTTATCATATTACACTGTCTCCTTTATTAAAACTAATAGTTTACAATATGTTCATGATATATTATACAATGTATACCCACATATTTATTGTCACACAAGCATAAACATATAGCTTATATATTTCAATCAATCTTAATACATGGTCTCTATGTATAATGTATTCACATTGCACTATATAACATAGTTTATGTATACTTGCATGGTCACACCTAAGTGTTTCTCTACACTATATAATATAGTCGTATTCCATATACTTTATATTTAATTCTTGCACATTTGCATATAACATTCAATATAATCTTATTATATTAATAACTCACTTATTTATTTTATTATTCATAATGTCAAATAAATAAATTATTCATTTTATTGATTAATTAATCAATTCCTCATTGATTATTAATTTATATGATTAAATATCATACATTGCTTATTATATTTCTTGCAATAATAATAATCACATATTATTAAATTAATCACCATTAATATTCCACAACAACTAATTAATATTCTACGATAACAATTAATATAGATTAATTATTTGCTTAAATTAATATAATCATTCTTATATTACGTCACTGTGCCACACAAGGCTATCAACGAGTTTATCGCAAACTCCATCAATTTCTCAATTATTATAATTATTCAATTTAATATAATTGAATTAATCATTCTCATAACACAAAATCATTTATATTCTAATAAATTCTCATTTCCATTAATATATTCATTTAATAATATTAGAAAATTCTCGGGTATTACATGAACTCAACCTTTTCTTAAGCTCTTGGAAGCTTTCCTCACACTTCTCCGTCCAAACGAATTTCACCGATTTCCTAGTCAAATTCGTCGGCGGAGTTGCGATCTTGGAAAAGTACTTAATGAATCTTCTATAATAACCTGCCAATCCAAGAAAACTTCTCACTTTCGACTGCGTTTTTGGCTGATCCCAGTTTATCACAGCTTCGACTTTGAAGGGATCTACCGAAATTTCATCCTTATCAATCACATGTCCAAGAAATTGCACCCTTTCAATCCAGAATTCACATTTCAAAAATTTGGCGTACAACTTCTCCCTTTTCAACGCCTCTAGTGTTACCTTCAAATGCGCTACATGTTCGTCCTTGGTCTTCGAGTATACCAAAATGTCATCGATAAACACCACCATGAATTTGTCCAAAACCGACTTGAATACTTTATTCATGAGGTCCAAAAATACTGCAGGCGCATTTGTTAGACCAAATAACATCACCAAAATTTATAGTGACCATAACGAGTCCTAAATGCTGTCTTCGGCACATCCTCTGGCCTCACCTTTAGTTGATGATAACCACTCCTCAAGTCTATCATTGAAAAGTATCTTGCTCCCTTCAATTGATCAAACAGATCGTTGATCCTCGGTAATGGATATCTATTCTTAATAGTAACCTTATTCAATTCTCTGTAATCGATGCAGAGCCGTATCGTCCCATCCTTCTTCTTCACAAACAACACCGGCACTCCCCATGGCAATACGCTTAGTTGGATGTACTTCTTATCCAGAAGATCTTGCAGTTGTACCATCAATTCTTTAATCTCTACCGGAGCCATCCGGTACTGTGCCTTCGATATTGGAGTCGTTCCTGGCACTAAATCGATCACAAACTCAACCTCTCTGTTTGGCGGAAGTCCTGGTAGATCATCCAGAAATACGTCTATGAAGTCCCTCATGACTGGTATATCTTCTAATTTCGGGTTCTCTTTACGACTATCGACTATGTAGGCTAAATATCCTACACAGCCTTGTCTTAATAACTTCCTGGCCTGCATCATCGTCAGACAACTCGCTTGTCTAGGCGACTTGCTGCCATAAAATACCACCTTTAACGGAGTCATAAGGTTAATACATTTCCTTTGGCAATCAATGACAGCCCCATAATTGAATAGCCAGTCCATTCCCAGAATAATATCTAATTTTCCAAGTCTAATCGGGATAAGATCTACGTTCATAATGTTACCCTTAATATCCACCGTACAGTTCTTGTGTACGTATTTAACAGGGATCACTTCTCTATTCGCAATTTCTATGTTCATTAGGTATTCTAACTCATCCTTAGGCAATTCTAAGTTCTTAGCAAAGTCATCAGATATAAATAAACAAGTAGCACCCGAATCAAATAATACATAAACATTAACTTTATTGATCGAAATGATACCTGACACCACATCGCGAGACTGCACAGCATCCTGCACTATCATGTTGAAGGTCCTGGTGGTCGGTCGGTTGGTTGCGGTTGGTCCAGATGGCCCTTTGAGCCGCAAGTGAAGCAGGCGCCCTTCTTTGGGTTAGGACAGTTAAGTGCTATGTGGCCTTCCTGGCCACAATTGTAGCACACTCGTTTTCCCTTCATAAAGACCCCCAGGTGAGCTTTCCCGTAGGTCGGACATGCTTCGATCCTCTTCTTCTGACCTCCTTGCTAATTTCCAGTTGATGAGTTGTCAGTCCACCTCCTCTTCTGATTGTTACTTCCTCCCGTGTTGCTGCCACTAGCATTGTTATTTCCTTCACTTTCACTCTTCTTCTTCTTCTGATCCTGATTATACTTTGTAACAGCGTCACTCTCGCCTTCAGCAAAAATGGCCTTCTCCAGCACCCCAGCAAAAGTGTTCAATTGGAACATTGACACTTTGCTATACAACCAGGGCTTCAAGCCTTGTTCAAACCTCCTTGCCTTTCTCTCATCGGTGTGCACTTGATACGTGGCAAACCTAGCCAACTCGTTGAATTTCGCCGCATAGTCTGGTACGGACACATTCCCCTGTTTCAGCTCCAAAAACTGGACCTCCATTTGGTTCTGCGAGCTTGTCGGGAAATACATCTCGAAGAACATCTCCTTGAACCTTTCTCAGGTAATCACACCTTCCTCTCCCCGTACCTTATTTGCTTGCCACCAATAACTGGCTTCGGATTTCAGCATGAACGTTGCGTAGGCGGTTTTCTGGTCCTCTCTGACTCTGGTGACATTAAAAACTTTTTCCATCTCCATAACCTAAGTTTGAACTTCTATCGGGTTCATGGAGCCTTTAAACTCTGGAGGTCCCACCGCCTTGAAGTCCTTGAATGTAGTATTTAGTGGAGCTAGAGGTTGATTGTTCATTGCTCCCGTTAGAAGATTTACCAATTATTGAACAGGGTTCGCATTGACATCGTTGTTGTTGTTAGTTGACCTTTCCTGGGCCGGTCGACGGTTTGGTCTTCTTCTCGGCGGCATATTTCTATTAAGATATACTCTTATTAGATCTTTATTCAATCTTTTAAATATTTAAGGCTTAACTTAAACATTTAAACATAATCACTTAACACATTATCTCAAATAACTCTGATATATTTATTTAATTAAACGTTTTAACAAAATACGATAGCATCACTGCTATTTACATCAACTATCCCGAGATAAAGAATCTACAGGATTTAAAACATTAAAATATTCCTCTGTTTATAAACACATCAAAATTTACATTATTAACTACAAGATAGGTTTTCACATAATTAAACTATTCCTATCACTGCCTGCTAAGGCGTTGAATAGCTTTGCTACGCTCTTCTTCCATAATGCGGGACATCGTCCTGCGATCTAGCATGTATGACGGTAGTCCTTCGAACTGAATTGGGTATCTCATAACCCGATCCTGGGCCTCATCAATTGCATTTTGAAGCGTAGAGTGCGTCTCCTCAAGCTTGGCCTTCTTCGCCCGACAGTTATCTTTTACAAGATCTGCACGTCGTGATTCCCTTACCCAGGCCTCCTCTGCTATGGCCACCCTTGCAGATTTCTCTTTTAGTTCATTCTTTAACTCCTCTATTTTCTCTGACTTCTACTCGGTTTGGCCCTTCTCGTGAACCAAATCCCAATCTAAGTTTCCCAGACGTGTGTGAAGAGCCTCAACCTCTCCATCCCTCTGCTCAATGGTAGACTGTTGAGTAACCGTCCGCACCCTCAGCTCCTGAATAGTATCTCATAACTCTATGTTACGGTCATATAGCTCGCCGTACATCTCGGCACTGATAGAGTTCGGTGGGAACTCTTCAAGGTCCTCCTCCTCCTTTTCGGCTGTTTCAGCCTGAACCTCAATCTCCTTAGTGTCTTCCTCAGAGTCCTCCTCTAAATCAAACACCGGCACATGCTCCTGACCAACGACTGTGATCAAGGGAGATGGCTCCCGTCAAACTAACTTCTACCAGACTATGTGGATGTCTCGGGGCTCCTCCTCTCTAGCCTCTCGGGGTACAATGTCCCTAGGCTGAATAGGTTCTCCAGCATCCGTCATCCTGACAAATAAAATTTTAAGTCTTAGTTATTACGTGATGCTAATCGATACTCGAGTACATAAGTATAAGCACATATCACATAAGTTAATTTATTATCTTTCTTAGAACTCGATAAGAGTTATCATTACTATGTTCTCAATCTCTTAGAAAGGCTACTATCCTAAGGTTTCCCCCTACCTAAGGTTCATAACCTACAGCTTTGATACCAACCTGTGACACCCCCAAATCCGGGTACTTCAATTTCACGGGATTTGGTGTTCACTGTACAAATATCATCTATCTATCTATCCATAATAAAGACAAACCATGCAATAGATAGAAATAAATCCTCCCCTTATGGGGTTACAACATCTGAAAAATAAATATAAAACCAGGTGAAACTAACCTTAAACATCTGTATGGAAACATAAACAAATAAATAAGTCTTAAACAACATCAAGTCTTGACAATAAACATTCTTAAAATTTAATAACAAGTCTTCAACACTTGTTAACTTTTCCCTTGCCTCTTGTAATACACGAGAATTTTCATATATTATTAAATAAATATATTAATGGGAATGAGAATTTATTTGAATATAATGATTTTGTGTTATGAGAATGATTAATTCAATTATATTAAATTGAATAATTATAATAATTGAGAAATTGATGGAGTTTACGATAAACTCGATGAAATGCCTTGTGTGGCACAGTGACAGTAATATTAACGATTATATTAACTTAAGCAAACAATTAATCTATATTAATTGATAATCGTAGAATATTAATTAATTGTCATCATAGAATAATTGTTATAAAATATTAATGGTGAATGATTAATAATACGTGATTATTATTATTGCAAGAAATATAATAATAATAATGAGCAACGTGTGTATAATATAATAAGATTTATATTAAAGTAATAATTAATCATATAAGGGTTACTTAAATTGTTATGAAGATTAACAATTATATTGATTGATAAAGGATGTGTGTATATTATTAATTACTATTTAATTAATAAGATGAGTAATTCTATGTGCAAGCATGCGAATTAAATGTGTAACATATAGTAGCTAACTATGTATTATGTGAAGTGTATTATAACACTATTATATGGTAAGGCTTATTGAATTATGGGAGTTACATGATAATGCCTATGTGACATGTGAGTATACAGTAAAAGAATATGACATGGATTATATATGTGTAAATTAATTGTATCACATTGCCATGATAAAAGTATATTGTGACTTAAAAGTATATATTATATAATCTAAGTGGACTTGTATAATATATCATGAACATATTGTAAACTATTAATTTTAATAAAGTGAGACATCATGAATATATGGTGAACAATTTAATAATAAATGAAATAATGTAATGTGATAACATCCGATTAAATTATACCAGTATGATAAAAATGTACATGGATTATATGTGTACAAGTCACACTTACTACACTATGTGAATCCATGTTAGTATCATTAGAATTACATTGTAACTATAATTGTGGCCTAACTATATAGTATATATACATGTAACATATTTTGGCATAAGTATTGTGTATATATACAAATTCTAGAATGCTGATATATGGCCTTGTCCCAATATAATAGTCACTCTCCTTCTCCTTCACGTGTATGGAAAAAAGGCTAAGGCGTATTCTCCCCATTCTTCTCCCAAGCTTAGCTAGCAATGATCAATGGGGAGTGGTTTTGATGATGAGATTTACCAACCATTTACCAACTCCCTCTTATCTAGCATGCAATCCATTCATCTGTTAGTTTGATTTGCAATATAATTGCATTGTCTGTGTAATAATTCGTCTATAAATAGTAGCCATGTTTCTTCACATTTCTTTTGCTGAGATTTTATTTGAGTTGATAAGTTGAGAGCATATACATATATCAGTATAATAGCATTGTCAAGTAGCAGCAAGTTCAATTATCTAACAGAGGTATAATTATCTTTCCATGTTCTTCATTCATGTTCTATATTTTGCTTACTGTCAAAATTTCCAATTCTTGATTTTGATTTCAATTCATGCTAGATTGGATTAGGACATGTTCTTAGTTGCTATATAGACTTATAAACATGTTTAAGCCATAATGTGGCTGCTTAGAAAAGTTTTCGTGAAGTAATTTTGTGATTTGGGATAATGTCTGCCGAAGCAGACTGCAGTCTGGCCAGAACCAGGGGTGGCGCAGCTGCGCCGGTTTGGCCTTAGTATGCTGCGCAGCTGCGCAGGACACTGTCTGCAGATTTTGAATTGTTGTTTCCTGCTTGATGTTTGCTACATGTTAGTTGATGAAATAAAATAGAACAAGCATGCTGATATGGTTAATACATATATATTGACTTGTTAAACTAGAATGAGCATGTTATATTCGGATCGCTTGCATAAACGATGAAGTGATAGATTTTCAAAATAAACTTAGGATTTCAAAATGGACGTTGATTCGTTATATCCATTTTAGACATTCTGACTTGTGAGACATATTAGTATGACCTAGACACACACGAAATGCATATTGACTTAAGTATATATGTATCGTGATATGATATGAACATGTGAACACAACTAGTGCATCTTTCTAACAAAAATACAAGTTTTGGAGGTTGATATTGACATGTAAAGACCATACACACATTCTGATTTTTGGAGCATGTTTGAATAAACTTGAAATACATGTCGGACACATTAACTTACGGATATAGATTTTATAATGTTGAACGTGAACGTCGACATGCTACATTGAGATTTGAATTTCGATACTTATGAACATGTTTGACAGAACTTGTAGACTTGCTAAGGTATCATTCATGTTTGCCTACTATGTTACATGTAGTGAAACCAAATTTGCGTAAATAATTCATGTTTTCAAACTAATGATAATGATAGTTGCATATATGTGATATGAAAAATCATGAACATGTTTACTACAAGTTATGTGAACATTTTAAGTGTTTAAAAAGCGAGCATGTTAGACCTTATGAGTTCGTATCCTTGAATGGCTTTAAATTATTGAAAGTGTTAACTTAGAATCTATTGCATGTATATTTGAAACGAGGAAAGGTTGTACAAACATAAAAGTATCTTTTAATATGTTTATATGCTATGTGGTGTTGTTGGCTTGCATGACCGGACAGAAACCATAAGGCACAGCTCAGCCTTGGCTTGGCCAAAGGGCTGAGCAGCTGCGCTGTCCCTAGGCTTAGCCATGGCGCAGCTGCGCCGGCCTGGAATCAAAAGCCATGCAGTTTGACAATCTGATTTTGGACAGATAGCTTATATGATGCCTACATTGCTAGAAATGGTTTACACCCTACTGATATGTGTATATATGTGATGATTAAGTAACAAGATAATGTTTAACTTATATAATGGAAGCCCATAGGTCAAGGGATCATAGCTACTTGAACATGATGAGTTGCTATAATATCATTTATGTTATAACTATGTACTTGATTCATAATAACATATAATCTGATTTCATGTCATATGAGAATAAGTATGACATGTGGCTAAGATAGTAACATGTATGTATATTGAGTAATAAGTTGTGTAACGGATGTGTTAACTAATGAAAATCCTATACTTATAATACACTATAAATAGGATTCAAAAGTGTTGAATTACTTTACGTGGATAAACTACGCTAAAGGCAAGTTTCCTAACTTACACTCTTTTACGGTGCAAGTATTCTATCTTTGTATATTGCGAACTAGCTTCCTACTTAATCGTTTGAACTGAATTAGCATACTTGAACTCTTATTTCATTAAAGCTATTATTCATGTTGAACTTAGTATTGTTCTTGAATATTGTGAAAGTGTCTATGCCATTTGATTCGGCTAGACTTATATTATTGAAAAGCGACCCAAACTAATTGATTGGTGCGGGATCTTATATATGACTGAGAAGAACAAACTATAACTGTCGGAGAACCGACGCGCGCACTTGAGAATGATTGATTGTTATGCATAACGATGGTACTTTAGGCTGATCACCTGTTGTACCTGTTTTTATTGGATTTTCAGTTTATTACTGTCAATTCTAGTAGAAGTTCATAGTCCTTAGTGACTGCTCAGTATTCAATTATTTAAAATCTTGAATTGACGTATTATTGAATCATATTGATATTATTCTGTCCTTAGCGACTGTTATTGAGAACTGTTGATATTCTTGTTATCCTTGAACTATCAAACCTTGTCATACCTTTTCGAGAATTAAGAATCTTATTACTCACCCTTATTGTATATTACTTGCTGGGCAATTTGTGCTCATTCTTGCTTTCCCTAAAACATTTCAGTTAAGGCAGAGCATGGCAAACCTTCGGGAGTTGATAAGGACAAGGGCAAGGCTACCAACTAGCTTGTCTCTTTTACGTTTTTAAATATTTTAATGTTGTATTAAGATGATGTAGTAAGACTGGTTTTGATTATGTTTAAGCTTAAGTTAGGTTATGTAATAAGTCGTTAATTGATATTATTATGTAATCTATTAAGTACTGTAGGTTGCGAGACTTGGGGGAATAATTATAATAAATCATTGTAAATTATTCTAGAATAGATTTTTCGCTGTGATCGTGTGATATTTAGTTATTATTATTGTGATGTATTACCATGAGCACGTGATGAACCGAATTCGAGAGACCAAGTGGCGGTCCTGGAATTTGGGGGCGTCACACTTCTGCTAGTGGAAGGCTCGTCGGACCATTCGTTCTTAACTACAATATTATTATTATGCAAGAGTGAGCACGATTGCCCACAAGTATAACAATATAACAATAATATAATAACATGCGAGTGAATCAATGACTTCTGAATAAAGAAAACTCGGCTTTTGAATCAAGAATGCATAACAAGAATCAAAAGAAATTCTAAGGGTCATAAGACCTCGAACTATGTCCTAGGTTGTAAAGTGTTTATACTTTAAACCTTTAACAGTCAAAAGACTATGGACTCTACTTCTCGAACTTAGGGGGATCAGCCCTTTGTGCCATACTGTGCACAATATCTCAATGCTAAAGCGTAAATAATCCCTTATTAAAGGGTTGTTAATCTCAGTTTGACATCAGAGTCCGCATCAAAGGAAGTTTGGTTTGGATAAGCACAATAAAAGTTTTAGAATTTAGAACGCTCATCAACTATGGACTAGTCGAATCAATAAACTGATACACAATTCGAATAATAATTCTCAAAAGGTATACAATCGAATAACTATTGTATAACTGAATTCATGCTTTAAAAGAATTATAGCATCTAATATGAAATCTTAAACTTGAACAATTAAGAACAAGAACTTACTAGATATAGAATACAAGTCTAAGACTTCATCAATGAATAATTTAGAACTTAAAGAACTTGCTCAATAAAATTAAAGTTTAGAAACTTACTCAATTTAAAGGTTTGAGTTTAGGAAACTTGCCTCTTGCACAAGATACAATTAATTCACGTTCCTTATTAAATCCTACATATCAATACATTCTTAATACCCTTTAATCAATAGGTCGATATACCTATCGAATCACAACATTGGTCTTTGAATATGTTATTAGAATTTATAATAACGATTTTAAGTTAAGAAATTAACTTATTAATTAATAACATAATATAAGTTATTAACATCTTAATATATGCTCAACAAGTCTTCATGTTCATTACATTAAGTTTTAAAACACATCTTTGACACTTGAACACTTAGAAAATATTTCTAAAATTCTACAGGCAAGGCGCGGCCACGCTCCATTTGTTCTTTGGAGCGGCGCGGGCGCGCTGCACGCAGACCCAGATTCTGCAGTTCGCGAAGAACACGCAGAACAGCTCACTTAACTCCAATTTATACAAATATATCGATTTGTAATGCTACCCATAAAGTATAAACTTCACAGGAACATCATAAATCGATTTTAGCATGCTTCTAACACTTTAAATCACATAATTACACAAATCAAAATATTTAATTTCGCTGTTTTCAAAATTTTGTAAAACTTTGAGGAAAAGCATGAATTTCGACGTTATAGATTCGTTAATATACCGAATCCGTCCGTTTAAATTCTGTTTTGTTCGTTTAAACATGTATAATTATATTCAATCGTCAATTTAAAGTTAAACAATTGATTAAAGTATTTAATTTGTACGTAAGGGCCATATGAGTCATATATACAACTTTTATACTCTATAACTTTTGAAAACCCAATTAAGGCATAATTGCATGAATTTAATCACTGTAAATCATGCATATATGGTTTAAAACTCGTTATAAATAATTTGTAACATATACATAGACATATAATCAATAATTGCCAAATTTCTCATTCACAGATAACCTTTAAAGCATTTAATTTGTACATAAGGGCCATATGGGCCATATATACAATTTTTATACTCTATAACCTTTGAAAACCCAATTTAATCAAAATTCCATGGTATGATCACTACAAATTAATGTATACATGATCTATAACATGTTATTAACAATTTGTAATACATATATAGACATATAATCAACAATTGTCAAATTTTCCCTTTCATAGAGAACCTTTAAAACACGTAAATGGAAAAACTCTGTAACTTTTCAAAACTCCAATTAAGGCCTAATTGCATGAATTCAATTACTTTAAATCATTCATACCAGATATAAAACATGTTATAATCATATAATAACACATATATAATTACATCTTAAGTATTCATCACCAAAATCATATATAGAGAGTTTGAAATTGGGTTTGTTGAAAAAAAAATAAACTAACGTAATTAAAACTTGGGATGAAGAATTATACCCTTGATAACTCTGTTTAATGATGATATGGGCTTTAGAATCTATAACACTTCTTCTTCAACTCTAAATTTACTCTCAAATTTCTTCTCACTTTTCTCTCTAAAGTTCTCTGATATTTTGTAATATGAAAATAGAAGACTGATGAATAAGATATATGTATAGTGTGTATATAATATTACGTATAGTTAATAGTCGCGGGTTATGGGTCGTCAGTTAATTCCATAGTGGGTTAACTGGCTCCAACCCCCACTAAGGCTTTGTTTGGCTAGCTCCTTCATTCCTCCTTTTCACTTAATTTAATAAACTCTTATTATATAGTTTAATAATGTTACACCAATTAATCATATAATCTTATTTAAATGAATTAAATAAAATAGAAGAATTCCACATTAAATCACATAGTCATATAATTAAAATTCTCATTTATTAATTATGTCACATTATTAAATCTCTAATTAATTATTAAATTAATTAGATTAACATCATGCTTATTAAATAATTCGTTTAATCAAATAGGCTCAATTAAATACATACTTTGAATATAAAAATTCTCCACATTAATTTAACTAATGTAACACATATAATTAAATTAATCTACCACAATTCTATCAATTAATTATTCAACTCAATAATTAACTCATCGAAAAACCTTTATTTATTTCAATAAATATTCCATTAAATTACAAAAATCTCATTCGTCACATCTTTCCCCCCCTTAAAAGGATTCTGTCCCCAGAATCACGGTTCAATTAAATTCGTCCCGTTATATTCTCCCCCCTTACAAAGATTCTATCCCCAGAATCGCTTACACATAAATTAAGTAAATAAATATGGGTTATTCTTCATCATATGGTCTTCGAGTTCCCACATAGCTTCTTCAGCATTGTGGTTCCTCCAAATTACCTTAATAGAAGGTATAACTTTATTTCTGAGAACTTGCTCTTTCCTGTCAACAATCTGAACAGGAATTTCTTCATAGGATAAGTCTTTCTCAAAATATATGGGTTCATATTCAATCACATGCTTGTAATCGGGTTTGTATGGTGGTAAAACTGAAACATGGAAGACGTTGTGTACATTCTCGAGCGCCGGAGGTAAGGCTACCTCATACGTAACTTCTCCAATCCTTCGCAGTACCTCAAAGGGTCGAATGAACCTCGGGCTCAATTTCTCCTTCTTTTCGAATCTGATCTTTCCCTTCTAGGGAGAGACTTTCAAAAATATATAGCTACCCGATTCAAACTCAATATTTTTACGGTGTGGATTGGCGTATTTCTTCTACCTATCTTGAGCTACTACCAGTCTTGTTCCGATCACTTTGACTATCTCCGCTGTCTGCTGTACCAGTTCTGGACCTAATAATTGTCTCTCGCCAACTTCATCCCAGTATAGCGAAGTTATGTATTTCCTTCCGTACAACGCTTCATTAGGCAACATGCCAATACTAGCGTGGTAACTGTTGTTGTAACCGAATAACACAAGCGGTAGGTGATCATCCCAATTTCCTTTAAAATCCATAATGCACGCTCTCAATATATCCTCCAAAGTCTGGATCGTTCTTTCACTCTGCCCGTCTGTCTGAGGGTGATAGGCCGTACTCATTCTCAACTGTGTTCCCATGCATTCCTGTAGTTGCTTCCAGAAGTTTGATGTGAAGTGCGGATCTCGGTCGGAAATAATTAACACCAGAACTCCAGTGCCTCGAAACAATCTCTTTCACATATAACCTTGCCAACTGGTCTAAGTTGAATCTGATTCTGATCGAAAGGAAATGAGCTAATTTCGTCAGTCGGTCAATGATAACCCATACTGCATCATAGCCTTTCTGAGTTATCGGAAGGCCAACCACGAAATCCATTGTAATATGTTCCCATTTCCATTCTGTGATCTCTAAAGGTTGTAGCAAACCATTCGGTCTCTGATGTTCTGCTTTCACTTTCTGACATGTCAGACACTTTGCAACACATTCTGCCACATCTCGTTTCAAATTCGGCCACCAAAAATGCTGTCAAAGATCCTGGTACATCTTCGTTCTACCGGGGTGTATCGAATACCATGAGCTATGAGCCTCACTCAAAATGTCCTCCTTAATCTCTGGCACTGACGATACCCAAACTCTGCTCTCAAATCTAAGTAGTCCCTCACTGTCCATCTTGAATCTCGGCTCGATTCCTTCAGATATTTTCTTCCTTACTTTCTCACATTCTTTGTCTTGAAGTTAAGCTTCCTTAACTCTATCCAACAAAGTTGTACCAGCTTGCAGTTGAAACAGCTTCTCGTCAATCTCCATCGGACACTTCACTTCCAATTTCAGCTTCTCCATTGCTGAAATTAGCTCCTCCTGAGCGGTCAACATCATTAATTTCTCCCGACCCTTTCTACTTAAGGCGTCGGCCACCACATTTACTTTACCCGGATGGTATAAAATCTCGCAATCATAGTCCTTAATTAACTCCAGCCACCTTCTCTGACGCATATTCAAGTTCTTCTGTGTAAAAATATATTTTAGACTCTTGTGGTGTGTATATATTTCACACTTCTTCCCATAGAGATAATGTGTCCAAATTTTCAAAGCAAATACCACTGCAGCTAACTCCAAGTCATGGGTCGGATACCCCTTGTCATAGTCCTTCAATTATCATGATGCATACGCAAAGACCCTGCCGTTTTGCATAAGCACACAGCCTAGTCCTTTATGCGACGCATCACTATAAACCACAAAATTTCTTGTGTCATTCAAGAGAGATAACACAGGTGTTGAACTCAACCTTTTCTTAAGCTCTTGGAAGCTTTTCTCACACTTCTCCGTCCAAATGAATTTCACCGATTTCCTAGTTAAATTCGTCAGCGGAGTTGCGATCTTGGAAAAGTCCTGAATGAATCTTCTATAATAACCTGCCAATCCAAGAAAACTTCTCACTTCCGACGGCGTTTTCGGCTGATCCCAGTTCATCACATCTTCAACTTTGGAGGGATCTACCGAAATTCTGTCCTTATCAATCACATGTCCAAGAAATTACATCCTTTCAATCCAGAATTCACATTTTAAAAATTTGGAGTACAACTTCTCTCTTCTCAACGCCTCTAGTGTTACCTTCAAATGCTCTACATGTTCTTCCTTAGTCTTCGAGTATACCAAAATATCATCGATTAACACCACCATAAATTTGTCCAAAAACAGCTTGAATACTCTATTCATGATGTCCATAAATGATGCAGGCGCAGTTGTTAGACCAAATGACATCACCAGAAATTCATAGTGACCATAACGAGTCCTAAATGCTATCTTCGGCATATCCTCTGGCCTCACCTTTAGTTGATGATAACCACTCCTCAAGTCTGTCTTTGAAAAGTATCTTGCTCCCTTCAATTGATCAAACAGATCATCGGTCCTCGGTAATGGATATCTATTCTTAATCGTGACCTTATTCAATTCTCTGTAATCAATGCAGAGCCGCATCGTCCCGTCCTTCTTCTTCACAAACAACACCGGCGCTCCCCATGGCGATACACTCGGTTGGAAGTACTTCTTATCCAGTAGCTCTTGCAGTTGTACCATCAATTCTTTCATCTCTACCGGAGCCATCTGGTACGGTGCCTTCGATATTGGAGCCGTTCCTAGCACTAAATTGATCACAAACTCAGCCTCTCTGTTTGGCGAAAGTCCTGGTAGATCATCTAGAAATACGTCTATGAAGTCCCTCACGACTGGTATATCTTCCAATTTTGGGTTCTCTTTACGACTATCGACTATGTAGGCTAAATATCCTACACAGCCTTGTCTTAACAACTTCCTGGCCTGCATCATCGTCAGACAACTCGCTTGTCTAGGCGACTTACTGCCATAAAATACCACCTTTGATGGAGTCATAAGGTTAATACA
Source organism: Panax stipuleanatus (assembly GCA_020205555.1). NCBI lineage: Eukaryota > Viridiplantae > Streptophyta > Magnoliopsida > Apiales > Araliaceae > Panax > Panax stipuleanatus. Next base: position 62,183,568 of record CM035126.1, on the reverse strand, counting down.
TTTCCTTTGGCAATCAATGACAGCACCATAATTGAACAACCAGTCCATTCCCAGAATAACATCGAATTCCCCAAGTCTAATTGGGATAAGATCTACATTCATAATGTTACCCTTAATATCCACCCTACAGTTCTTGTGTACGTATTTAACAGCGATCACTTCTCTATTCGCAATTTCTATGTTCATCGGGTATTCTAACTCATCCTTAGGCAATTTTAAGTTCTTAGCAAAGTCATCGGATATAAATGAACAAGTAGCACCCGAATCAAATAATACATAAGCATTAACTTTATTTATCAGAATGATACCTGACACCACATCAGCGAGAATGCACAGCATCCTGCACTGTCATATTAAAGGTCCTGGCAGTCGGTCGGTTGGTTGCGGTTGGTCCCGTGATAGTTAGAGCATTTCCATCGCTGTTTCCCCTATTCCCTCCTGATCCTGCCCCTCCAGATCCCTTCTTGGGACAGCCCCTTGCCAGATGGTTCTTTGAGCCGCAAGTGAAGCAGGCGCCCTTCTTTGGGTTAGGACAGTTAGGTGCTATATGGCCTTCCTGACCACAATTATAGCACACTCGTTTTCCCTTCATAAAGACCCCCAGGTGAGCTTTCCCGCAGGTCGAACATGTTTTGATCCTCTTCTTCTGACCTCCTTGCTGATTTCCAGTTGATGAGTTGTCAGTCCACCTCCTCTTCTGATTGTTACCTCCTCCCGTGTTGCTACCACTAGCTTTGTTGTTTCCTTCACTTTCACTCTTTTTCTTCTTCTGATCTTGATTGTACTTTGTAACAACGTCACTCCCGCCTTCAGCGAGAATGGCCTTCTCCAGCACCCCAGTAAAAGTGTTCAATTGGAACATTGACACTTTGCTATACAACCAGGGCTTCAGGCCCTTTTCAAACCTCCTTGTCTTCCTCTCATCGGTGTGCACTTAATACGTGGCAAACCTAGCCAACTCGTTGAATTTCGCCAGCATAGTCTGGCACAGACATATTCCCCTGTTTCAGCTCCAAAAATTGGACCTCCATTTGGTTCTGCGAGCTTGTCGGGAAATACATCTCGAAGAACATCTCCTTGAACCTTTCCCAGGTAATCACACCTTCCCCTCCCCGGACCTTATTTGCTTGCCACTAATAACTGGCTTCGAAATTCATCATGAACGTTGCGTAGGCGGTTTTCTGGTCCTCTCTGACTCTGGCAACGTCAAAAACTTTTTTCATCTCCATAACCCAAGTTTGAGCTTCTATTGGGTTCACGGAGCCTTTAAACTGTGGTGGTCCCACCGCATTGAAGTCCTTGAATGTAGTATTTAGTGGAGCTAGAGGTTGATTGTTCATTGCTCCCGTTAGAAGATTTACCAACTGTTGAACAGGGTTCGCATTGGCATCGTTGTTGTTGTTTGTTGACCCTTCCTGGGCCGGTCGACGGTTTGGTCTTCTCCTCGGCGGCATATTTTTATTAAGATATACACTTATTAGATCTTTATTCAATCTTTTAAATATTTAAGGCTTAACTTAAACATTTAAACATAATCACTTAATTCATTATCTCAAATAACTCTGATATATTTATTTAATGAAAAGTTTTAACAAAATACGATAGCATCACTGCTATTTACATCAACTATCTCGATATAAAGAATCTACAGGATTTAAAACATCAAAATATTCCTCTATTTATAAACACATCAGAATTTACATTACTAACTTCCAAATAGGTTTTCACATAATTAAACTATTCCTATCACTGCCTGCTAAGGCGTTGAATAGCTTTGCTACGCCTTTCTTCCATAATACGGGATATCGTCCTGCAATCTAGCATGTACGACGGTAATCCTTCGAACTGAATTGGGTATATCATAACCCGATCCTGGACCTCATCAATTGCATTTTGAAGCGTAGAGTGCGTCTCCTCAAGCTTGGCCTTCTTCGCCTAACAGTTATCTTCTGCAAGATCTGCACGTCGTGATTCCCTTACCCAGGCCTCTTCTGCTATGGCCAGCCTTGCTGATTTCTCTTTCAGTTCATTCTTCAACTCCTCTATTTCCTCTGACTTTTGCTCGGTTTGGCCCTTCTCGTGAACCAAATCCCACTCTACGTTTCCCAGACGTGTGTGAAGAGCCTCAAACTCTCCATCTCTCTGCTTGATGATAGACTGTTGAGTAACCGTCCGCTCCCTCAGCTCCTGAACAGTATCTTGTAACTCTATGTTACGGTCATACAGCTTGTCGTACATCTTGGCACTGATAGAGTTCGGTGGGAACTCTTTAGGGTCTTCCTCCTCCTCTTCAGCTGCCTCAGCCTGAACCTCAATCTCCTCAAGGTCTTCCTTAGAGTCCTCCTCTGAATCAAACACCAGCACATGCTCCTGACCAACTACTGTGATCAAGGGAGATGGCTCTTGTCGAACTAACTGCTCCCAGACTGTGTGGATGTCTCGGGGCTCCTCCTCTCTAGCCTCTCGGGGTACAATGTCCCTTGGCTGACTAGGTTCTCCAGCATCCGTCATACAGACAATTTTAAGTCTTAGTTATTACGTGATGCTAATCGATACTCGAGTACATAAGTATAAGCACATAGCACATAAGTTAATTTATTATCTTTCTTAGAACTCGATAAGAGTTATCATTACTATGTTCTCAATCTCTTAAAAAGGCTATTATCCTAAGGTTTTCCCCCACCTAAGGTTCATAACCTATAGCTTTGATACAAACCTGTGACACCCCCAAATTCGGGTACTTCAATTCCACGGGATTTGGTATTCACTGTACAAATATCATCTATCTATCTACCCATAATAAATACAAACCATGCAATAGATATAAATAAATCCTCCCCTTATGGGGTTACAACATCTAAAAAATACATATAATCCCAGGTCAAACTAACCTTAAACATCTGTACAAAAATATAAACAAATAAATAAGTCTTAAACAACATCAAGTCTTGACAATAAACATTCTTAAAATTTAATAACAAGTCTTCAACACATGTTAACTTTCCCCTTGCCTCTGCTAGTGGAAGGCTCGTCGGACCTTTCGTTCTTAACTGCAATGTTATTATTACGCAAGAGTGAGCACGATTGCCCACAAGTATAACAATATAACAATAATATAATAACATGCGAGTGAATCAAAGACTTCTGAATAAAAAAAACTCGGCTTTTGAATCAAGAATGAATAACAAGAATCAAAAGAAATTCTGAGGGTCATAAGACCTCGAACTATGTCCTAGGTTGTAAAGTGTTTATACTTTAAACCTTTAACAGTCATAAGACTATGGACTCTACTTCTCGTACTTAGGGGGATCAGCCCTAAGTACCATACTGTGCACAATATCTCAACGCTAAAGCGTAAATAATCCTCTATTAAAGGGTTGTTCATCTTAGTTTGACATCAGAGTCCGCACCAAAGGAAGTTTGATTTGGATAAGCTCAATAAAAGTTCTAGAATTTAGAACGCTCATCAACTATGACTAGTCGAATCAATAAGGGTTCGCTAGTCTTACAAGGTTCTAGAATAAACTGATACTCAATTCGAATAATAATTCTCAAAAGGTATACAATCGAATAAGTATTGTATAACTGAATTCATACTTTAAAAGAATTATAGCATCTAATATGAAATCTTGAACTTGAACAATTAAGAACAAGAACTTACTCGATATAGAATACATGTCTAAGACTTCATCAATGAATAATTTAGAACTTAAGGAACTTGCTCAATAAAAGTAAAGTTTAGAAACTTGCTCAATTTAAAGGTTTGAGTTTCGAAAACTTGCCTCTTGCACAAGCTACAATTAATTCACGTTCCTTATTAAATCCTACATATCAATACATTCATAATACCCATTAATCAATAGTTCGATATACCTATCGAATCACAACATTGGTCTTTGAATATGTTATTGGACTTTATAATAACGATTTTAAGTTATGAAATTAACTTATTAATTAATAACATAATATAAGTTATTAACATCTTATTATATGCTCAACATGTCTTCATGTTCATTACATTAAGTTTTAAAACACATCTTTGAGACTTGAACACTTAGAAAATATTTCTAAAATTCTGCAGGCAAGGCGCGGCCGTGCTCCATTTGTTCTTTGGAGCGGCGCGGGCACGCTGCATGTAGACCCAGATTCTACAGTTCAGAAAGAACACACAGAACAGCCCAATTAACTCCAATTTATACAAATATAACGATGTGTAATGCTACCAATGAAGTATAAACTTCACAGGAACATCATAAATCGATTCTAGCATGCTTCTAACACTTTAAATCACATAATTACACAAATTAAAATATTTAATTTTGTTGTTGTCAATATTTTGTACAACTTTGAGGAAAAGCATGAATTTCAACGTTACAGATTCGTTAATATACCGAATCCGTCCGTTTAAATTCTGTTTTGTTCGTTTAAACATGTATAATTATATTCAATTGTCAATTTAAAGTTAACAATTGATTAAAGCATTTAAGTTGTACGTAAGGGCCATATGAGCCATATATACAACTTTTATACTCTGTAACTTTTGAAAACCCAATTAAGGCATAATTGCATGAATTTAATTATTGTAAATCATGCATTTATGGTTTAAAACATGTTATGAATAATTTTTAACACATACATAGACGTATAATCAACAATTGCCAAATTTCCCATTCACAGATAACCTTTAAAGCATTTAATTTGTACGTAAAGGCCATATGGGCCATATATACAACTTTTATACTCTATAACCTTTGAAAACCCAATTTAATCAAAATTTCATGGTATGATCACTGTAAATTCATGTATACATGATATATAACATGTTATTAACAATTTGTAATACATATATAGACATATAATCAATAATTGTCAAATTTTCCATTCACAGAGAACCTTTAAAGCATTTAATTTGTACATAAGGGTCATATGAGCCATATATACAACTTTTATACTCTATAACTTTTATACTCCCTTGTGATGATTTGCTAGAGAGCTATGGAGGTTTGTTGAGTTTAAGGAGAAGCAATAGGCTTAGGCCATAATAGCTATGCACGTGAAGGGGAAATGGGTATATCATTTAGGAACAAACCATACTACTCAACATTGCTAATAACTAATGTCAGCACTTAGTTTATACACATATGTATTATATACTAAGGCTATCATATATATACATACTATATATTTATATTACAATTAGAGTTACAATGTAATCCCAATAATTAAATAATACTACCATGTAATTCACATAATGTAGTAAATATAATTTACACACATATAATCCATGTACATTTCACTACTACCGAATGTAATTCAATTGAGTATTATCCTACTACATTATCCCAATTATATTAAATATTGAAGTAATCATCAATTTACAATTGTTTATAATATATTCATGATGTACTATTTTAATGTATGCTCACACACAATTGTCACATGAGCCTCATGATGTATTCATTAGTCATAACATATAGTTTCAATATGTATAGTCACATTGTATTATATAATATAGTTTATATATAATTGTATGATCACACTCAAGAGTTGCACTACACTTTATATAACACATATGTCATTACTAGATGTTATACTTTTAATTATCATATCCTTTGCACATATCAACTAGTAGAGTAAATATAATTTACTCGTTTATATATTATTATTCTCAATGGTAATTAATTAATTACTTATCTTATCAATTAATTAATAATAATATTAATTAATCCCTTCCTCATCAATCAATGTAATTATTAATCTCCATAACAATTGATTAACATTTATATGATTAATTATCATATTAAATAAATATAAATCTTATTATATTTCTTATAATAACAATTATCAATTAATATAGATTAATTGTTCACTTAATAATTCCTTCGTTAATTAATCATTAATATTTCTCATCACTGTGCCACACAAGGCATTCAACGAGCTTATTGCAAACTCCAAATTTTTCTCAATTATCATAATTATTCAGTTTAATATAATTGAGTTAACTCATCTCATAACACTTACATATTTCTATTCAAATAAATATTCATTTCCGTTAATATATTCATTTAATAATATTCAGAAATTCTCGGGTATTACATCCTCCCCCCTTATAAAAATTCCGTCCTTGAAATTGCTACAAGGTTACACATATAGATGGGGATAATCCCTCATCATCCTATCTTCTAACTCCCACGTAGCCTCCTCGACATCGTGGTTACGCCAAAGTACTTTTAGAGATGAAATAACTTTATTTCTAAAGGTTTGCTCTTTCCTATCTAATATTTGGATAGAAATTTCTTCATATGCTAGGTTCTTCTCCACTTGAATGGGCTCATAAGAAATCACGTGCTTGTAGTCGGCCTTGTACGGTCGCAACACAGAAATGTGGAACACGTTGTGGATGTGCTCCAACTCGGGTAATAATGCAACTTTGTATGCCACTTCGCCCACTCGCTTCAGTATCTCGAACGATCCTATGAATCTTGGGCTCAACTTTCCTTTCTTGTCGAAACGGATCTTTCCCTTCCATGGAGATACCTTCAAGAATACAAAACTGTTGACTTTAAAGTCTCGGTCCGGTCGATACAAATCTGCGTACTTTTTCTGGCGGTCTTGAGCTGCTACTAGTCTAGCTCTTATCACTATCACCGCGTCTACAGTTTGTTATACTAGCTCTGGTCCGAGTATTCGTCGCTCTTCGACTTCGTCCCAACACAATGGCGTTCTGCACTTTCTTTTGTAAAGAGCTTCGTATGGTGGCATGCCGATACTCGCATGGTAACTATTGTTATACACAAATTCAACTAAGGGTAGGTGGTCGTCCTAATTTCCCTTGAAGTCCATCACGCAAGTCCTAAGCATGTCCTATAGCGTTTGTATAGTTCGCTCGCTCTGTCCGTCTGTCTGAGGATGATAAGCGGTACTCAACCTCAACTGTGTTCCCATTCTCTCTTGCAAGCTTTTCCAAACGTTTGACGTGAAGCGCGGATCTCGATCAGAGACAATTGACACCAGCACTCCATGTCCTGAAATAATCTCCTTTACGTACAGACTCGCTAACTGATTCAAACTGTAGCGGATCTTGATTGGTAGAAAATGTGCAGTCTTCGTTAGTCTATCCACGATAACCCAAATAGCATCATATCCCTTCTGTGTGACTGGAAGTCCCACCACGAAGTCCATCGTAATATGCTCCCATTTCCACTCAGGTATTTCCAACGATTGAAGTAAACCACTCAGCCGTTGGTGCTCTACTTTGACTCATTGGCAAGTCAGACATCTACTAACGCACTCTGCGACTTCTCATTTCAGATTGGGCCACCAAAAGTGTTGCCTCAAATCTCGGTACATCTTAGTGCCTCCCGGATGAACGGAATACGTCGTGTTGTGTGCCTCATGCAAAATCTCTTCTCTCAACTTGGTTACTGCTGGCATCCATACTCTTCCTTCGAATCTCAAAATATCGTCTTTATCCATTCGGAATTTCTCTTCTCTATTTTCTGCGATCCTCTTTCTGATTTTCTCGCACTCATCATCTTTCTCTTGTGCTTCTTTTACTCTATCCAACAAGGTTGGACGAGCTTCCATTACAAATAACTTCTCTTCAGACCTCTCCGGTCCTTTTACCTCTATCTTTAATTTTTCCATTTCTCTTATCAATTCCTCCTGAGTTGTCAAATGAAACAGTTTCTCCCTTCCTTTTCTGCTCAGAGCGTCGGCAACTACGTTTGCCTTACCCGGATGATAAAGAATATTGCAGTCATAATCTTTGATCAATTCTAACCACCTTCTCTGACGCATATTCAACTCCTTCTGTGTGAAGATATATTTCAGACTCTTGTGGTCTGTGTATATCTCACATTTCTCTCCGTACAAATAATTCCTCCAAATCTTCAACGCAAAAACTACTGCCGCTAACTCTAAGTCGTGAGTAGGGTATCGTCTTTCGTAGTCCTTTAATTGTCATGATGCATAAGCAATGACTTTGTCGTGATGCATTAGCACACAACCAAGTCCCTTGTATAATGCGTCACTATACACCACAAAATTTTCTGCATCATCTGGTAGTGATAACACAGGCGCTTCGCTTAATCTCCTCTTCAGTTCTTGAAAACTCTCTTCGCATTTGTCCGTCCATATGAATTTCACCATCTTCCTCGTCAGATTGGTCATCGGGGTTGCTATCTTAGAAAAATCCTGGATGAATCTTCGATAGTACCCAGCTAACCCTAAGAAACTTCTCACCTCTGTTGGTGTTCTCGGCTGCTCCCAATTACTCACTGCTTCTACTTTTGCAAGGTCTACTGAGATTCCATTCCTATCCACCATGTGACCTAAGAATTGAACCTTCTCCATTCAAAATTCACACTTAGGAAATTTCGCATACATCTTCTCCTTCCTCATTGCCTCCAAAACAATCTTCAGATGTTCGGCGTGTTCTTCCTCTATCTTCGAGTAAATCAAAATGTCATCGATGAAAAATACCATAAACTTATCCAAGTATGGCTTGAAAACTCGATTCATCAAGTCCATAAATGCTGCCAGAGCATTAGTTAATCTGAATGACATTACCAAAAACTCGTAATGTCCATAACGGGTTCGAAACGTAGTCTTTGGTATGTCCTCATCCCGTACCTTCAGTTAGTGATATCCTGTTCGTAGGTCTATCTTCGAGAAACACTTCGCTCCCTTCAGTTGATCAAATAAATCGTCTATCCTCGATAGTGAATATCTATTCTTGATCGTTACTCTGTTTAATTCTCGATAATCGATACAGAGCCTCATCGATCCGTCCTTTTTCTTAACGAATAACATTGGTGCTCCCCAAGGAGACACACTCGGTCGAATGTAACCCTTATCCAATAACTCTTGCAGTTGTATCATTAACTCCTTCATTTCTACCGACGCCATATGGTATGGGGCTTTCAAAATCGGTGCCGTTCCCGGTGCTAAGTCTATTACAAATTTGATCTCTTTGTCTGGTGGAAGACCAGGCAGATCATCCGAAAATACATCTCGAAATTCATTCACTACGGATATATCCTTAATTTCTACTCCCTTTTTCTGAGTATCTACAATGTAAGCTAAGTAACCTACACATCCTTTCCTTAACAATTTTTTGGCCTGCATCATCGTAACGCAACACGATTGTTTAAGCGATGAGCTACCATAAAACACTACCTTAGACTTACTCGGAGTCTGAAGGTTCACACATTTATTCTGACAGTCAATTATCGCAGAAAGGTTATACAACCAATCCATCCCCAGTATTACGTCAAATTCTCCTAATCTAATAGGGAATCGAGTCTACGCTCAATTTATGTTCTCTAATGTTTGCGCGATAATTTCGATAAACGTATTCTACAGGGATTATTTCCTTATTTGCAACTTCTATGTTCAAGGGACTTTCTAATCTTTCTCGAGGTGTATTAAGTCTACTAGCAAATTCTTCAGATACAAAAGAATAGGTGGCACCCGAATCAAATAATACATAAGTATTTATATCATTGATTGGGATTATACCTGACACCACGTCCTTCGCAGCTACTGCGTCCTGGATGGTCATGTTAAAGGTCCTAGCAGTTGGGCGGTTAGATTGTGCCGGTCTGTCGATCATTAGTTTGTTTCCCCCTTGTTGGCTACCTCCGCTACTTCCCTTCTTCGAGCAGTCCTTAATTCGGTGCTCCGTCGAACCACATGCAAAACATCCTTGCATCTTTTTCGGTTTCGGACAGTTGGGCGAAATGTGTCCCTCCTGGACGCAGTTGTAGCAAGTGTCGCATCCCTTCCAGCACTCGCCCTGATGGTTCTTTTCACATTTTGGGCATCCCTCAGCCCTCTTCTTAAAACCTCTAGAAAAATTTCCCGACTGATTGTTATTGTTGTTTTCCCACTTCCTTTTTCCCAAATTACTTCGTCCACTGCTGCTACCTCCTCCACGATTTTCTCCTCCAGTGTTCTTACCCTTCTTCTCCTTGTTATAAAGACTTAAGGCCTCACTGCCACCTTCCGCAATGATCGCCTTCTCCATCAATGTCGCAAAGGAATCGATCTGAAGAACTGACACCTTATTAAACAGCCAAGGCTTCAGTCCTTGTTCAAAATGTCTCGCCTTCCTCTCCTTATCTCCTACTTGGTGTTCTGCATACCGCGCTAGTTCATTGAACTTAGCTGCGTACTGCGCCAACGTCATATCACCTTGCTTCAGTTCTAAGAACTTCACCTCCATCCTATTCTTCATGCTTTTCGGGAAGTAGTTCTCGAAAAACAGAGTCTTGAATCTATCCCAAGCTATTATCCCTTCTCTAGGTCTTTGTTGATTAGCCTCCCACCAGTAGTTGGCTTCGCCTCTCATCATATATGTAGCGAATACAAGTCTTTTGATCTTCACCCACACGAGCGATAATGAAGGCCTTCTCGATATCCTTAAGCCATGTCTACGCAATGATTAGGTCGGTAGTACCCTCGAACTCTAGGGGTCCTACACTCCTAAAGTCCTTAAAGTTTGTGACTGGTACTCCTTGAGGATTGGGGCGAACGGGTTCGTTGTTCCTTCCCCTAAGAGCCTCTCCTAATAGATCTACTAGCTTCTGGATCGGGTCTACTTGTTCCCTCTCATTGTTCACTGACTCCTCAGGTGCAGTCAATCTACGTCTGGGCGGCATTATCTGCATCATAAATTTTCATTATATTATTACTCAGTTATATTACTTAAGTATTTCTTTTAATACTAAAGGCATAAAATTTTATAACACATTACTGAAATAAGCTTCATTTATATTCATATGCCAAATCGTTTCATTACATGATTATCCTAGCATATTTCTATAAATGCTATCACATATCCCCTAATATCACAAAAGACGGGGAATACTAACATACTACCCCTCTAACAAAAGCTTACTCGGGGTTTACATCACTATCCCATATTTTACACAAAAGATTAGGATCTCAACATAGTATATTCATCACATAAAAGACACTACTAATACTATGGCTAGACAGACTATGGAAAGCTCATCCCATCATCCCACGCTCCACAACACTCTTGTACTCTATCTGTGCTATGTATGCTATCAACTCTCGGCTCAAAGTATGTAGGGTCTGTCCCTGCTCCGCTGGGTAGTGGTATACACCATCGATCACCCTCTCAAAAGCAGAACGGAACACATACCCCATCTTGTTCATCATCTTCTTCTTTCACCTGACCTCGTCCTCTAAGTCGTTAGTTCTCTCGTTAGCCGCTTCCCATTTTTCCTTGAAGTGGATCCTATCCATAACCTCCAACTCTAGCTGAGTACGGAGTGCTTCCTTCTCAGTCTTCTCACTCAACTCCCTCTGTTCAACTTCTTCTAACGTTCCTATTAGATCTACGTTCCTCGCCATCGACCTGTGGAATAAGGTTCCCATCTAGATCCCTGCCTTCCTGCGGTAAGCGATTTCTACCTCTAACTCCTGCATGGCCAGCTACCTCTGGTGGTCCTCGTCCCTCAGCTTCTGGAACTCATACTCTCTCTCATGGGCCTCGGCCTTCAGCTCTTATACCCGGCAGTCTAACTCTAGAATACGCTCCTCGTACTCTCCTAGCATCTGCTCCTCTATAGTAGCCTCATCAGAGTCCTCCACGGGCTCATCCTCGGTAGGCTCGTCCTCAATAGGCTTGTCCTCCATAGGCTCCTCCTATGGATCAAACTCCACCTCGATCTCATCCTCATCGTCAAACTTGGATGGTGCAACTGCCTGCACTGGCACAGCCTCTAGAGGTGCCTCGAATACTACGTGTATGTTAGAGTTTATGCCCTAGAGGCTAATTCTTTGATGTAATTGCTTAAATATTTTTGATATTATATTTGATTGAATAAATAAATTATTTTATTATGGTTTTATTTACTGCGTTATATAAATGTTAACATAATAAAAATCCTTAGAATAGTGATACAAATTATATGGCTTCAAGTATGTGACTTGAACATGAGATCATATAATTACAATTAGTATTATTACTCTTAAATGTCCCTAGTCGAGTGTCATTGTTAATGGGACAACAATGATACATTGAGACTAGTATGTGGATTGACTGATGGCCAAATCTCATTGGTCATAAATATATGAGATATTGAGTCAATGCATAGGTACATGTTAGAGAACAATGTACTGGACAGACCCACCATGAGAATTCTACGTGGAGCATTATGCAAAGTATCATAAGCAATTCTCATAGTGACAATGATGTAATGATCCTCCGACCTGAAATCACTATATTACTACACGAGAATTTATGTAATTTGATATCATCAAAGGCCACCTTTAATAGGGTGGACGATAAAGGTGATTATTGGGTACATCATGAATCGTGTGAGAAATATGAGTGATCTAGATGGAATTTAACCCTCCTATATATTAGGGGATCCATAGGCCTCTTGATTGAGTAGAACTATGAAATGCATGGCTATGCTCAAATAGTGATTTGTTTCATATAGTCTACTCATCGATCAAGAAAACTCAGATTAAATTATGAAGAGGATGACGCATTCCATGCCTCGAGTTTAATCTAGGATGTCAAGGTTAAAAGGATTAAATTACATTGAAACATTGGTCACGAAAAGGTTGTATCGAATCACCGATCTTATTATTATTTGGGTAGCAATGATGCATTACTAGATGCCGCTCACTGTTTATAATTTTATAATATGATTTTAAAATTATTGCCAACATAATAATAACCTATAAGGTCACACACTTAGAACGTAATTAAAAGGGAATTAATTTAAATTGTATGGATTTAAATATATCAATATGATTGATAGTATTTAAATTACGAATTTAAATTAATAGGATAATTTGTATATATATATGTATATTAATTAAGTAAGACTTAATTAAGATATAATATATATATATATATAAATTCGGATTTTATTTTTTTTAATTGGATTAGGTTTTGGTTAATTCCTTTAACTTCTATATATATGATATATCAGCCGTTTAGGGGATTATCGATATCAAAACCCTAGCCGCTCTTAGAGAGAGACTAAAGAGAAAAATTTCAAAAGTCCAGATCCTTGGTGGCTAGTACCGCAGCTTTCCTTGCTGCAGATCGTGTGACGATTCGTGGGACGTTCGTGTGGATACCGTAGAGGCGCAGTTCCGTTACATTGCGTTGAGGATTCGAAGCAGTTCTAGAATCTCCATCGTCTCCGTTCAGGCTTGAATAATCGGTAAAACAAATCTTAACCTCTGAATTAATATGTTTTTCGCATGGATCCTGTTTTAGGGTTTCGGAAAATTTTTAATTTTCGCTGCGTTTATGTGCCGAAAACCCTACAGTGTATATCTCTGGGCTCCTCCTCGGCCACTCTACTAGATACTCTTGTGTCTGCCATCCTACAATCACAAACACATGACAATAAACAGCAACTCCATTAGAATGTTAAATAAAATATAAGCTCATTGTATTACATGAAGTTACATTTCATAACACGCTAAGTCTCTCAAGGAAAACTCTACATGAGTTTTATCTCCTTCTAACTTCTAAGCTCTCCCAAGTTATAATCTAAGGACACTTGCTCCTAAGGTTTATAACTACAGCTCTGATACCAACCTGTGACGCCCCCAAATTCGGACCGCCACAGGGTCACTCGAATTCGGTTCGTCACGTTCTAAATTCTAACACCATGATAATAATATTACGACTAATTGTCGTATCGCACAGCGGAATAATTCACAATACTACTACCGAATAGATTATATTTAATTAATATAATTTATTCACGTCCCAAGGTCTCGTAACTTAAACACTAATTATATAGCTTAGACATGACTTAAGCATGCATAACCTTAACTAGTACATAACAAAATAAGTTCTTATTACAATCATAAGTCCTACATAATATTAAGCTACTCAGTAGCCTTTCCCTTGCCCTTGTCGGTGCCCGAGGGTCCGCACTACTCTGCCTTAACTGAAATATTTTAGGTAAAGTAAGAATGAGCAACAAGTTTGCTCAATAAGTAATATATCAATAAGGGTGAGTAATATAGTTCTCGAATCCCAAAAAGGGTATAGCAAGGTATGATAGTTCAAGGATAGCAAGAATATCAACAGTTCTCAATAAAAGTCATTAAGAACAGAATAATATCAATATAATTCAATGCTAAATCAATTTAAGATTTCAAAAAAACTGAATACTGAGTAGTCACTAATGACTATGAACTTCTACTAGAATTAACATAAATATACTGATAATCCAATAAAACGAGTACAATAGGTGATCAGCCTAAAGTACTCTACGGTATGCATATCGTTCAATCGTATTAAAGTGCGCACGTCGGTCTCTCGACAAATATATTTTCCCTTCAAAGAAGGTTGTTCAACTCAGTCAAATACAAGATCCAGCACCAATCAATTAGTTTGGGTTGCCTTTCAACAATATAAGTCTAGTGGAATTAAATGGCATAGATCGCAACAATTTTAAGTTCAAATCTCAAGATTTAAAGTTCGAAGAATATAAATCAACTTTTATCTTATCCATGAAGTATATAATTTATAATATCTGATTTGCAATCTCAAAAGTTTACTTGTACGACAATAATAGCACAAGCTTAATGAACACTCAATATAGAGTAGGGTTAGGAACTTGCTTACAACGTTCCTTGAATAAAGTAAACACAAGGATAGGATACTTGCCTTATGCGTAGTCTATCCATGTAAAGCTAACCAACACTTTGAATTCCTATCGTATTATAGTTACGTATATATGATATTCATTAGCTAAGCACATTCGGTATTCAAGCTTGAAAGTTAGATATACACAAGGTTCTTCTATAGTCATATAATCTCTTACACGTTTGTCATCACGTACTTGCACATAATACTTACACAAAATCAGTATATACGTCGTCACGAAATCAAGTAATCACAGTTTACATGTATGGCAATATAGCAATTCATAACACTATATTGATTATGTCTTTCTTTGTTCATGGAGTTCCGTTTATGAGTTAATCATCGTCATGCTATAGTGTTATCTCATATAATCAAATAACAGTAGAGGTCAACCATATCTAGCAGCTTTAAGCGACAATAGTGAAATTCAGATAAGGCACACTTAGAAGGGGGGATTGAATAAGTGTAGGAACAACTATGAACAATTTTTCATCTTAAGTAATAACTACTGAATTCAGCTTACTATATTAACTAATGCAGCGTGCTGGATAAATACGGTTTACTGAATTAAAACTTTACTCTTGTTATTTAATGAAAAATAACTAGCTTAATTGATTTCTTTGTAAAAACTCTTAGTGTCAACAATTTATCTTATGATAATGAAAATACTTAATTTTTAGTTATCAAAACAATTAAATATCTTTTTGTGAGCAAATAAGATAAAGCAAGTAAAAATATGAACACCAAGATTTTTACGTGGTTCAGCTATTACCCTCTATAATAATAGCCTAGTCCACGTCCAATACCAACTAGTATTGGAGACTCAATTTATTTCTTTAAATTGACTCCTTTTACAAAACAGTTCAAAACCTTGAATTACAATAATTCACTTGAGTACTTTTGCTCCTTGTGCACCAATGCACTCCTTAAGCACCTATGCTTCCTTGAACCTGTTTGTAAACAATCCTTAATCCACCCGGATTAAATTCCCTTAGACAACACTTAGTCTAAAAAATATAAGATTACAAATATAGAGGTCTAATGATCAAAGCAAATAATCAATTTAACAATGCAAGGCTCAACTAATGAATGTAATGATCAAAGAGTAAAATAGATATCACCAGTTAAGCTCACGAAAATTAGCTGTAGAAATCTGATAATTAATTGCAGCAGCCTTGTAATAATCGCACCAAGAATAATAACGCTCAAGTATGATAGTGCAAAATCAGTTTGTGTGTTGTACGTAGCACTGAAAACTCAATTCTCTTTTTATAGCCCAAAATATTACCGTTGCATATTATATAAATCCCGTTGTAAACAAATTAAATCGTATTTCTGTTAGGAACAAGAACATACGGATAAATTATAATTAGTTTAAACAAATCCGTGTATATCTCAAGTTTGTTCCTTCACATTTAAACACCGTTTTTGCAAAGCGAATTATAAAGGAAGGTTAGTTCCGTAATAAATATCAACTGCTTAATCAAGATAATCATGAACTTAAAGTCCCGAGGCATAAGCAAATTTGACTTCTTCAAAGATAATCCACTAAAGTGATTTTAACAAATACACAACTTAAAACATATATCAGTTCCGAAAATTCTTCAAGATATAGATAGTTGCTTTTTCAAGATAATCATTATTTAGACTTTTAATATTGATCATATTCATCCTCCTTCCACGTGTATCATCCCAAATTAATTCGGATACATATTTTGAGGAGAAATACATTTCCAAAGCAACATACCCAGCATATATCATGACCTATTCATAAAGGCAATTTAAACGCAATCATGACTCTAACCACCACATATTTTATATTTCCTTTTGAATAACCCAACATAATAGATATGTCCTTTCCATAAAACATGTAAAAGGTTAAACACAATATTTATGATATTTTCAAGGATAAGCATGCATGGCAATATACTAATTACTTATAAACGGACATAAGAAACCAGTTAGCATTTTATTAAGCATGCACAAAATATTAATCACTTTTAATGCACAAATAAAATGTCCTAGAGCCTTGTATTGAAAAATCAAATATTTGCAATGACCTTACATTTATTCGTAAGACTCAAAGTCTTCAAAACCTTTCATCAATGAACCTTTTCTCAACTTCCTGAAATTTTACAATAAATAATTTAGTACACAATATCAGATCATCATCAAAACAATAAGGTCAGAATATTAACAAGTCAACATTCTCCCCCTTTTTGATGATGACAACAACAAAAAATATAACTCCCCCTAAATTCATGCATATTCAAAAAATATCAGGATAAGAAATATTAAATGATTATGCCTTTTGTTTAGGTTTTGTTTATCCTGCAAAACTGTTAGCTTTAACAACTATTAGATAAATAATTTTCAGCAACATAATATCAAATTATCTAATATTGTTCAAAAACAACCCATTCAAAAACAGAAACATAACATATCACCAACTGCAACTACCATAACATATCATCAGCTCCTTGCCAGTCTCCCCCTTTGTCATTAGGCAAAAAAAAATTCAGATATCAATATCATCAACATGTACCACGGGTTGAGGACGAGTAGTAAAGTAAGGATGATGGAGAAGACGATGTAGTTTTTCTTCCCAAGAAAAGTCATGAGCAAAACGAGGAAGACGAGGAATAAAAGTCTCATTTGGTAGAGGAAGGTCTAAGAAATCTCCAACATACTCAGCCATCTAATTGCATTGAGGCCATTCCCGGATTGGAGAGTTCATCCTGTCAAAACGTAGCTTCCGACCAACATCATTCATACGAATAGCCATAAAATCAGCAAATTCTCCGATTTGACAAAAAATAAACTTAAGCTCTTGACTCAATTGATAAGAATTTTTGTTAACCTTCCTTTGAAGAGCTTCAACCATAGCAGTAGTATGTAACTCAAACCCAGCCTGCAAATTAATACACTCGTCTTCCATCCGAGTGAGAAATTATTGTAAATCATTAGGCATGGATGGGTAACTTACCTTTTTCCAGAACATTAAGCCTATGCTTAATTTCAACCATGTCACCCTGTATTGATTTTTGATTCTGTAGAATGGTGGTTAACATGTTCAAGATCTCAAGAGAAGGTTCAGAAGGTGTAGACAGAGGTGTAGAAGAAGAAGGAGTAGAAAATATTGGGACAGGATCAGGAACAGACCGTATAAACAAACCATTAACAAGAGATAGATGAGATTGTTTCAAATAGACAGAGTCGATAAATTCATTATAAGAGAGAATCACTTCATCCTCAAGATAGATGTTAAAATGTTGAAACACTTTGGTTAGAAAACAACCATATGGAAGACACTTCTTAGACTGACGGATGCAACTTAACATATGAGATAACATCATGTGAGAAAAATTAAACAAAAGACCTTTAAGAATCATAGCCACAACAACCAAATCTTGACACGTGAAATCCGAACCACTACCAAGGCGGGGAAATAGATCATAACGAACCAACTTATGAATTACACTAGCAGTAGGACAACATCAATTGTCTTTGGAGTAAACAAAGAAGTAAGAGTAGAATCATGCATAAAAATTTGAAGTTGTTCAAGAGGTGGAAAAGGGATATTGGCAGCACCTTTTAAAGTGAACAGACTAGGTCCAGAAGATGGAATACCCAGAATACTACCAAAGTCCACAATAGTAAAGAACAATGATTTACCCTTGACATATTACGTATAACAATCACTGTGGCACTCAAGATTGGTATAGAACTGTTGAACCAACCTCGGGTAAGCCTTAGTAGGAGGAAACAACATTGAAGTTAACCCACAAGATTTGAAGAGTTGACCGAGAGGGGAATTGTTAACATAAAACAAGTCTAGAATTTTCTCATAAATAAACTATTTTGTAGCAATCGAAGTTTTAAAACGTTCTTCAAAAACATGTCCTCTAAAGAAATTATCCGATAAATCGAAAAAAGAGGTACCAGAATTTACCAGAAAAGTAGGATCAAGTTGAGAGGTAGAGATTTCCAGATTCGGAGACTGATTCACGTTCTGTTGATCGGTGAATTTTAGGAAGGAAAAAGTGGAATCCGAACCATCCAAGTAAACATCATCGGACGATACATGCACAGACTTTTGCTTACCCTATCGTTTGGACTTCTTCTGAGATTTTACTTTATATGGTGATCGGGTTTGTGAACCATCGTTGATGGTGATTCCAGACGATCGTTTATCGGCCCTCGTTTTCATGTTATAGAAGAATGAAGCAAGAGAGAAGACAAGATTTTAGAAATTTAAGTGGATTGGTAAAGTAAGAGAGAAGGATAGGATTTAAGAGAGTCAAAAATCGAGAGGACACCTCGAGAAGATAACGTTCTCCACAGCTTTTCAAATCTTTAAAGATAATTATGAAATCTATAACACAGTTATGATGTGATAATACCGAGAATAGAGCCATATATTGATACGTTTCTCAGTAATAACAGATATTATTAGATTCGTGAACCAAAGCAAAACAGGCAGACGTATTCTATTTAATAACATGCAGATATACTATACCATATTAAGTACGTGAACACATATTATACCATGCACAGTCCAAGTTCCCTTCTTAACATACAAAATCTCTCTTCACTTAAGGGTTTAGTAAATATATCAGCTAACTGATTTTCGGTAGGAATAAAAATTAATTTAATCAAACCTTTTAAAACATTATCCCTTAAGAAATGATGTCTTACCTCAATATGTTTTGTACGTGAATGCAAAACAGGATTTTTAGAAATATCAATTGCACTTGAATTATCACAATATATGGGCACATTATCACATAGAATATCAAAGTCACATAACGTTTGTCTCATCCCACAGTATTTGAGAGCAACAACTCCCTGCAGCAAAATATTCACCCTCAGTGGTTGATAAGCAACTGACGTTTGCCTTTTACTGTGCCAAGATACAAGTTTTTATCCCAAAAATGTATAAGCACTACTTGTACTTTTTCTATCGATTTAACATCCTGCATAGTCAGCATCTGAGTACCCAATTAGTTCAAAATGATTACAAATTGGATAAAACAAACCTATATTGATAGTACCACTTAAATATTTGAGTATTCTTTTAACAGCCTGTAAGTGGGATTCCTTTGGTTTTGCTTGAAATCGAGCACAAAGATGTACACTATACAGTATGTCAGGTCTAGATGCAGTTAAATATAATAAGCAGTCGATCATACCTCGCTATTTGGTTAAGTCTACATCTATACCTTTTTCATCAGAAGTAAGCTTTATTGATGTACTCATTGGTGTAGCCTTTGAAGTTGATCCTTCAAAACCAAATCTTTTGAGTAGCTCTTTTGTGTACTTGGTTTGATGAATATAGATCCCTTCATTTATTTGTTTGATTTGGAGTCCCAAAAAGTAATTTAGTTCTCCCATTAAGCTCATATCAAACTCTTTATGCATACACGTTGAAAATCACTCACAAAGAAAATCATTAGTAGCACCAAATATTATGTCATCTACATATATTTGCACAATAATAATATCCTTATTTGCATGATTAATAAATAATGTAGAATCAATTGTACCTCTAGTAAATCCATTTGAAAGTAGGTACTTACTCAACCTCTCGTACCAAGCCCTTGGAGCTTATTTGAGACCATAGAGAACTTTCCTTAGCTTATAGACATGATTTGGATATTTTTTATGTTCAAAACCGGGAGGTTGCTTTACATATACCTCTTCATTGATGTATCCGTTGAGGAAGGCGCTTTTCACGTCCATTTGATAAAGCCTAAATTTCTTGTAACAAGCAAAAGCTAGCAGGATTCGGATCGATTCTAGCCTTGCAACTGGGGCATAAGTTTAATCGTAGTTGATCCCTTCTTGTTGATTGTATCCTTGAGCTACTAACCTTGCTTTGTTGCGAGTGATAGTTCCATGCTCATCAAGCTTATTCTTGAATACCCATTTTATCCCTATAATGGAGAAACCTTCAGGACGAGGCATAAGTTCCCATACTTAGCATCTTTCAAACTGTTAAAGTTCCTCTTACATTGCCATAAGCCAACTTTCATCAAGGACAGCTTCCTTAGCATTCTTTGGCTCAACTTTTGACAAGAATGCAGAGAATGCACAATAATTTTGTAAGCCTCTTCGAGTGGTGATTCCTTTATTGATATCTCCAATTATATTTTTCGATGGATGATTCTTGAGATATCTTGCAGTCTTTGGCAAATGGACATCGTGTATTATCTCTTCTTGTTGGGGGAAGACTTCTTCAAGTTCTTGTGTTATTTCTTGTTCCACTTCTTGTGAATTGTCTAATTCAACTTGCTGAACTTCTTCATTCGGTCTACTGAATATACCTTTTCAGTTTGCTGGATTTACTGAAGTTTCCAAGTTACCTGCATCCTCATCTCTTTCTTTTGGAAGATCATTATTAGTTTCATTGAATGCAACATGAACAAATTCTTCAACACTTAATTGGTTAACATTAAATATACGATATGCCTTACTATTTTGTGAGTAGCCAATAAAAATACCTTCATAGGATTTAGCATCAAATTTTCCCAAGTTATCACTAGTATTGAGAATAAAGCATTTAGAACCAAAAACTTTAAAATAACATTATGTTAGGAATTTTACTATTTAAAAGCTCATAAGGGGTTTTCAAAATGATTGGACGAATAAGTACTCTATTCAAAACATAACAAAATGTATTTACAGCTTCGGCCCAAAACTTCTTAGGAAGTTTACTTTCTTGTAACAAGGTTCTAGCTGTTTCTTGTAATGTTCTATTCTTTCTCTCCACTACTCCATTTTGTTGAGGAGTTCTCGGAGCTGAAAATTAATGGCTAATTCCCTTTTGATCACAAAATATTATAAAGTCTTTTTGAAATTCAGTACCATGATCACTTCTAATTCTAATAAGTTTAAAGCTATATCTTGTTTCAAGATTTCTTATCAACTTTTCAAACTCTTTAAATGCCTCATCTTTTGTTCTTAAAAGCAACACCCATGTGTATCTAAAAAAATCATCAACTATTACAAATGCGTAAAACTTACCATTAATACTAGCATGTCTTTCTGGTCCAAACAAATCAAGATGAAGTAATTGCAAGGGAGAAGAAGTTGATACCATGTTCTTTGCAGTGAATGATGTTCTTACTTGTTTTCTGAGTTGACAAGGAACACAAACTCCCTTCTTTTCATACTTTATTTTTGGCAATCCTTTGACAAGGTTCTTTGAGGATAGTTTCTTGATTAAATCTATGTGAACATGTCCCATCCTTTTATGCCATAAGTTAGCCTCATCTTGCATAGTGACAAGACATAGTTCTCCATCCTGTTGCTCAAAATTAAGAGTATATATATTTCCTTCCCTTTGTGCAACTAGAGTAGAATTATTAGAACCATGAGAAATTGTGCATTTTTCTTTTTCATAAGATACTTGATGACCACTATCCATTAATTGACTAACACTTATAAGATTAAATTTAAGTCCACTAATAAGATGTACATTATCAATATTGACCTTACCATTCCCGATTTTACCTTTCCCGATAATGTCTCAAGTTCGATTATCTCCAAAAGTAACCGTCCCATTTTTTATCTTGATTTTCAATTCTACGAACTTTGATTTGTCACCAGTCATGTGACGAGAGCATCCACTATCAAGAATCCATTTTGGAGATGGAACCCTTGCCTTGAAACATACCTGTCAAGAAAAGATAATTCATCCTTTTGGTACCCACATCTTTTTGGGTCCTTTAATGTTAGTTGCAAGTATATCACTCTTTTTAATCCATACCTTTTTAATCTTATTTTTCTTGAAATAATTTATGTGTAAGTGACCTTTA
This sequence comes from Panax stipuleanatus, assembly GCA_020205555.1. Classification (NCBI taxonomy): domain Eukaryota; kingdom Viridiplantae; phylum Streptophyta; class Magnoliopsida; order Apiales; family Araliaceae; genus Panax; species Panax stipuleanatus. The sequence goes on along the minus strand of CM035126.1, from coordinate 62,161,086 downwards.
ATACCACAATTTCTACATGTTGTGGAAGGAAAACAATAGTTTAATCTAAAACGTGATTTCGATTTTTGCATGTTCATATTTCCCTTCTTATACATAGGGTTGTAACCGATTCCTTGTCTTTCAAAAGTAGGTCTTTGTTTACCCAAAATAACATTTAAGTTTTCTTCTCCTTGAACAAACTTAGCAAGAGATGATTTCAATGAATCTATTTTCTTTTGAAGTCCATTAGTGGGAATGGTTTTACAAAGAGATTCATCACTAAATGCATCAATACATACATCTCTCATTTTAAGTTCATTAGTCAATTTTTGAACTTCATTATTCAAAAAGTTTACTCTATTGAAAAGTATTTTGTTATAATTATCAAGGTAATCATTCTTTGCAATCAAAACCTTTTCTTCTTTACAGGATGATTCTTTTTCGATTTCTTTCTTTTCATCTATTAAACAGTCAGCTTCACTCATTAATGAATTAACTAATCCTTTTAGGCATGCATTCTTTTCTTTTAATTTTTCATTTTCTTGTTTCAAAGAATTAAACTCATAAATAGATACCTCGTTTGATTCACCTTCTATTCCCATGAAGCAGACTTGAGCTAGTTCATCCTTGGCATCGACTTCAACTTCGGTCTCCTCTTTATCACTCTAAGTGACAAGTGCTTTGTTTCTCTTGTTGTCCTTGAAGCCCGTTTTTCCTTTGTTCTTTAGTTGAAAGCAGTCCTTCTTGAAGTGACCAGGACGTCCACATTCGAAGCAAATTTCTTCGGTTTGCTTTCCCTTGAACTTGTTTAAGTTGAACATATTCCTCCTCTTATTCTTCCTTTGAAGTAGTTCTTTTAGTCTTCTTGACATCATAGCAATTTCTTCATCGGAGTCATCATCAAGTTCATCTTCACTTTTTGCATTAAGAGCTAGAACTTTTATCCGAGGGGTTTCCTCCTCATCATCATATCTTTTTAGTTGATGTTCATATTCCTCAAGTTCACCGAAAAGAGTTAGAGTATCTATGGTAGAGATAGTAGCAGAATCTTGAAGAGTAGTAATTTTAGAAGCAAATCTTTTGGGCATAGCCCGAAGTAACTTACGGTTAATCTCACTTTGAGGGATGGATTTGTCAAGTAGCTTCAGAGAGTTTAGTAGAACAAGGAATCTTGCTTGAGCTGTCTTTATGGTTTCGTCTTTCTCAAGTTTGAACATTTCATAGTCGTGCATGAGCATACTTAGTTTGACTTCTCGAACTTTGGATGTACCTTCATGGCTAACTATTAAAGTGTCCCACATTTCCTTAGCAATGTTGCAAGATGAAACTTTGTCGATCTCAGATTGTACCATGCCTCTAAGTAATATGTTCATTGCCCTTGAATCGTAGGAGGCCATGTATGTTTTAGTTAAGTCCATTTCGAGCAAGGTCTTTGGAGTACCGTCGTCTTTCTTTGGAATAACTGGTCCATTCTCCACGACCCACCATTCCCAAGGATCCCTTTTAAGATAGATCCTCATTCGAAATTTCCAGAAGTTGTAGTTTTCTGTTCCATGCAGCAGAGGAGGTCTATTGGTTGATTGACCTTCTTGATTGTTGTTCCCGAATTATGCCATGTTAGAATCTTTCCCTACAAGTCACCTTTAATACCAAATGAAATTCAGATAAGGCACACTTAGAAGGGGGGGTTGAATAAGTGTAGGAACAACTATGAACAATTTTTCAACTTAAGTAATAACTACTGAATTCAGCTTACTATATTAACTAATGCAGCGTGCTGGATAAATACGGTTTGCTGAATTAAAACTTTACTCTTGTTATTTAATGAAAAATAACTAGTTTAATTGATTTCTTTGTAAAAACTCTTAGTGTCAACAATTTATCTTATGATAATGAAAATACTTAATTTTTATTTATCAAAACAATTAAATATCTTTTTGTGAGCAAATAAGATAAAGCAAGTAAAAATATGAACACCAAGATTTTTACGTGGTTCAGCTATTACCCTCTATAATAATAGCCTAGTCCACGTCCAATACCAACTAGTATTGGAGACTCAATTTATTTCTTTAAATTGACTCCTTTTACAAAATAGTTCAAAACCTTGAATTACAATAATTCACTTGAGCATTTTTGCTCCTTGTGCACCAATGCAGTCCTTAAGTACCTATGCTTCCTTGAACCTAGTTTTTAAACAATCCTTAATCCACCCAGATTAAATTCCCTTAGACAACACTTAGTCTAAAAAATATAAGATTACAAATATAGAGGTCTAATGATCAAAGCAAATAATCAATTTAACAATGCAAGGCTCAACTAATGAATGCAATGATCAAAGAGTAAAATAGATATCACCAGTTAAGCTCACGAAAATTAGCTATAGAAATCTGATAATTAATTGCAGCATCCTTGTAATAATCGCACCAAGAATAATATCGTTCAAGTATGATAGTGCAAAATCAGTTCGTGTGTTGTATGTAGCACTGAAAACTCAGTTCTCTTTTATAGCCCAAATTATTACCGTTGCATATTATATTAATCCCGTTGTAAACAATCAAATCGTATTTCCGTTAGGAACAAGAACAGACGGATAAATTATAATTAGTTTAAACAAATCCGTGTATATCTCAAGTCTGTTCCTTCACATTTAAAGACCGTTTTTGCAAAGCCAATTATAAAGGAAGGTTAGTTTCGTAATAAATATCAACTGCTTAATCAAGATAATCATGAACTTAAAGTCCCGAGGCATAAGCAAATTTGACTTCTTCAAAGATAATCCACTAAAGTGATTTTAACAAATACACCACTTAAAACATATATCAGTTCCGAAAATTCTTCAAGATATAGATAGTTGCTTTTTCAAGATAATCATTATTTAGACTTTTAATATTGATCATATTCATCCTCCTTCCACGTGTATCATCCCAAATTAATTCGGATACATATTTTGAGGAGAAATACATTTCCAAAGCAACATACCCAGCATATATCATGACCTATTCATAAAGGCAATTTAAACGCAATCATGACTCTAACCACCACATATTTTATATTTCCTTTTGAATAACCCAACATAATAGATATGTCCTTTCCATAAAACATGTAAAAGGTTAAACACAATATTTATGATATTTTCAAGGATAAGCATGCATGGCAATATACTAATTACTTAGAAACAGACATAAGAAACCAGTTAGCATTTTATTAAGCATGCACAAAATATTAATCACTTTTAATGCACAAATAAAATGTCCTAGAGCCTTGTATTGAAAAATCAAATATTTGCAATGACCTTACATTTATTCTTAAGACTCAAAGTCTTCAAAACCTTTCATCACTGAACCTTTTCTCAACTTCTTGAAATTTCACAATAAACAATTTAGTACACAATATCAGATCATCATCAAAACAATAAGGTCAGAATATTAACAAGTCAACAAATAGTTACTAACTGACTCAATTAGAAGCAAGCTAGCTTTATTATTTCTGTTTCCAAGCTGGCGCAGCTGCGCCATGGCTAAACCTAGGGGTGGCGCAGCTGCGCTGACCCCTGGCCAGGCCATGGTTTGGCTGCAGCCTTACAGTTTCTGTCCGACACGCAGCATACAACACAACATAGCATATAAACATATAAAAGGGTCTCGCATGCTTTTACAGTGATCTTACACTTATTCTTGGCATGTTATGGTTTTAACTTAGGATTTCAATTGAGCTAAGGCCAATCAAGATCATGAAATCACAAAGTTTAACGTACTCGTGTTAGGCATGCTCATGGGTATTCACATCACATACATGTAACTAGCATCGTTATTAGTGGGGAAACATGCTTCATTTGTGTTTAACTTGATTTCATGGCATCTAGCATGATATGTACACATATATGACATTTAGTGAGGTTAAGAGTACTATCAAACATGTCCATAAATATCGAAATCCAAATCTCAATGTAACATGTCAAGGTGTACGTTCAAAACTTACACTTTCATTGGTAAAGCTTCACTAATAAGGCCTAACATGTTCATGCTATATATATACATATGTTAACATGTCCGTCATGCATTTCAAGGCCATATAAACATGCTCGCAAAATCAGAATATGGATATGGTACATACGTGTCAAAGTTTGCTTTCAATACTTATGTTTTTATTAGTAACGCTCACTAGTGAGGTCCAACCTGCTCATGTTACACTATGAAACATTTATACGTAAGTTAACATGCTTTTCATGCATTCTTAAACCATACTAATATGCTTGCAAGGTCAGAATGTCAAAACGGATATAAAATGTCAACGTCCATTTTGAAACTCTAAGTTCATTTTTAAGACTATGGGTCGTATCTTCAATCGTGCATGCAATCCTAGAAAACATGTTTACATTGTCTCAATGTATTCATATATACGTATTACTCATGCTAGCATGCTTGTTCTAGATCATATTAACAATTAACACTCAACAGATCCTAGCAGAAGGCAGCCAACTGGTTCTAGAGACCGGCGCAACTGCGCTGCACCTCAGTGTTAAACCGGCGCAGCTGCGCCACGTCTGGTTCGCACCAGAGAGCAGTCTGCTACGGCAGAAGTCCAGCCCAACACAGAAATTACTCTACGAATTTAATTGAAAACTATCTACATTGCATACTAACACATGTATAAGACTATATAATAACTAAGTAAACATTTCCCAATTCCATTATCATCTAACTCCACATAATTAAGAATTTGGAATTCAAGAATAGAAATTTTGACAGAGAACCAAAATGAAGAACAAGACGTTATACCTCTGCTATACGAATTGAACTTGCTGAAATTCCCAACTCACAATGCTGCAATGTTACTAATGTACTCTCACTTTCTATATGCTATCAAGCCTCAAGACAAATTTCTCAGCAAAAGAATTAGAAGGAAATGGGTTATATTTATAGAGAAATTAATATCCAGACAATGCTAACTTCCACCAATTCAAACCAATAGATTGTAGAATTGTTTGAAGGTTAAGGAGAAGTTGGTGGTGGTTAGTTGAGATTCACTATTGAGGCCACTCCCTTGTGATAATTTGCTAGAGAGCTATGGAGGTTTGCTGAGTTTAAGGAGAAGCAATAGGCTTAGGCCATAATAGCTATGCACGTGAAGGGGAAATGGGTATATCATTTAGGAACAAACCATACTACTCAACATTGCTAATAACTAATGTCAGCACTTAGTTTATACACATATGTATTATATACTTAGGCTATCATATATATACATACTATATATTTAGATTACAATTAGAGTTACAATGTAATCCCAATAATTAAATAATACTACCATGTAATTCACATAATGTAATAAATATAATTTGCACACATATAATTCATGTACATTTCACTACTACCGAATGTAATTAATTGGGTATTATCCTACTACATTATTCCAATTATATTAAATATTGAAGTAATCATCAATTTACAATTGTTTATAATATATTCATGATGTACTATTTTAATGTATGCTCACACACAATTGTCACATGAGCCTCATCATGTATTCATTAGTCATAACATATAGTTTCAATATGTATAGTCGCATTGCATTATATAATATAGTTTATATATAATTGTATGATCACACTCAAGTGTTGCACTACACTTTATATAACACATGTGTCATTACTATATGTTATACTTTTAATTATCACATCCTTTGCACATATCAACTAATTGAGCAAATATAATTTACTCGTTTATATATTATTATTCTCAATGGTAATTAATTAATTACTTATCTTATCAATTAATTAACAATAATATTAATTAATCCCTTCTTCGTCAATCAATGTAATTATTAATCTCTATAACAATTGATTAACATTTATATGATTAATTATCACATTAAATAAATATAAATCTTATTATATTCCTTATAATAACAATTATCAATTAATATAGATTAATTGTTCACTTAATAATTCCTTCGTTAACTAATCATTAATATTTCTCATCACTGTGCCACACAAGGCATTCAACGAGCTTATTGCAAACTCCAAATTTTTTTCAATTATCATAATTATTCAGTTTAATATAATTGAGTTAACTCATCTCATAACACTTACATATTTATATTCAAATAAATATTCATTTTCATTAATATATTTATTTAATAATATTCAAAAATTCTCGATTATTACATATCTCATTTAAGGATAAATACTGTAAAACTTGATTACTCCATAATTGTGAAAATGTGATACTGAACTGAAGAATTGAATCTTTTTAATTATTGTTATTTCTTTTGATAATTTAGTTCATTAACTCAAAATCTCCCTTTTCTTGAAAACAAACGGATAAATACAAAACAATACACTCTCTATGCGATCAGCCTTTACTTGTTACTATTACTAATCTTTGTGTTAGTAGAATAGGAGTAAAGTATTAATTTAGGAGTGTCAACGACAGCTCCCAGTAAAATACAATGACACCCCCTCTAGCTAACTATAATAACACTTACCTCCCTTCTAGTTTTTTAAGTAACAGTTATTACCCCTACAAGTTTTTAGGGTTAATTTAATAGATTAAATTACATTATTACCTTTGTATGTTATCAAATTCTTGAATTATATATATATATATATATATATATATATATATATATATGTTTAATTATCCCTTTTTAATACAATACATTTTAATTATAATTTTATTTGTAATTAAGACTATCTCATTCTAATAATTTAGTTTAATTAACACATTTTTTTGGATAAGTGATGCAAATATTAAGAATTTTAAATTAAATTATTAATGGAGTTGTTCTAATTAGAGTGATTGAGTATGTTGATAATTTAGTTTTTGGTGTTTAACAACAAAAAATATTATTTGAATTCTTAGTTTCATATTATGATTTTTAAATATTAAATTTTCTTGAGTATATGTCAAAATTTAGGATGTTTTTGATTTTGATTACATTTTTTAGTATACAATTGATGTTGTTTTTGTATAATGTTGAATAAAAAAATAAAATAACATTTATTACTACCTCTATATTGTAAAAAGATTTTTCTCTTAATATATATATATATTTTTTTTGAGTAACAACATTTGTCATTTTTACTGTAAATAATTATGTTCAAATGTGACTTATGTTTAATTTAATATTTGAGAAAAATAATTAATATAATTTTTAATACTTTTTATATGAATAATAAGATTCGTTCTGTAATAATAAGTTTGTTTTACGTAAATTTTAATACTTGGAAAAAATAATTATAATTTTTTTGGGTTAATTTGTATTTTTATAGCTATTAAAATTTTATTTTTTAATTACAAAAAAATATATTTGAATGTATATTACGTAACTTTTAATCTTTGAGAAATTTAATTAGCAAAAAGTGTGTGACTTATTTTCCTAATAAAATAAATGTTTATTATTTTTGATATTAATGTTATTTATTGCAGAAGTTCATAATTTAATTAATTAGATCAAGTTAAGTAAAAATTATAATATATAAATTTATATTTAGTGGATATATTTAATATTATAACTTGAAGGGTGCATTAGATATTATATTAAAAATATTTTTGAATATTAATTGGTCAGTCACACTAGGAGTAGTGAATGTTACATATTATAGACTAAAGAGGTACTGATTATTACTTAAAAAATAGAGAGATGATGAGTGTTATTATAATTATCTACAAGAAATGTAAGTGTATTTTACTCTTTTAAAAATGAGAAAATGTGATCCTAAAATATACTGTAACAGATGAGACGATGAAAAAGATAAAGTTGAAAAAATGAGTAAAGACGAATGTTGAGAAGGTTAAAGGATAAAATAATAAGGGTTTAATATTTTGGTGGCACTAAAAATAATTATCAAATTTATCTCCCACACTATATAATATAATATATAAAAAGTTGATAATTGTGCATTTCATTTATACATATTGGTATAAAATATAAAAGAGTACAATTATGAATATACAAATAAATAGTTATAAAATATGGTGGTTAAGACCCATTTCGTTCCAAAATTAGAGATACATTGTAAAACGACGACTTTTAAAAATAATTTTATATTCACAAATATAGACTTAATATTTGTTAAGAATGCAGCTCTGGTGGTTTGATATTAAAATTGATAGTAAAAAATTAATGGCAAATTTAGAATATTATGACACTTTATAGTTCTAAAATGATAAAGTATCTCTAATTTTACGAATTAAAAAAAAGATATATTTTTAATTTTATAACTGATGAAGTATTTTTTTTATATTAAAAACTACAAAACCGCTAAACTGCTGAACTCTCTCAAACACTTAAAGTTTGATAGAAATCCACGTATACCTATCAGCAAATTAGAGAACATAGACTTTTATTTCAAAGCAATATAGGGTAGGGGACCCCAAGAGGATGAAAATGTTGAAACTAATTGAAAAGGATGTGGAAACACACACATTACTATGTGAAAGAGGGAAGACAAATTGACAATATGTTCCTTGTATTTTGTATATACTTGGTGTCAATTTGAAGAGCCGTGAGATAGTTTGAAACATTTTTGTTGAATATTTATATGAGTAGCAATGATATGATAATATTGTGATATTTATTATTAACATCAAGAAAAATATTATTATTTTGCATACAAAAAAAGATAATTAAAGACCAAAAGTGATAGTTTAATGGTAAATTTTTTTTATAAAAAAAATAGAGATTCGAGTTTATTTATAAACAAAGTCATTTGTCTGTTTTCATAAATCGGAGAAAATACTTTAAATTAACATTTTTTTAAAAAATTTTATTCCAATCAAGCGAATATTTGAGCTTGTTCTCAGAAGGCTCTAATTATTTAGGCCATATCAGCATTATAATTGAGAGACACCCATCCAATATAAGTTAGTTCATGGATAGGAATATAGGATAGGAACCAATAAAGTATTTGGCACAATAATTTTTGTCAAAGATTATGGCAGAAAAAGGCGTTGAACTATTGTCAAGCAATTAAAAATATATTTTTTTTTTATTAAAATTGTTAAATTTTGAATAATTTATAATTAAAAAATAAATTTGACCTTAGCGGCTTTAGCATATATGAACATATAAACAAACATCAGCTAATATGGTCAACTATGCTACTATCTCCGTCCCATAATAAGTATTTTTTTAGTTTTGATATTTTTTTTCAAAATAAGTGATGTGTTAGGACTCCAATATAATTTTTATAATATTTTTCCATATATGCCCTTGTGCAACCAATGGTATTTATTGCGTATTTATTAGGAAGTTGAAAGATTGAAGAAAGAGAAAGAGAAACCAAAAGGCAATAAAAAAAGTTTAAACAAAACAAAGAAAGTATATTAAGGATATTTTTGTCATTTTAGCTTGTGTATTAATATGTGTAATTTAAGCTAAAAAAGCACTTATTATGGGACGGAGATAGTATTAAATATTTACATGTTCATTTCACCCTTTGAACAATACATGGACTTTCATCAACTTTCTATAACATTTCATACTTTAAGGAAAAAAGATACTATTACTTTTTAATTTGTTTGAAAAGTCACATAAAATTTCAAATTTATTTTCAATGCAAAAGTTAATAAGCTATATACCAAGGCCACTAAATAATTAAGAAATTTAATTGAAAGGCTAAAAGTTGAAATTAACACTTTTAATTGAGTTGAGTGAATTTTCAAAATGTTATTGTTTTTCAGACAAGAATAATTGAAAAGTTTTATGTTTCCAAGATGACTTAAAAATTCATTAAAATATTTTAAATTAATCAAAATGTGATTGAGGTATTTGAAACCTTTTGTAAATATTTTTATCACCCCAATCACAATACTTATTCCATCGTTCATTTTTTAATTGACTTTTTAGGAAAAAACACAAAAATTACAAATGATAATTAAGGCCTTGTCTAATTTATCAATATAAATATAAAATCTCAATATTATCACTTCTAAAATTCATTGAGAAAATAAAAGAGAAATAAATTAGTATTTAGCGGGTGTTTGATAAAAACTTAATAAATCTGAATCTGAATGAAAAAAATTGTTTGATAATTAACATATTTGAAATATCTGAATAACAGATTTTTATTATTTTATCTGTAAGACCCCACTTTTTATGAATAAAGATTTAATTTTCTTTATATATTATTTCGAAACAGTAAGGTGTTGTTTTGATAAATATGAAAGTTATGGGTGAAATGTGCAAATATTTTTAAAATGAGCAAGTGGTTATAAAATATTCTTGTTGTCGGAGAATATCCGTACGACGGCGCGGCTATTTGTGGGCCCCACAACGAAATAACTGTCGGATATAGAAAGCGACAGAAATAACCTTTTTACAAAATAACGGCGTAGTTGTTACCGTTAGTACTGTTGAAATACCCGGTGGTTAAAATACAGTGATACGCGGTGTTGCACAGTAGCACACGGTATCGCACAGTATTTTGAATTATTGAGTCTTACGTGAGAAGTCATTACTCAATAATTGTTACAGTAATTACTGTTCAATATTTTATATTATTGACTCAATAATTGCTACGTTGATATTTTATATTATTGACTCAATAATTGTTACATTGATATTTTATTGACTCAATAATTGCTACGTTGCCATTTTATATGATTGATTTAATAATGGCTACAATTGATATTTTGGTATTATTGATTTAATAATTGTCACTGCACAGTATTTCACATTATCAACTCAATAATTCATATTATTTGAATAATATTATTAGATAGCATTATTGACAATGTCTAAGGAAGTTCTGTCTAGGAGGGGTTATTTAATTGCGCGCCAGTAAGGAGAAGTCCTTATCGTAAGGCCCCCTCTTTCCTGGGAACGACCTGGTTGTCAATATTGTAGTTCTATAATATTATTTGTGAATAATTAATTATTAATTTATATGATAAGAAAATATTTATTTTGTGGATATTAAAGAAGGAATTAGCACTGATGTGTTTTTATCAGTATTTTGGTATGGAAAATCATCTGGTTGTGGATTTTCGGATAATTTATGTTTGGAATTTGGAAAAACTTTCTTCTGCAAAGTTGTAGAGAATTAAATTTTTTATAGACAGACATCGAATTTGTATTTTTCTGACGAAGGGGCTATTTATTATGAATTATTGAAGTTTCGGAAAATAAATATTTTTTAAATAAAATGGTGGGCCCCACTTTTGGTTGTTGGTTGAAAAATCTGATTTTCTTAGCAGCCGGCGGCGGAGATTATTTTAAAAATAATATTATTTTATTATTTTAGTCTCCTTTGGCATCATAAGCTTTTCCTATAAATAGGGTGCTTAGGTTAGAATTGAAAATCACACCAGAATCAGAAGTTTTCTCTCTCTATAATATCGAGCATATTTTTGTGAGTATTTCAATACTTTGAGTATTAGTATTCAGCACAAGTTTCCTTCGGTATTATATCTGATATTCTAGTCAGAAGTACTATTCTTTTGAGGTAAGGGATGTTATTTCTTTCGTAAATGATGTTATTCTTCTCAATATCATTATACAGAAATATTGTCATGGATTTTATGTTGAAATTCTTATTTTTTCCGTCGGAGTTACTATTCACGTATACGGCACTATTCACGTATACGACACTATTCACGAGAAAATTTATTTTTCTTCTATTTGTCCAAATTGTCTGTTAAGGTTACTATCTTTGATTGTATCCAAGTTTTGAGCTTTATTCTTGAATTTTGCTCCACAAAGTATTATTATGGATTATTCTTGAATTTAGATAAACTAAATGACGAATCCCTAATCTTTGTCTTTTATCTCACTAGATTTGTTATTTAAAATATTTTTCATCATCCTCAGTCCTAAAAGGTGATGTAACTGAATATCTTTGGCCTGTAGAGCAAAGATGAATGATTACCTGATGAATATCTTTGGCCGTAGTGCAAAGATGACAGGTGTTGAGATGAACATGACCACTGATGATACAAATGAATATCTTTGGCCAGTAGTGCAAAGATGAATATTGATTCGAAATGTATATTGATTGATGTTACAGGGATAAAATATTGATGATGGACTTTTAAATCATAGAAGATAGTAGACTTCATTCTCTGCTTAATTCTTCTAATGAATTGTTATTTCCGCTGCGAATATTGATCTAAGATTGGTTGTCCATTATATTTTATCTGATTTATTGAAGACTAACGATAATTTATTTTTCATTATCTTAGTCATAATATTATTTACTGAGCTAGTTGAGCTCACCCTTTCCATCTGTTGTCCTCTTCAGGAAATGAGAATGTTGTAGGGACTAGTCGGGGAACAGAATGATGGTCCGAGTTAGAGCAGTAGTAGTCCTCACTATTTCTGATAAATAGTGTGATAATAATTGTAATGAGGACTTAGTTTGAATTTTAATATTTTCTACATATTTGTATTGACACTCACAGTTGTGTGGTCGTATTTTGCACGACCGTATGATATAAAGTTGTATTTGAATTCTGTACCATGTATTTGGCGACTCAGAATGGGTTGGGTTGACTGGACCTATTTTGGGGGCGTCACATTATCCGTCTAAAAAAATTCAAAATTATTGTAAATTTATTTAATATTACTTAATATAATAGTTAGTATTGTAAAAAAAAATAAAAATAAAACTTCATTCAGCCCTAATTCAGTCTATTCAGCCAAAAAAATGACACTAAATCATTCAGACGATTTTTTTTCCAAAACAAACTCACTAAATGGCTGATCGATTCAGACATTCAGCCATTCAGTCCTAAACAAACAGCCCCTTAAGGGGGTGTTTGTTTAGAGCTGAATTGAGCTGAATGACTGAATCGGTCAGCCATTCAGTGTTTGTTTTGAATAAAAATCGGTTAGATTTTTAGGCTGAATAACTAAGGGACTGTTTGTTTAGGACTGAATAACTAAATGTCTGAATCGGTCAGCCATTCAGTGCGTTTGTTTTGAAAAAAAATCGTCTGAATGGCTGAATCAATTAGTCATTCAGATGATTTTGGCTGAATGATTTAGTGTCATTTTTTTGGCTGAATGAGGGCTGAATGAAGTTTTTTTTACAATATTAACTATTATATTAAGTAATATTAAATAAATTTACAACAATTTTGAATTTTTTTAGAGGGCTAAAATAATAAAAATATGTTATTCAGATGTTTCAAAAATGTCAATTATCAAACAACTTTTTTTATTCAGATTCAGCTCATTCAGATTCATTAAATTTTTATCAAACATGTCAATTAAGTTTGTTTATCAGACATGTCAATTAAGTTTGTTTAGAGCTGAATGGCTAAATCGGTCAGCCATTCAGTGCATTTGTTTTGAATAAAAATCGTCTGAATGGCTGAATTAATCAGATTTTTAAGGTGAATGACTAGATTACTAATACTTTCTTAAAATTTACAAACAAAAGATGAAAAAACAACAACAAATTTCACACTATAAAATGAAATAAATTTCACTATTTAAAAAGACAAATATAAGGAAATGAAGAGAGTATTAATTATTTTTTTTAATCCATGATACGGTTTTGAAAAATATAAAGAAAAGAACAAAGGCCTATATATAAAAATTTTAGCAAGAAAAAAGGTATATATAAAAAGAAAAGAAAAAGGAAAATTAAAAGACAAAAAAAAGGTAAATTAAAAGAAAAGAAAAAGGGGATTATATATTTCAGAAAAAAAAAGAAGCAAACGAATTGGTAACCATAAGAAGATGTATATATTCTCATCTGCCCAAATTTCCTACACCTTACCCACAAGTTTTGTGTGTTTAATGGAAATCTCAAATCCCCTCCTTGGTAAGTAAAGCTGCGAGAAAAGACAAAAAAGCAAAAAAAAAAAAAAAAAACTCTCTTTCTCTCTCTAAAAAAGCAACCCTAGCTCTTCATTGGAGTTGTAATATTGCAAAAACAAATGCTACATCTATTTTCTTTGTTGGGTCTGCATCAACTTCATTTTAAACACACATTTATCGTTATGGACAGCTTTCAATTTCTTTTCAGTCACTGACCCACTTTTTCACTCGCTCACTAAAGTGTAGTGTTGTGTGGTACCTTTCAATCTCTCTATATTGTTGTGTTTCCATTAGTGAGGCATACATTGAACTTATCTACTTACCCACTTTGCTTTTTGATTCTCAATTTTTTGTGTTTCTTTAATTGCACATTTCTCCAGCTTTTTTTGCCACTAATTTTTTTCTGGGTTTTAAGTTTTCATTACTGGGTTTGCTCTGAAACTAAAGCTGAAGCAGATTTTGGGGTTCAATAAGAAAAATGGAAGTGGGTGTTTGAAATTTCATGGTTATGTATCTTGGTGGGTTTTGTTTATAATCTTTAGAACTATGGTATTGTTTTATATAGCCTTGTGATATTTTTTTTGGGTTTTAAGTTTTCATCAGCGGGTTTGGCCGGAAACTAAAGTTCAAGAAAATTTTTAAGAAAAATGGAACTGGGTTTTTGATGTTTCTGCTTATAAGATAAAATTTCAATGGTTATATTGGTGGGTTCTGTTTATAATCTTTAGAACTGTGATATTTTTTGATATAGCCTTGTGAAATGGAGTCTTGGAGCTATGTCTCTGGGGAAAGAGGGTTTGCATCTGAAGAATCTGTTACAGCTTCTGATGTGATTGCAAGAGGCAAAAATGGATCAATGGATTGGGAATTGAAATCCCCTTTTTATAGTAGCAATATGGGATCCTCAAGCCAAGATGCCATTGAGAATATGGGATTTCTTGATTTGGGTTTCCAAGAAACCATGAGAAAATCTCTGCCTAATTGCTCAAATTCAATTAGGGATGCTTTAGGTAGCAAGCTTGGTGGAGTAAGATTGTTCAATCCACTTACAGAAAATTCCTTTTGGGGTGAAGAAGATTCCAGTTCTAAGCTATCAAGCTCAGTTGTGGAATATAATTGTAGGGATTCAGCTCTCATTGATTTGAAGCTAGGAAGGTTTAGTGTTCAAAGAGATGCCAAGAAATTCAGTTCAACTGAATCATCCATACCGGCAAAGCGAGTGCGAATTGGGGGTTTGAATTCTTTAACCCCGTATTGCCAGGTTCATGGATGCAAGAAAGATCTCAGCTCCTGTAAAGATTACCACAAGAGGCATAAAGTTTGTGAAGTCCACTCAAAGACCCCCAAAGTTATTGTCAATGGAATTGAACAAAGGTTTTGTCAGCAATGCAGCAGGTTAGTTAGTTTTGACCCTTTAGTTATTTACCTTTGTGCACCATATGTCCAATCAAACTATTAATAGGAAATGAAATATGAAAAAAATTTGGGAATCTTTATGTAGTCACTCATTTTTAGCAACGTCTGCTAACTTGGCCAAATTATATTTTTGTGTGTTTATGTTTCACTTACCATATTGGGAATCAAAGGAAGTACAAGTAGCCTTGAGTTTTCCAAATGCAAATTTTACTAATTGCTTATACCATGTAGAGATTTACTCAACATTTCATTATATATCCCTTTCTCCGTCTTCAAGATGTTGTTAGTTGATTTTGTCATTGATATCTTATTTTCAAAAGGATCAAATGCTTAACAGTTGTATCCCAGTCCATCAATTTGTTGAACAAACTTTTTATTTTTTATTTTAATCTGGCTTTGCAAAAGGGTCAACATCTAGTCATCTACCTTTTGAAATATTACCAGCATGTTACTATGGCAGATCAAGTTGGCATTCAAATCTGTCAATCTCAACTTTGGCTTAGTTGGCATTGCTAAGATAACATATTCTACCTTTTGCTATTCAGGTTCCACTTGCTGGCTGAATTTGATGATGGTAAGCGCAGCTGCCGTAAACGTCTTGCTGGCCACAATGAGCGGCGAAGGAAACCTCATGTGGGCATTCACTCTGGCAGAACAGGGAGGTTATATCAGTCATATAATGGTATTATTCTCTCTATTTGGCAGTTCTTCATGAACTTTTAATAGACCCTCTACTCCCTTGCTCCTCTTCCACTCCTTAATTGGATCGACTGTTTAGTTTGTGGACTATGCTTAATTTCTATTATGTTAAATTGAACTGGTACTATTGTTGGTTTTCTATTGTGCTGATCTTTTCATTGTCGAAAAGATGAAACTAACGAAGTAACAATGTATTTAGAGTATTACTAGAGACAGTGCTAAGAGTACCTGGGGAAGAAAAGTAAAAAAAAGAAAAGAAAAAGTAATCTAGTTTTTCAACATATATATATATATATATATATATATATTTAAATATTTCTGTCTTAATCATCAATTTATGATTTGCAATTACTATTTGGTTTACATGTTTAAATTCATTTACTGTATTTGGTACTGCTACAAGACATAATTGCTTTTTTAAAAGAACTATTTGCCCAATACTTATATATATATATACACACACACACACACACACACACACACACACACACACATATATATACATTTTATATTTTTTTGGAAAAAATGTTTTACTATGTTTTCCATGAGAAAGATTCACGATTTTGATATGTCAATTGTGGTTCAAATTTACTATGCAGTTATTTATTTAGATTTGTATATTTTTAGCTGAATCTAAACGTTTCAATAGCCAAATTGTTTCAACTGATCAAGGAATAAATTTTGGGTTCGTATCCAGTAGTAGTGTGAGTAGCAGGAGAATTTTCATGAACTGCTGCCATTACGCATCTTCCTCGCCTCTTTATTGTGGTCCACATTGGACTGGTTGTAACATCTTGATGCTGTATATATACTCTTAAACTTTTATACATTTTGAAACAATGAAATTGGAAGGGCGTCGGCAACACATAATTTCTTAGATCCTAACTTAAGGTTTTTATCATCAATGAACAGCACATCACATGCCTGTCAACACAACACCAACATGGCAACATCTATTTATTCCAGCATGAGTACGACATGTTTGAGCACTTAGAAATAAGTCCTCTTATTGAGTGTATATGACTAGAAAAACAAAAATAGAAAGAAAAAAAATACAGTCCTTTTCTCCCCGAACATGTTTTTAGATTTGACTCTAGTGTGTTGTGCGCCAGCATGGGCTTTTGTAGACATTTGAGGTTGGGGTTAGGGTGTCTCGTATAACGTTATTATTCTTCAATTTATCTTGCTTGCTGAGAACTATATTTTCCCTTAATTACTCAGGTTCTGCAGGTAGCAGGTTTAATGGAACAACGGTTACAACATCATCTTACATTCGCCAAGATGTACTTCCCGGCAGCCTTTCGCATCAACAGAAATATGATACAAATGACTGGTGTAGGCATATAAAACTTGAGGAGGGGGGTGATTATAGTTCTCAGTCAGCAATTACTGTTGCAAATGGTGAATTGCATCCAAAATCCCCTTTTCCTCCTTATGGTTTTGAAAAATATTGCCCTCCTTTATATAAAAATGGAGTACATGCTGTATCAGGAAACAAATTCAATGGAAACAGTAGCCGATACCTGTTTCAGAATACCTCACAAGGAGGTGAAGATTTCACTGGTTTCGACTCATCATTGACTGTTCAAGCGCTATCAGGGTTATCAGACTCTGGTCGTGCTCTCTCTCTTCTGTCATCTCAATCACAGACATCTTCAAGTCATACTTCAGGAATACTCATGGCATACCCCCTGATCATCCCGGGCAACCATGAGCACTACAGTGTAACTCAAGTATCTGAAAAACTCTTGGGAATGATCCCACAAGCTTCAAAGAACACATTGTCTAATAAGTTTAATTCATCTGGGTTAAATTCTGTTGAGAGTCACTTCAATCCGATACTAAATACTAGTGGTAGTGATGCTGTCAACTTTGGAATTGATGGGATGTTTCAGGGGTCAGAATACATGAATGTTAAGGACCGCCTTTCTTGTGAAGATGGACCCACCATTGATTTGCTGCAATTGTCATCACAACTTCAGCGGGTTGAAGCATCAAAAGCAATCCTCCCTGCAAGTAAAGCCTGGAAATGATTCTTTCTGCAGCCTCAGAATCACTTAGGTGGTCTTAGAAACAAGGTACATGAAAAGACTATAAATTCTCATTTCCATATATTTCTTAGAAAGCATATAGAACACGAGTTCTTAGTTGTTAGGAAAAACTAATCTTTCGCTGTTTACTCCAGAAATTACATATGCAAATTCTAAATGAATTTTGGGTTTTTGTAAGCCTACCAGGCTGCTACCATACTGAGATTTTCACATTAATGTTACGTTTGGATTGGAGTAATGAAAGTGGGAATGAAATGATTCATTCACATGGAATGAAAAAAAATTGTTTTTGGTTGCGATTGGAATGAAAAAAATTGTGTTTGGTTCCTTGGGGGAGGGAGAACATATGGAATAACTCATTCCAACTATAATGGAATGAATCATTCCACTCTTCATTCCATTCCTTCAATCCAAACGTAGCATAAATCTCTCCTTATGGTCTGATGATGATGTTGAATCCTGATACCAGGACATTGAAAATTGAATGGCCTATTGTGTTGGACGGTACATGTATATTGGGCATAATATGGAATGATTGCAGACCTGTAACCTGGGCTGAGTTGACATTGGCTTTTGATTAACCCATTCAATAAGCAGCAAGAAAAACTCTTCCCTTTCAATTAGCCTTCAGATAATCAAATTGAAGCCTAATTTACCTGGACACTTTTGACTCCGTGACCTATTTTATTAGGAAGGACACGAGTATGGATGTGGCTCTGAATAAAGTACTCATGTTTAACGCCTAATGTTTCATTGTAAAGAAGATTTTCATCTCTATGTCAAAAAATTGCAGAGTTGTCTAATTTGACACCTTAACAAACATCTACAGTCAAAATTCATTGTTCGTTTTAACATAGGTACATCAAAGCAAAGCAAGGTGTCCAATGTAATGAAAATGATTAAAGCTTGTATGGTGATTCATAAGAATGAATCTCATTCCAAAAGAGCAGTTACGCTCCTGCTTAATTGTATCTTTATATACAGTGGGATGTCACGTAAGTATGAGAATTCACAGTTCACTGCTTTGTCGTATTGCCCTTTTATGTAATTAGTGTGTATTTTAGTCAATTGATTGCTTCTATAATTCAAGCAGTTCTAATTTTAGGATTTCATTTAGGTTTTATGTCTGACATGGGTTTTAAAATCCATTAGTTTTAATGTTTCAACTTTCAAGTAATATGTTGGTCATCTTATCTATGACTATGATTAGTATGTTGGAAGTTATCTCCTTACTTTTGGTAGCAAAAGAAATTTATGCTTTAGAAGTAAAATTTAAAGAGACCTCTATTTAAATAATTATGGAAAGAGAAATTTGCACTGAAGCTTGTATGTTTGGTTCTGTTTTACTCATGAAATACTTAGGTTTATGTGTCCCATAGCATATTGAAGCATCAATACCTGAAATGATTTGGATCTAGAAAGCCCATGACTGCTGAGATCACTTTGGCTCAGCCGTCTTGCCGTGCTCGAACTCGTTTAAAAGTTCAACAGGTTGAGGCGAGCCGCGGGTGGGACTTTAAATGAGCTTGAGATTTGGTGTGCGAACTCGTCCCGTTTAGTAAAAGACTAGAGCTCAAGCTGAAGCCTAGTTCGTTTAACTTTTTATTATAAAAATAAGAAAAGATAATTTAATTGAATGTTAAACGAGCTGGGCTCGAGCCATAGACCCCACTATTCGAGCTAGCTTGGCTCGTATAACGAGCTCGAGTAGGGTTTAGTCGAGGTGAGGCGGGCTGGGCTCACGTGCAGTCTTGTTTGTTTACATTTGGATCTATCTGATCTAGAAAATAATAATGTTAGATTAAATTAACATGTGATCCTATTTTTTGTTCTAAAGATCAAGTTATCAAACCTATATTCTGACAGGGGCAAGGTGCTAAAATATCTGTCAACTGGGAGAGGAAAGGCGAGATCCAGAATTTCTTCACAGTAGCATAGATGGGAACCCTCATAAGCAGATATGCAGAATCTTGATGTCTATTTTTTCCACTTTCACGCCTCTTAACAAGAAGTTATTCATTTTCTTAGCCTAGTAATTGGTGACTTAAGACCTTGTAGTCAAATTTATCTGGTCCTTAGTCAACTTAGATGGATTTTCTCTGCAACTTCTTTCTTAAGATACCGGTCATAAGTTCAACTAATTCCAAATATAAAGGTAATTAATATATTGTACTTTGTATGTTTCTGCTACTTAATTTGGCGATGCTGTTGATCAAAAATTATTTATTTGGTACCGAATTGAAGCCTCTTCTGTATATATCCTGGAAATATGCTGTTTTCACCATAAGCATAAATCTCTTGTTGCTAGTCCTTTTTGTGTTGAAGTTTGGCTTTGTATCTAGGAAGATTTAGCTTTAGATAATTATTTAATTAGGTGGTTATGAGAGCTTCCTGCTTCCCATTTTCTGATAGCAAGATACACCTTCAGTTCCTTTTTATTTGTCATAGTGAAATTTGTTTCTTTTACATGTAGTTTGTAGATTTTATTTAAGGAACAGTTCCCATCTCATCGCTACATTAAATACTAATTTATCTTTCTTTTATCTTTTCAATGAATTCAAAAAAGGGTAATATTGATATTTTATATCTAATTTGATAGGTGTGACAAAGTTTTAGTTATAATTATACTTTATTTTTGTGTTTTTCTTAAAAGTTCAATTAAAAAGGAATAGAGGTGTAATTCCTGAATGCTTGAAAGGTGGTGTTTGTATTTTTCTTTGATTTTTTTTAATTGAACGGTAAATTATTTCCAGGAACAATAAGCATGTTTTTACCTCTTTAATGCTTAATGATATGATGTAACGCGAGTTTATAACAAAGCTTTTTTATATGAGGATAATCTTACTTAATAGTAATAATAAGAATAACAATTATTTGTTAATTAGTAGAGTAATCACTTTACGATCTGAGAATTCATTATACGTATTTACGGTAATAGAATGATTACAATATAATTAAAACGAGACCCTATACTTTAAGCACGGCATAAATGCTAGCATAACATAGATAGACAAGCTAACAACCAGCATGCGAAGTACGGGTGACATAAATAATAAATTATTATATTAATAATTTTAAAAAAATAATTGTGATTTTGAGAATATGGTTGTAGTTATTAAATATTAAATATTTATTCAAATAACTAAAGATTGAATTATGTATTGTAGGTTATTCCAATCAATTATTAAGTTAAATATTTGAATGGATTATTGTAGATTTATTTAGTTTTTATTATGAGAAAATAATTATTTTAATTTTATTTAAGTTTGTAATGGAATTCTATATTAGTGTTTATATTGATAAAATTTGCTTGAAATTTTAATCTGAAAAAAATTATGAAACTCAAGTTTTAATATGTTTTAATTTAATTATGACAATCAGTTTGGTATGAATCCACTATAGTTTTTCAACTAATGTTACAATTATTATATTTCAAATTCACATATATTATTAATACAATTAATCAAGTGATTTGATAAAATTTCAAGTTTTGATGAATTAAATTAATTAGGATATTAATTTAATAATAAAGTTCACGACTAATATTAATATAATTAAATTACGTGATATGTTAAGGCGTTTTTTCGACATCTTAATAAAACATTAGTAACAAAATTATCCTATATAAATTTATTAAGATATATAAACTAAATAAAACTATTAAAAAGAACACATGTAGTAATTATTGATGGATAATATGTAGTAATTTTTCAAATTTTATATTACTTATACTAAATTGAATAGGAAAGAAAAAGATCTTTTTTCTATTCCTCTTATAGATAAGAATATTTTAAATTTGGATAGTATTTAATTAATACAAATTTGTATAGTACTTATGCTAATATGAATTAGAAAAATTGAATCAAAAATTGATAAAATCAAATCAAGTTTGTGATTTTAATTATATAGGTTATATGGGATCGTTCATCATGATGTTAGACAACAACATTAATGACATTTGTATTTGAGATTCAAAATTTTAAAACCTGTAACATCACCCACTTGAAATAGTCAATGTCGAATTTAATTAAAAATAATTGAAAATAGTACATAAATTTAGAAGTAAAATTTTTATTGTAGCCAATTTCTTTTAAAGTTTTGCATGAGACACAAATATAATTTTTCATAATAAATTTTAGTGCTTAAAGTTTAATATAAATAAAATTATTTAAAAAGAAAAGTTAGTCCAAATGCATCTTATACAAACCTTAATATTTGTTAGAAAGAAATATCTCACAAAAGTGCATGCTTAATGGAGGTAGTATCTGAAAGTAGTATGCATATAAGTTAATCATATTTGATATGATGAAACATTTACTTTGTAACAATCTTATTCATTTATTAATAAAAGAATTGTTTATTAAAGACTTTTAATTTATCTACATAATGCTGTTATATATAAATGTGATAAACTCATAGTTTTAAGCAATACTTTTATAATCATGATGATGATCATGCTAATGAGATCTAAATTCTTAGAAAACTTACAACTAGAATAGTTCCCAATTATTAGATTACAAAATAGGAGATTAGTGAATCCGGATATATTGGTGCATATGTTGCTTGCCCATTGGATGAGAATGATTGATCTCATGATCATTTGTGTAGATACACTAAAGCAAGTATGTAGGTGCTTATTGGAGAATAAGTACACTGAATGTGGCTCGTTAAGGAATATCTAATGGAGTTTTGCTCGCCTATCAATAGAAATTCCTTTAGTGATAGTAGTACAAGTAATTCTTAGACTTGAGATCATCATAGTATCTTATGTATGATGAGTTATACTTTGAGATGTCCCTTAAGACCCTAAGGGTATATCAAAGGGTATGCTTGGGTATAATTAATTATACATGGAGGTAATGAATGATCAATAAAGAATCTACCACATCTAGTAAAAGAAGAGAATGTCCTATGTGATTCGATAAATGCCAACTCAGTAGTCCTTGGCCAAGACAGAATAAAATTAGAAAGTAGTTTCTAATTTACATTATTAGAGTTTGTGCATTTAGGATCGAAATACATATAATTAAATAAAATAAGACTTGATAGTAATCCCATGTCTTATATTTAATTGGGACATTGTATGTATAGACACTCAAAAATTTTGCATTCCTGGTACTAACCCTGCAGGAGGGCAAAACCCTCAACTCAACCCCGGTCACCAATATCGGGATGTCAACTCAGCCCAGGTCACTAATACCGGGACAACCACAGCCCCGATCACCAATATCGGGATGTCAACTCAACTCCGGTCACCAATACCAAGATAACCACATCCCCGGTTTCAATGCCAGGCCATCAGTTCAACTCTGGTCTCAATACCAGGCCATCAGTTCAACCCCGGTCTCAATACCGGGCCGTCAGGTCAACCCCGATCTCAATACCAGGCCATCAGATCAACCCCGGTCTTAATACCGGGATATCAATTCAGCCCTGGTCGCAACCCGGGATGTACAGTTAAGTCCCGGAGTCAACCTTGGGAGGACCAAGTCAGCCTCGGAGACGACCCTGAGGACAAACAGAATCGGTTGGGAGACAAACCTCGGAAAACAACCCCGGGAAGATATCCGAAGACTATGCCTGCACAGTAAATAACCCCGGGAGGGGCAAAATGGTCATTCTACCAACTTGAAGCTGATTCGGTCAAACTCAAGTCAAATTGATGCCACCGAGGTCAGAAAGAACCATGACATTGATCCCAAGTGAAAACAGCGCAAGATAGCTTAACGGATAAACTGCGGGGAAATGAAGACCTGGTTATGAACCCGTCTTTTTGGACTCAAAAGGGTTAAATCCTATGTCATTGTGACGCCCTCGAAAAGAGCTTTTCGAAAAGGTATGACACGCCTCAAACAGACGCTCAGATCAAAAGTTAAAAAGTTTCAAATCTGACATCGCATTGCTCGAAGTGCACGGACCTCGATGCAACAGGGCCCACCACCCCTACCTGCCACGTAGAGCTGTAGGTAGAGTGGAGGCAGCCGCGGTTAGATCTGCTTCCACCAGGTCTATATATATGAGTGCACCCCCAGCTCATTTTCAATAGAAAAACGCTCTGAACCCCTGCCCGTTTGGTTTTCTAGAAATTTTCTTGCCTTCTAAACCCAAATTTTTCCACTCTAACACGTAGATATACCCACATATTATCACATATCAAAAACTGAGCGATAGAATCGGACGTTTAAAGCCTACGATTTGGCAAAAAGCCTGTGTAGCAGTCCATTATTTCTTTAAATCTCGCTAACTCTAGCTTTTAAAAGGTTCAAAGTAGGTCCAGACAGAACCGGGAAGCTAGAATGGCTGAGATTTATTTAAATCTAGCATTTTTTCTAGTTTCAGTTATGAAAGCAACCTCGCGGCCCTTAGATCGTTGTCTAGTGGGAACGAGACGCTTCGGCTATGTGCGAGCCAGGATTTACTGATGAATCCTTGGTTCTGGGGATATTTGGATATATTTCTGTACAAATTTGAGTTGTGCAGGTTTATTGGCTTCCCTATGTGAGCCTAGGAATCGTGGGATTCATGATCAAACTGATCAGAATTTGATTCCCACGATAGACAAACTCAACTTTACAAATGTACCCTGCCAGTTTTTCTATAAAAAAATGTGCATACAAAAGACCTTAAAACGGTTTTCCGGATTTAAGGTCTCAACATAGTGAAAATATGGTTTGCCGTGTCAGAGTCACTCCGATGGCTGTCATGCTCATGAGAAGACCAACACTTGTATTCATTTGTGATCGAGGATGATTCGCAGCTCGATAATCACCATTCAAATTGAGCCTTAAGGCTGAAAAGATAGAACTGAAGTATCGATATGCTTCAATTCCTATGTTAGCGTAAGGGTTTGAAAACCTGCTTTCAAAATATCATTTTAATAATCTTATCGAAAAAAGAAGCTTTTTCAAATCAAATCAAACACTTTTGCAAATCAAATTAAAGACTTTTTGCAAATTAAATCAAACCCTTCGTATATAGGTTCAACGATGCATAAACATACTTCCAATCAAACATAGGCCCAATTTTTTACAGCATTCACACAAACATTGCAGATTTAGAAGGAAAATATTAAAAAGATGCGGTACCGTGTTTACACGGGAGTTGTGGGGTGCCTAACAGCTTCCCCACACTTAACCAAGCCCACGAACTCAAAACTTTATTTTCAAAGATCAAGTTTCTACAGTGTCCAGCAATTGGGCCTCTTTTTAAACAAAACTCGGTTGAGTTGGTACAACCATTTCAAATCTACCAACTGGCGACTCTGTAAAACGTTCAAATCGTCGACATGATATATGTTGGCCTTTTCCTAAAAAACCCTTCAAATCTTTTTTTTTCACAAATAAAAAGAGTAAGGGTAGACAAAACTTAGGAAGAGAGAAAGATCCGGGTTGTGACCCTACCCGCGGATTTTTTTTGACGTCGACAGGTGGCGACTCTGCTGGGGACAGTAGAGGGCTTAGGCAGCGTTCAAAATCTTTTCAAAAATTTCACTTTCATATCTGCGTATGTGTGAATGCTGCGTCTTTACATTGAATGAATGCGTGAATGCTGCATCTTTACATTGAATTAATGTGAATGAATGCTTTCTTGCTTTTTTAGTGCTTTGCACCCATATTAGTGCTTCACACCCATGTCATCATATGCATAACGGTGAGGAACGATGTATATGAATGTATGTTGTGTGATTCCTCCACCAGGAGGCAAACCCGTCGGTGATAAGTAATGTCTTTGAGGACGACTAAGTCTTCGGGGCTCATGAAAAAGCACCACTCAGATTCGCTCCAGTTGAAAGATCGGATTAATTTCCCCTCTAGTAGATTGCGATGATCTGAGGATCTTCATGCCAAAAAATCCGCGAGAGTAGCCTAAGATAGGTCAACCTCTGATTAACCAAATTCGAAGGAAAACTTCTTCATGCTTTCCTCTTTCAATTCAATGTCAAGTTTTCAATTCCAATGTAAATGGCATAATGTAAATATCATAATGTAAATGTACATTCCATGTCTTGTAAATCCTGTCATACTATCCTGTCATCAAAACAACTGACCTTTGTTTTACAGGATAAGATTTAAAAATCCCCAAACTTGACACATTGCATAACATGTATATAGTAGTGTCTATCAAGACTAAACTATCTACCCGTCTTGTAGGTAAGAGTGGTCTCATTACTAGATCATAATCTAAAAAGGCACAAATCTTATCCACCGACATGGCTGAAAGTGGCCAACACGAGTTAGGTTTCGTATCTCGAAAAGAGTTTGAGGGACTTAAGAATTAAATAGCAGAGTTGGCTATCCTCATAAGAGAACAAAGTAAAATCACTCAGGGCTAGGCAATGCCCAATAAAACCAAGTCCTCCTCACAGGGTGACAATCAAAGTGTTGACAAAAAGGGGGAAATGCAGATCCCTGAACCTCGATCCAATAAAAGAACCAAAAAAACCCCTGAAATCACAAATCTCAGGGAAGATCGGGAAACTGGCGATATTCAAAGGAAAGTTTGACAAATGGAAGAAACCATCCGTTCAATAAAAGGAACTGAAAACCTTGGAAGTGTCACCTATTCAGATCTCTGCATATTCCCAGGGGCTAGATATCCTGACAAATTCAAAGTCCTAGAGTTTGAAAAGTACAATGGGGCAGGCGATCCCTATACGCACTTGAAAGTATACATTAGCGAGCTAGGGTCTTATGTTGAAGATGAAAGCCTCAGAATGCAGCTTTTCCAAAAGAGTCTCACTGGAGAGGCTAGGACTTGGTATGCTCGACTTGATAATGAAAAAATCCACAGTTGGGAAGAGCTATCCCATGCCTTCCTAACTTAATAAAGCTTCCAGTCTCAGATGGCTCCGGATCGGTATCAAGTGACCAAGGTCAAAAAGCAAAACAACGAGTCTTTCCGTGAGTATGCCCAAAGATGGAGACGTTTGGCAGCACAGGTCAGCCCATCTATGACAGAAACTGAAATGGTGATGACTTTCATAGACATCCAAGAGGCATCTTACTATGAGAGAATCCTAGTTGGAATAGGAAAGCCATTCTCAGAGATGATCAAACACAGCGACATGACAGAGATGGGCCTAAAAGCATGAAAGATTAAAGATCTCACGGCCTTGAAAGTAGTCGCCGAGCATATACAGTCTAGCAACTATGCGAGTGATCCCATAAGGATACACAGGAAATGTAATGAAGATGTATCCCTCATTGTACAGGGGTAGTCTAGGAGACCCAATCGTAGTCCCCCCATTTGGAAGAAGGAAGACAATCTGTCATTTCAACAACATGCCATATTCAACCAATGCCAGGATAGAAAGAGAAAATTTGAAAGCATGGAAAATCGGGTGTTCACTCTACTAGGCGATTCCCTTAAAAACATGTTGGTGATGTTAATAGATCACAAGAAAATTATCGAACTGGCTCCACCTCTGGACCCAAAAAGCAAAAGATACAATCCTAGCCAGAGATGTGCTTACCATTCAGGATCTCCAGGACACGATACACAAGATTGTTGGTCCTTGAAGCATAAAATCCAAAACCTGATTGAAAACGACGCTATTGTGGTCCAACAACCTGACCATCCAAATGTTAACACCAACCTTCTGATGTCGCATGATACGGAGGGAGTAAATATGATCGGGTCAAGAAGCGATGAAATGCATCCAAATCGTAAATATATACAAAGGATGGAGAAATACCCCCAAAGGAACAGAACAAATGTCCTAGAGGTGGAAAATTCAGAGGAGGGTATGACAGTGATGCAAAAATTGGATGCGATCCAACATCAAGTAACTCTGCTGGCTAATCTGATAGTGCGCTAGCATCAGGATACAAGACAGCTTTTCACTCAACTATCAGAAAGCCAAGAGAAAGATGAGGTTATTCAGAATGTAAGCCTACCTCCCTCCAAGATCAGCCAGCTAAATGAAGAAGATCAAAGCATACTGAGTAGACGAGAAAGGTGGAATGGTAAAATTACTAGAAGATCTTGCCAAAGAAAAATCGTCCGGAGGAATGCGAATTCCCAAATAGGAAATATCAAGCAACATTTCAAACACTGGCCAACCCTCAAAATCCTACGGCACCAAGAGTCGAGGAAAGTAGGCGGAGAAAGGTATTCACGCCTCTGGGAGACTTGTTGGAAAATGTATTAGCACTGTTGATTGCGCAGAAAAAGATCACCGAGCTTGCTCCACCTATGTATTTCAAAGGAAGGCAATATAATCTCAACAAGAGGTGTGCTTATCATTCTGGAGCACCAGGACATGCGACCGAGGGATGTTAGGCTCTGAAACACAAAATCCACGATCTCATTGAAAATGGAGAACTAAAGATAGAAGTCCCCATGACCAGAAAAGGCGAGAGAGAAATAACGAGCTTAAGATGTCCACTCGAGGCAGGTAGTTCAGAGGAGGTGACGGCTATGAACACCAATCCTGGCAGAACGCAAGGTGGACTGATCTTAATGTCGGGAGTGACAGAGGAGACAAGAAAGTCCTATAAGGAAATTCATCAGCCACCATCAAATATCTTGTTTCCCAAAGCCAGCAACCACATTCCTGATGTTACCTTCTTGGTTAATGAGGAGGAGATACTGATCCTTCCCCGTGTGGAAAAAGCCCAAAAGGAAAGTTCCTTGCGAGAAATACAACAACAGTGCGAGATGGATTTCATACTCATATCCTCTTAAGCCTATGAGAAAGGTTAAGGAACAGATAAAGGGAAACGTGGTGAAGTTTTCAAGGAAACCAACCCATCGAGGAATCAAGAGTTCATCCTTTTCTGCGACGAGTCCAGTTTGAGCCTCCTTAAGGGATATGCTGATTCAAGAGGCGATCAAGTTATGGCCGTGATTGAAGATATTTATGACCAGGAGGTAACCTCTATCACGAGCCTCGAAGGCAATATAAACACTGACAACTGGACTATCAGGCCTCAGCTAGCCAGGAAGACGTAGATCTAGAGGAAAGTTATGAGTTCCAGGGGATGTTGGGATGTTATCACTTTCTTAACATTATGCCTTTTATTTTCCATACATGTAGAAAAAAATCAAATCAAAAAATCAAAAAATCCAAAATCCAAAAATCAAACCATTCAGGCAAAAACTGAACTACAAATGACCTGATCTCCCTCCACCCGGGAGTACTTAGGTAGCCATTCATGGTGCGGACACCTTCAAAGAAAAAGAAAACAAACCCAATAAAAACCAGTCCCAAGATACCAAAACCCTATAAAACCCAATTACTATCAAGTCTTCTTGGTCAATAGGCCCTGATGAGGTATTCTCTGACATCTCACTGTCTGTCCCTTAAAGAGAAGCTCATGATATATTAACGACAACAAGTCAGGAAAGAAGTGGTAATCACTCAGAAATGACAATATATATCCAGCAGAAAAAACAAAGCTAGTCTTTGAACTCGTGGACAAACAGGATAGCAGTGCCAATATGGCATCTTTCTTAGAAGATGGATGCGCAGCTATAAGCTCGTGTCCCACGGTCTCCATACGGGCTAGAATATCCACAGCCATCTGCATAGTATTGCTATGATTATCTATGAAGGCACTCATATCGACAACGATGTTGTGTGTATGTGACCTGAGCGCAATACTATCAGCAATATAAACATCCCG
Source organism: Panax stipuleanatus (assembly GCA_020205555.1). Lineage (NCBI taxonomy): Eukaryota > Viridiplantae > Streptophyta > Magnoliopsida > Apiales > Araliaceae > Panax > Panax stipuleanatus. Next base: position 62,131,544 of record CM035126.1, on the reverse strand, counting down.
GGTAGCTATGACCTCATCCTTCTCAATGAAAGCAGCATCCCTGGCGACTAAAGCCTCATCCATCTCAATAAATGTTGCATCCTGGGTAGCTCGAGCCTCGTCTCTCTCAGCTGAAGTGGCATCACTGCTAGAGAGGGCTGTCAACATCAATGCCCTAGCTTGATCTCCCTCAAAAGTCATCCGAGCCAGTGAATCTGCCATATATGGATCTGTCCCAGCAGGAATGCTCGGAGGGACACTAACCAAAGCTGCGGTTAAACTAGTAAAAAATGATAGTAGTGTGCATACAAGCCAATCATGTATAATGATAAAGCACGTACTTTGTAAACAATTTATTTATTTATTAATAAAATATTCATTTATTAAAGGCATTTAATTATCTACATGGTGCTATTTTTATAATATGTAAATAACCCATAGTTTTAAGCAATGCTTTTAGAATCATGATGATGATCATGCTAATGAGATCTAAATTCTTAGAAAGCTCTAAAACTAAAATAGTTCCCAATCGTGGGATTACTAAAAAGGGGATTAGTAAATCCGGATATATTGGTACATATGTTGCTTGCTCATTGGATGAGGATGATTGATCTCATGATCATTTGTGTGGAGACACTAAAGCAAGTATGTAGGTGCTTATTGGAGAATAAGTTCACTGAACGTGACTCGCTATGGAATACCTAATGGAGTTTTACTCGCCTGTCAATAGGAATTCCTAATGTGATAGTAGTACAAGTGATCCTTGGACTTGAGATCATCATAGTATCTTGTATGTAATGAATTATACTTTGACTTATTCCTTAAAGTCCTTTAGGGTATATAAAAGGGTATGCTTGGGTATAATGAGTTACATATGGAGATAATGAATGATCAATAAAGAATCTACCACCTCTAGTAAAAGAGGAGATATGTCCTATGTGATTCGTTAAATGACAACCCAGGAATCCTTGGCCAAGGTAAAATGAAATTAGAAAGGAGTTTCTAATTTGCATTATTTGGAGTTGTGCATTTTCTAATCGAAATACATATAATTAAATAAAATAAGACTTGACAGTAAATTCATGTCTTATATTGAATTGGGACATTGTATGGTGGAAGGATTGAATTGTATGGTAACTATTTACTCACAGGTTCTTTTATGATTAATGTTGAAATCTATATTATCTGGAAAGTCGTTGATCGCTAGGGAGGCTTATCCCTAGTGTAGAATAAATATTTTTTATTTAAATAGATTATTAGTTTAATTTATTTATTTAAATAAGATTAGAATTGTTCTAATTGATTTATTCACAACCGGTTTAATATAGAGAACCTAAAGGGTCATACCATAAAAGGAAGAATAATTATTTAAGAAGGTAATGGCATAATCGTAATAATGCATTAAGTGTAATTAATTTAATCTATAGTGATAGAATAAAGTAAATAGCTTAATTTTTATTATTTAATATTTTGGAAATATTAAATATAAATTAATAAGAGGAGTCTTATTAATATTATTACAATTATTATTATTTTAATTTCTAAAGGAGTTTAGTAATTAATTTAATATTAGTACTCTCATTTATTCCTAATAAGATTAGGAGACAAATTAATTAAATAAATTTAATTAATTATTCCCCATTTGGTGGGAAGCCTAAATTAATTAAAGGAGTTTAATTAATTAAAAGAAATCCCATGTCTAATAGGATTAGAAGGGTTGACCAATATCTATATAAGAGGAGTCTTATAATAGATATCAGTTGAGGCAATTCCAATTGTTGGAGAGTACTCCTTTTCTATAGAGGATAGAAAACTAAGCCAACCACCCTCCTTCTTGATAATTCATCTTCTTTGGTGGATCACCTCTAGAGGCCAAACACTTGGGTGGCTAACGTTGATCAAAGGAAGGAATCTAACCCAAAAATTCAAGGAGATCACGAAGAACAAGGAGTTGAACTCGTACCTGTGGAAGCTTCGTTTTACAAGGGTATGATTCCATAACTTCTTATTTATCGTTTTAAATTAATAATTTGCATAAATGATGATCCGGGTAATGGTTTTGTAGAAATTTTTTTAAACTCTGATATACCATGCTTCCGCTAATTTTTGCAATTTGATTGCATCATGATTTCGTACAAACCCAACAGTGGCATCAGAACCAAACCTTTATGCAATTATTAATTTATTTTTGATTTCATATACATATGGGTATGTATTTAAAATAATTTATTGGGCATAATTCTATTGTATAAAATTATTTTTTTTAAGAAAAAAAAATGACGTTTTTTTTTGGGACGAATCACAAATTTTTTTTTTGGGGTGCTAATCTTGAATTCTGCAAAGAAAAGGTGTTGTCTCTTTCTTACTCCAAAAAGAAGGTGACCCATCAGAAAAGGACTCTTTTAATAAACCTGCAGGACTCTTTTAATAAAAGAAGGTGACTTCTTTTAAAAAAATAAATGTGAATTTATATTATATATATATATAACCTGATTCGTTATATAAATATATATAATATATACGGTAATATCAAATATATATATATATGATATATTTATATATTATATTCTAAATAATTTTATAATTAAAATAAAGAGTTTATTTTAATCTTGAAATTGGATTTCATGCAATTTAAAATTGCCCATTAAATGATACTCATATATATATGGAATGTTTTAATTCATGAGATGAATATTTATTTATTGATATATATGGTGATATGTATGATAATAAATGGGGATTGATTATGGACTATTTGACCAATGCGATTGGATTTTATTTTAGTTGAATGCTTGAATGAATGGGTTTTATTAAATGAGGTCTGTGTACCTCGTCTTCTCTAATTTTTTTTTCTTGATGTAAAATTCTATCTCCCTCCTATGTACTTCCCATTGACTGCTGATCAAGATTTCTATTTAAATTAAATAGTTTAATGTAATAGAAATAGTTAGAATTATCTTGAAGAAATTGGAGACCAAGGAGCAAGGAGCGCGTGAAGACCCGTTTGTATGGAGCCCGGGTTTAAATGTAATAGTTATATTTAAATTTAAATTCTTGCACTAGGTTTGACTTTTTGGTTCACTTGGTGGCTCTAGTGAACCAAACTAAAATAAAAGTCCATAATCAATCCAGGTAGAATATAGTATTCTATATTGCATGCTAAATATTATATATATTATATTTTATGCAAACGTGCTTCGCATGTTTAATAAAATGACGTGTATTTTATATATATATATATGTGCATGCGCGCTAAACAAGATGAGACAAATAATAACAAACCCCTCAAAGAAATAATATTAAGTCTGAAGCGTTCAAATGATATTTGGAATATCGAACGTCACCTTCTAGCATGATAAATTAATAGAGTATTAAATATTTAATATGAGCTTGTTGTGCTATCCACAAGGCGAGTATTGCATATTTAAGATGTTAATTAATCACATTTGATGCTTATCAAGAAAATTGAACGATCTAGTCTTGTTGTGCTATCCACAAGGACGAACATTTTTCTTTTTTGAATTTATGGAAGTGCTAGGCTGTACTTAACTTAAATCATTTTAGTTCGGATGTGCACACACTTGACCATTATGATTTAAGAGGCAAAATAAAAGGAGTTATATTGTGATGTAATTGACAAGAGTTGTCTACCTATTTATTTGTATATCGCTTGTTGTGCTATCCATAAGGTTATATACATTTGAAATGGGATCCTTATTCTCACTAGCAAATCTTTAATTAGGTGTTGCCGAACTATATAAGTGAGGGTAATATAGTTTGATAAAAATAGTGGGAGATACCAATTTAAAATAAAAACCTAAATTTATTTTGGTATGCAAAATTAATAAAATGAATGTTTGCTAAAATGTTGTTTTTCACATGCAGAATTTTAAAAATGTCAAAATTACTAATTTCAATGCGAAGCATACTTGATGCTAATAAGCTTACCGGGCCGAATTATACGGACTGACTAAGAAATCTGAGAATAGTTCTCACTTGCTGAAAAGATTTTTTATGTCCTAAACTCACCTGTCCCTGGAACTGTTCCAGAAACAGCCTCTGAGGATGAGATTGCCACCATTGTAAAGTGGTAAGATGATGCATCTGTGGCTCAATGCATCATGCTCGCATCCATGAATAACGAGCTTCAGCGTTAGCACGAAAACATGGATGCTCCTACTATGTTGATTCACCTCAAGGAGTTGTATGGTGAACAAAGTAGGACTGCTAGATATGAGATATCTAAGGAGCTCTTCCGATTTCGGATGACCAAGGGCAAAGTGAACATAAAGGAACAAAAGAAATCTGATCCAGCTAGCAAAGGAATGTGCTTCCATTGCAACAAGCCGGGTCATTGGAAGAGGAACTGCAAGAAGTTTCTGGCAAAGAAGAAGCTTGGAGAAGCTTCGACTTCCAATCAAGGTTTGTTCATGATTGAAATTAATTTTTCAGAAAGTCAAAATTCTACTTGGGTATTGGATACCGGCTGTGGTTCTCACATATGTAATAATGTGAAGGGACTGGTCAGAAGTAGAAAGCTGAACAATGATGAGGTGATCCTACGAGTGGGGAATGGAGCAAAGGTTGCTGCATTAGCTGTAGGAACTTATTATTTAGCAATGCCTTCGGGCAAGTCCATTTATCTTAATAATTGTTATTATGTTCCGAATATTATTAAAAACATTATTTCAATTTTTGTATTGGATATGGAAGGATTTAACGTTGTTATAAAGAACAATAGTTGTTCTATTTATAAAGACGATGTTTTATATGGTGTTGAAAATTTGCGAAATGGACTTTATACACTTGACTTACAAGAAAATATTTTTCAAATTGAACAAACTAAGAAAAAGAAATGAGATGATATTAATTATACCTACATGTGGCACTGTAGACTCGGTCATATCAATGAAACAAGATTATCCAAGTTGCATAAAGATGGGCTCCTTGAGTTATCTGATTATGAATCATATCCAACTTGTGAATCTTGTCTCATGGGTAAAATGACTAAATCTCCTTTTAGTGGAAAAGGAGAAAGAGTTACAGAGTTGTTGGCATTGATTCACACAGACTGTTTGTGGACCTATGACAACAAGTGCACGGGGTGGGTATTCTTATTTTATTACTTTCACTGATGATCACTCAAGATTTGGATATGTGTATTTAATGAAATACAAGTCAGAATCATTTGAAAAGTTCAAAGAGTTCAGAAGTGAAGTAGAGAAACAAACGGGCAAGAGTATAAAGATACTTCGATCAGATCGAGGTGGAGAATACTTAAGCGGTGAGTTTCTCAATTGTCTCAAAGAAAATGGTATAATCTCACAATGGACTCCTCCAGGTACACCACAGTTAAATGGAGTATCTGAAAGGAGAAATCGAACACTGTTGGACATGGTTCGATCCATGATGAGTTTTACCGACCTTCCAATTTCTTTATGGGGATATGCCCTAGAAACGGCTGCATACCTACTTAACAAGGTACCTACCAAATCCGCCCCAAAGACTCCATATGAGATGTGGAAGGGGAGAAAACCGAATCTTAAGCATGTTAAGACTTGGGGTTGCCCAGCTTATGTCAAAAAGTTTGAAAATGATAAGCTACAGACTAAATCCGATAAGTGTAGATTTGTGGGATACCCTAAAGAAACTTTAGGGTATTATTTCTATCATCCAACTGATCAAAAGGTGTTTGTTGTGAAACATGCTGCCTTCTTGGAAAAGGAGTTTATCCATGAAGGGGTCAGTGGGAGTAAGATATATCTTGAAGAAGTTCAAGAACCACAAATTACCATGGTTCAAAGTCAGGTACCTGACCAAGTAGAAGAACCTACTATACCACACCCTGTTCGTAAATCTGGAAGAGTACCGAAGATACCTGAGAGGTATGGATTCGTTATAGAGGATGACGATGAGGTACACATCATGAATGATGATGATCCATTGAATTATGAACAGGCTATGAGTAATAAAGACTCAGGAAAATGGCTTAAAGTTATGAAATCCGAAATGAACTCCATGTATGAAAATAAAGTATGGACTTTGGTTTCACCACCTGAAGGCATTAAGCCTATTGGGTGTAAATGGGTCTTTAAAAGAAAGACTGGAGCGGATGGCAAGGTAGAGACCTATAAGGCCCGACTGGTTGCAAAAGGTTTCAAACAAAGACAAGGAGTTTACTATGATGAAACCTTTTCACCAGTAGCTATGCTCAAGTCCATTCGGATTTTGCTTGCGATTGCAGCTTATAACGACTATGAGATCTGGCAGGTGGACGTGAAAATGGCCTTCCTCAATGGGAAACTTGAGGAGGATGTGTATATGACACAGCCAGAGGGATTTGTTTCAAAGGTTGGAACAAATCAAGTCTGTAAGCTGCAACGATCCATTTATGGATTGAAGCAAGCTTCTCGTAGATGGAACATTCATTTTGATGAGACAATCAAAGAGTTTGATTTTATCAAAAACGACGATGAACCATGTGTGTACAAGAAGGTTAGTGGGAGCGCAGTTTCATTCCTTGTATTATATGTTGATGATATATTACTGATAGGGAATGACATTCCTATGCTACAATCGATTAAAATCTAGTTATCTAAACACTTCTCCATGAAGGACTTGGGAGAAGTATCCTATATTTTGGGGATAAAGATCTATAGAGATAGATCTAAAAAGATGTTTGGTTTATCCCAAGGAACGTACATTGATGCAATACTAAAGAGATTTAGCATGGAAGATTCTAAAAGAGGTCTCATGCCGATGAGCCATGGAATACATCTCTCCAAGAAACAGGCCCCAAAGACACCTGAGGAGAGAGACCGTATGAGTAAGATCCCTTATGCTTCTGCAATAGGATCTATCATGTACGGTATGATATGTACTAGACCGGATGTTGCTCATGCACTTAGTGTAACGAGCAGATACCAGTCGAATCCAGGAGAAGAGTACTGGAAGGCAGTGAAGAATATCCTAAAATACTTGAGAATGACTAAGGATATTTTTCTTGTCTACGGTGGATCTGAATTAAAACTCGAGGGCTTCACAGACTCAAGTTTTCAAACGGACCAAGATGACAGTAAATCTGTTTTGGGGTATGTTTTTACCTTGAACGGAGGCGCAGCGAGTTGGAAGAGTTCCAAGCAGCAAACAGTTGCTGATTCAGTGACAGAGGCAGAGTATATAGCTGCAAGTGAAGCTGCAAAGGAAGCTATTTTGATGAAGAAGTTCATAACTAAACTTGGTATGGTTCCTAGCATTGGAGAAGCAGTTCCCGTTTACTGTGACAACATAGGAGCAGTTGCACAGGCTAAGGAACCAAGGTCTCATCACAAATCTAAACACGTGTTGCGGCGATTTCACTTGATCAGGGAGATCATTGAAAGAGGAGACGTCACCTTGGAGCGTGTAGACTCTCAAGACAACATTGCAGATCCATTTACTAAAGCTTTAACACAACAGCAGTTTGATCGTCACTTAGAGAAGATGGGTATGAGATACCATGGCGATTGGCTTTAGTGCAAGTGGGAGATTGATAGTAGTGTGCATACAAGCCAATCATGTATAATGATAAAGCACGTACTTTGTAAACAATCTTATTTATTTATTAATAGAATATTCATTTATTAAAGGCATTTAATTATCTACATGGTGCAGTTTTTATAATATGTAAATAACCCATAGTTTTAAGCAATGCTTTTAGAATCATGATGATGATCATGCTAATGAGATCTAAATTCGTAGAAAGCTCTAAAACTAAAATTGTTCCCAATCGTGGGATTACTAAAAAGGAGATTAGTAAATCCGGATAGATTGGTACATATGTTGCTTGCTCATTGGATGAGGCTGATTGATCTCATGATCATTTGTGTGGAGACACTAAAGCAAGTATGTAGGTGCTTATTGGAGAATAAGTTCACTGAACGTGACTCGCTATGGAATACCTAATGGAGTTTTACTCGCCTGTCAATAGGAATTCCTAATGTGATAGTAGTACAAGTGATCCTTGGACTTGAGATCATCATAGTATCTTGTATGTAATGAATTATACTTTGACTTATTCCTTAAAGTCCTTTAGGGTATATAAAAGGGTATGCTTGGATATAATGAGTTACATATGGAGATAATGAATGATCAATAAAGAATCTACCACCTCTAGTAAAAGAGGAGATATGTCCTATGTGATTCGTTAAATGACAACCCAGGAATCCTTGGCCAAGGTAAAATGAAATTAGAAAGGAGTTTCTAATTTGCATTATTTGGAGTTGTGCATTTTCTAATCGAAATACATATAATTAAATAAAATAAGACTTGACAGTAAATTCATGTCTTATATTGAATTGGGACATTGTATGGTGGAAGGATTGAATTGTATGGTAACTATTTACTCACAGGTTCTTTTATGATTAATGTTGAAATCTATATTATCTGGAAAGTCGTTGATCGCTAGGGAGGCTTATCCCTAGTGTAGAATAAATATTTTTTATTTAAATAGATTATTAGTTTAATTTATTTATTTAAATAAGATTAGAATTGTTCTAATTGATTTATTCACAACCGGTTTAATATAGAGAACCTAAAGGGTCATACCATAAAAGGAAGAATAATTATTTAAGAAGGTAATGGCATAATCGTAATAATGCATTAAGTGTAATTAATTTAATCTATAGTGATAGAATAAAGTAAATAGCTTAATGTTTATTATTTAATATTTTGGAAATATTAAATATAAATTAATAAGAAGAGTCTTATTAATATTATTACAATTATTATTATTTTAATTTCTAAAGGAGTTTAGTAATTAATTTAATATTAGTACTCTCATTTATTCCTAATAAGATTAGGAGACAAATTAATTAAATAAATTTAATTAATTATTCCCCATTTGGTGGGAAGCCTAAATTAATTAAAGGAGTTTAATTAATTAAAAGAAATCCCATGTCTAATAGGATTAGAAGGGTTGACCAATATCTATATAAGAGGAGTCTTATAATAGATATCAGTTGAGGCAATTCCAATTGTTGGAGAGTACTCCTTTTCTATAGAGGATAGAAAACTAAGCCAACCACCCTCCTTCTTGATAATTCATCTTCTTTGGTGGATCACCTGTAGAGGCCAAACACTTGGGTGGCTAACGTTGATCAAAGGAAGGAATCTAACCCAAAAATTCAAGGAGATCACAAAGAACAAGGAGTTGAACTCGTACCTGTGGAAGCTTCGTTTTACAAGGGTATGATTCCATAACTTCTTATTTATCGTTTTAAATTAATAATTTGCATAAAGGATGATCCGGGTAATGATTTTGTAGAAATTTTTTTAAACTCTGATATACCATGCTTCCGCTAATTTTTACAATTTGATTGCATCACGATTTCGTACAAACCCAACAAAAAACTCATCCTCCGTGGGAGAATCAGGATCCTCCATAGGCTCCTCTTAGTCTGAATCCACAATCGGAGCTGACTAAATCACCGCAGCTGCTGTAATATCGACCTCCAACCATGCAGAATATTCTGGAGAACAATTTGGATAGCTAGTAGAAAAATCAGACCTCTCCCTACGAGTCCAACATTCATAAGTCTTGGTAAGGTCAGCTGACGACAAAGACAAAGATGATATCCGTTGATCAGTAGCCCCTCAAAGTGGTGAAAGCACTGAAAATGATCAAACTGGTCCATGACTGCTAGCGGATGATATGTGGTCACCCCTCTCAAACTCGCTAGGGGCAAATAATCCATGCCAACTGCATGAGTGATGAAGCTATAGGGGGAGCTAAGCCCTGAGCATGGCAAGATTAAAAAAGGATGCTCGATCTCCAACAGAAAGGCCGACTATGTCGCTACATCTGAACACTCCGCTGGCTGGAAGGAGTAGGACATAGCTCTATCATGGGTAAAGCAATACCCATGGAGTCTGAAGGTGCCGATCGGACTTAAAAGCATCATGAAAGATACATACAGTAGAACGACGCTACCTCTGAGAAATCCCCCTGGATGGGTACTGCAGAAAGCAGCCGACCTCAGAGTCTCTGCTAATATCATCTGCAAAATTGTATAACCCTGTCTGGGGGCACGAACTACTACCATCAAGCCAGTATCTAAATGGTCCATATACAGGGGCATATACAGATAAGCAGTGATGCACATCAACAGAACATCCACTCGTGCAAACTGCCACTCATCTGCCAGAATAATAAAATCCCCAGAGAATCGCTCGTAGCTGTCCAACCTACCAAAGCGATCAATCAAACAAATCCATGGATACTACATGTCCTGTAGTAACCTCCTCAGCAACGACCCGACGCCTCAGGCTTGTCATACCTATGAACGGTCGCCTCAAGTCACTGATGGTTGACCTAGCCCAAGGCAGATCCAGTGCCAAACCTGTAAGACTCTCATACTCCTCAAGTGTAGGAGTTGACTCATGAAGGCCAAACCTGAAAAGCCTACATTCAAGAAAGACACTCAAGATCGATGACCCAGGTTGAAAGGACCTAATGGTACCTCAATGTGGTTCCATCAAATCTGGAGCAAGTCTCGAAAGGAAGAGACAGCGATACATCAAGATGACCAGTCACAGGGATAAAATGGCAATCATCATAGGATGCAAACCTTCAGTAACTCATCACTCTTGAAGTACGAGAAGACTTGATCTCTTTTGACCTATAGAAGAATAGGGGCGACCGTCATGAAAAAGTCAACCTCATACCCAACAACCTGTTCCCTGAGCAAAAGGCCACAGATTAAACCTCACAGATCAAACCAAATCCGATTAAAGCCATCACATCACCAACCATCACAAGTCCTTGAGTCCAATTCAGTGGAATCCGAAGGCCTCTCGATATCAACCATCAAAGTCAATTGCGTCCACAAGTCAGAAAAAATTATTGGGGCATCCAAACATCAAAGCCTATATCAATTACCTGTTCACCATGTGGGTTATGAGATAAAAGACTCTTGCGATCTCGGCGTCTTATCAGCCCATCTGTCAAACATATGATATAGCAATCATCCCAGATGACAAGCAAGACCAGGGCAAGTTCAGAATCAAAAACAACCCGATGATAGGACCCTTACAACAAGACTGGACTAATTTTGGAAATTGCGACAATTCAACACTGGGGCATTTATCAACCATCCAATGAAAATGCACCAGTCGACACCATCAGCATGGTCTATCATCATCAGAGCTTCAGTCATTGGCGATCCGGTATGATCAATCTGTCTTTTCCAATCATAATTTTCTTAGAATACTGTGATCCACTGATAAGGTACACCTCTTTCATCTCTTTATGTGCTTTTAAATTTCAGTTACATGCATTAGCAAGGGTATACACGTTAAGTATAGATAAATTTTGCATTAGAATCTCAGAAAAAAGAGGAAAGGAATTTTTTTTTACTTAACTTGTTATAACTTGAATTAACTCTGATAAGCGTCCGTGGAGCAAGAATCACGAGAACGATTAGAGAATTACGACAATTCAACCTTTTGATTAGGCACGACATCCTAGTTTAAAGCGCTTTTTAGAAAAAAACTTGACCTCATATGCATGTCTGCACTTTGTGATCACGCTAACTCTTAGTTGTGGGGTATAAAACTATGGCGACAAGGATGACAATTAGTAGCCAGCCTAATATCTCGAATCGTGGTCTGGGTTACTCAAATTATTAAGCTTGAGGGGTGTCTTTACACCTGATACCCTAAAGCCATCTGGCTTGGGAGCCACTGGCCCAACGCTCGTTACATGGGTAACTCAGTGCCTAAGAAAACGAGCATTACAAGAAGAAGAAGGCAAAACCTGAGCAGATCCGAATCGTGACCTAGGTTACTCGAGTAATTAAGCCCGAGGGGTGTCTCTACACCTGGTGCCCTTAAGCCGTCTGGTTTGGGAGTCATCGGCCTAACACTCGCTACATGGGTAATTTAGAGCCTAAGAAAATGAATCTTCTGTAAGCTCAGGCGAGGATCAAAAAAGGGTATACCGCCTGACTTGTCTCGAAGTGTGGCCTTTGTTACTTGAGCTAGTAAACCCAAGGTGTGTCTTAACACTTAGTGCCCTAAAACCGTTTGCTTTAGGAGTCATTGGTCCAAAACTTGTTACATGGGTAACCCTGAATAGCCTAAGAAAATGAGACAACGTTAAGCGAGGGAAGCAAAAAATTTTGCAAGATAAAAATGAGATCATCTAAAGTCCTATAAGAGAAACCACTGCTAAGGGTTGTGTCACTTATAGTGCACATGTCATATGATGTTTAATTTTGTGGAGAAGTGTCTAGAGCGAAGATGAGGTGTCTCTGATGAAGGGAGATGAGTCTTTTGAATCTGATCCTACCCATGAAAAATGACTATGGATGCTTAAAAGTTTTCTTGCGATTTCATAACTTGTCAAATGAAAATTTTGATTTCTTTAGGAAAAATTCATTTTCATACTCCCTTTCAAGATCTTTAGCAATAAGATAAGAGTGCATTGAATACAAGCATTCAATTTTATAAACTTTAAACTTCAAATGCCTCATTCACAAGATCATACTAATCCCGACGACCTGAGCCATCAAGCTTTTGGCACATTTTGTTCAATGTACAGGATATTGCTCACTCAGGATATGGTCAACAAAGCAAGTTTCTTCTGTAAACCCCAGTAACAACCTGCGAAAGGGCTGGGGCATTTCTGATTCCAAGAAATGGAAAGGATCTACAGCGGGACCAGGCTCCTCATCAAAAGAAAAGGGAGAATTCCTAAAAGAAATCAAGGCGACATAAGCTTGTCCCTCCACAAGAAGGGAAAAATTCTCAAGAGAGTCCTTAACTCAGAAAAAATAGATGCCCGGTGATAAAAGGTCTAGCAAATGAAATCTACATCATTAAACATGTAAACCTACGCCAAGTCCTCACAAGTCAAGGCCTCTACACTGCATTTTAACCCTGGGCAATAAAGGAACAGGCTAGATCCTCCTAGGACGTCAGCATCACCCGGGTCATCAGCCAAGCCAGATCTAATCCAGTAGGGTTGCAAAGTAAAGAGTTCTCCCTTTTTCATAATCAATGATCAAACCGGTGGCGTCAATCCAGCGTAGCATCAAAGAAGGATCCAGTGATGTAGGCAGTGGAATACTTCAGCGAAGATATCGGGATATCTCCTAATAAAGCCATTAGTGTTTGGACCGCTAGAGGGACCAGCACCAGATCCAGATCTAGAAAAATAGCAGCCTCAACGGGATCCCCACCAAAGACGACATATGAAAGGGGAACATCTGAATCTGCCATGCCAAAATAAGTCATACAGGAGTTAGAGCTGATAAGCCTATCAAAATCCATTCACCTTAGAAAGAATGAGGTATGGTTCTACATCAAGTCAATTAAGCATATGGATCAACGTAGGACAAATTAAGATCATCATATCATGTCTGGTCTGCACATGTGCACCAAGCGCTACATCAACGCACATCTCCATTAAAAAGTTAGGCATATATACCCAGTAGAATTAAAAATGCATACACATTAAATACACAAACTCGATGAAAAAGTCTGCTACCGTTCGAGTAGGCATCGGGATAGTCCAATGATTAACCATTGTCCCTACCATCAGGGTAAGCATTGTTGCAAACTACCGATGTAAGTTATCATCAGAATAGGCATCGAGATCACCCACTGAGGTAATTCGGCAAAAGAGATATATCCCCAGCTGAGGAACCTTCAAAAATGTACAACTGTAGCGCCCCCAAATTTGGGTCCCCAGAACCTCAGACATGGTGCGTCACGATATATCATCTTCATACATATTCTATAAACTAATGCGGAATATATAAACATATATTGTTTATTTCACATGATTCTATAACATATCCCAAGGTCTGTAACCTTAACTGAATACATACCTTAAGTAATTAAAAAGATTCACATATATGATTTACATCGGATAACTAATAGTTATAGATGCATAATAATCTACTCTTGTAGTTTGCCTTTGCCTTTGTCTTTCTTCGAGCCTTCGTCTTAATCTAAAATTTGTTATCTTGATATAGCAAGGGTGAGCAACGACTTTGCTCAGCAAGTTTAAATACAACAAGGATATATCATGATTGAAAGAAAGAATAAGTTTTTGAATTTTCAACAATATAATAATTATGAAAGAGCATAATCAGAGTTTCAATAAATGAATGACTGAACCAATAATGTTTAATGTCAACAAGGACCATGAATAACTTTAACTGAACCTTAGGGTAATGAAGGTGATCAGCCTTTCATAGCTGATGAACATATGCAACATGCACTAAGTGCGAATCAACAATCAGTATGGATGTGAATAATTAACAATAATTATTCACTAATATGCTTCGAAAATATTACTCGAGTTTGAGTTAGAGAAAACTTGCCTGTATCGTTGATTACTGCTACGCAATCTAATTTAATCGTTTTATTGAAAAAACCTATCAGTTATAAGATTGATCTTTTAATTAGTATAACATACCTATCTCACAATTCTATTACTTTATAAGTAAACTATCTAACACTTAACCACATAGTCAAATATTAGATAACCTTAACACCATACTTATTTACAAGTCTAAACCTAGCACACATAGAGTCTTTAATAGTATTCAATATAGTATACTGAGTGATTTCCCACAAACAACCAATAAATTAGTTTTCATCTCCTCTACACTGTTTTCACAGTGAGTTAGATCGGTTATTAATTCATATATACCTCCGCTCCCTGAAGGAATCATTTAGCCCAGCTACTATACATCAACCATTGTAGAATACGACTGTACTACATTAGACTCAATACTTACTCACTCACTTTATAAGTTCTTATTATAACTCAGTAAACTATTTATGAATTCAGGAGACTTAATATATCATTTCAGCAAACTGAAATCAAACTGTCTTCCCTTCCTAACCTTTTCAGTTTCCATTTCAGCAAGCTGAAACAAAACTGACTTTTCTTCCTGACATTTCAGTTTCCATTTCAGCACCCTGAATTGTTCATTTCAGGAAGCTGAAATACCCTTTATACGAAAATACCAAATCAGTTTATTATTTTTCTATCCTTTGGCCAAACATATATACATATATACATATATTCCATACACAAAAATAATTTTTCTGAAAATTTTCAACTCCCTTAAGTATTTTTCAAAAATCCATTTCTAGTTAATTCCTTAAGAAATTAGCTACCTCACGCTTAACTCCAAAAATTTTCAACTCTTAGAGGGATCTTACACATGTTAACGTGGACATCCAGTTTAAATTTCGTGGCCATCAGAGATATATAACTCCGGTTATAGCTATTTTTGTCAAAAAAAAATATAAATATTAAAATGGTCATAACTTGGTCAATTTAAGTCGGAATGAGTTTATTTTTGGACACAAGCTACTTTATCTCATATATTTTCATGCCCCAAAAGATTGGAATTTATTACAATAATTAAATGGATGAAACTACCCTTGGAATATAGTGGCAGCCTACTCATAGTCGTTTTTTAGATTTTGCTTCCTTTACTAAAATCAGTCCACACGAAAATTTATAACTCCTTTTTCAGTGATTCCACTTGAAAAAGTTAGAAGATTTATATATATAACTCCAAAAATTGACTACACTCAAAAATTCAAAATATAATGAGAGATATGGTCTTTTTCATTTCATACTTTGTTTTTACAAAAATTTGATTTTCAATACTTGGTGATTTCTAAGAAAACTTTCATACCCTCACCCCTTCACCAACATAATCCATTATAAAACATAATACCACATACTAATACCAAATATACTCATGGATCTATCATGATCCATGATCTATTTCAACAAAAATGACCAAACACAAGATTAATCACAACCAAGGCTAAGAAATTTGGGGTTTTCTACTTTTGAGAAAATCTAATTTCTATTTCTTAGTTTAGATCCAACTTTTGATTCATAAAAGGGTTAGATATAAACTTGAAACACTATTAAACACATAAATCTAAGGTTTTAACCTTAAGAGCATAACTTTACCAAAAATCAAAACTCAAATCAAACCACAAAGGAAATTAAACTATAAAATTAAAAATCTTGTTATACCTTAGCTTTTCTTCCTTCTTCTTCTTCATAAGCTTGGTTAGAAACCTATGGAACACCAAAACCCTTCTTCTCTCCTCTCCCTCTCTTGGCTGAACTCTCCCTCTCTTCTTCTTCTTCATGGCCGAACACCCTATTCTCTCTCTTGTTCTTGCTTTCTTTTGTTTTTTTTTTCTAGTTTAGCTTAGGAGAATGAAGTAAGACTAAATGATATATTTAGTTTACTAAAAATATAAATAGATATATCATATCTATCTCTCCTAATCTCCACCAATCTTTATCCTCTCTCTCTCTCATGATTATATTTGATTCTTGCAAGCTATCACAAAATTGTTGGCACCTTTCATTAAGTGACACCTAATAAAGCAAGCTACCAACTAAAGTGAAAGCACTCATCACATTCACCTCCCTTATTTCTCTCCTTGCACATCCGGCCATGTGGCCTTGCTTATCCGTCCAATTTGTTTTTATATCAAGCTTATCTAAGGACTAAAATATCCCTTTTCTCAAATGGGCCAAGCTTGGGCCTTCCTTTAATTCCTTTGGGCTTGTAGCTTTCCTTGTTTTGCTTACTAATTAAATTGGGCTTGGACTTCCACTGCTAATTAAATTGGGCCATTATAATACTTATCCCATACATGATATATTGGGCTAGCTTAATAATTTAAGTGATCTTAAATCAATTATTTACAAGTCCAATGCTTAAATAAACAATTGTGCTACTTATTTAATTCTTTGGGTTATAAAATTAACTTAGTTCATACTCTACAATTTTATCTTACCCTAATTATTTAGTTAGGATTTCTATCACACACCTTTGTAAATAAATTTTTTACTCAAATATCTTTAATTTTTTAACCCAATTAGACTTGCTTTACTTAGGTTAATTATTTGATATATATAAAATAAATCTCTTAGGATTAGTATATAATTTTAAATACTAACATTCTCTCATATTATAATCCCTTAGGTTTTTAATTACCATACTTAATATATGTATTAGGTTACATAACCTTATTCTTAATATTCCTTCAAATACATATAGATTCATTTCTAGGGTTTAAAAATTTTATAATCCAAATTTTCTATATTCTTATTCAAATAGCAAACCATATAGGTTCTTCTTAAAAATTTTAAATTATTCCTCAAATTCCCATCTAGGTTTTATTCTTTTAAGCTTTATTCTAATCATTTAAGATCTTATAAATTTTTGGATTGTCACAACAACGGCATCAGCCAAGAGAAAATCTGCCCCCTGATAGTATCGACAGATTGGGGAAACCATTGGTCTAAAAACCAAGGTAACAGCAAAGGCTATCATAAAGGACGTCATCCCCAGCAGAAATGTAGAAACCATTTTAGTTTATCCTCATCAAACAAGCATCGACAACACCGATGGAAATTAAACCGTTGGAATTAACACCACCATAGACATCAGTAGCATTGATGAAAGTCAACCGTTGAGATCAGCCCCAACACATGCATCATTCATGACCGGTCATGGTAAGCGATTTGCGATTTATGATGCGATATGCGATTTGCGAAGTGAGAAATGCAATTTGCGAAAACATTTTAACATTCATTGCATTGCGATTTGCATCATTAATATCCTGTCATATTTCAAGTGTCTAGTAAATCTTTATAATGTTCATTTATTGCATTGCATAAACATGATAAAGAGGGGCATTTGTAGACACTCAAAATTTTTGCATTACAGATACTAACCCTGCAGGAGGGCAAAATCGTCAACTCAACCCCGGTCACCAGTATCAGGATGTCAACTCAGCCCCGATCACTAATACCGGGACAACCACAGCCCTGATCATCAATATTGGGATGTCAACTCAACTCCGGTCACCAATACTGGGACAACCACATCCCCGGTCTCAATGCCGGGCCATCAGTTCAACCCCGGTCTCATTATCGGGCCATCAGTTTAACCCCAGTCTCAATATCGGGCCATCAGGTCAACCTCGGTCTCAATACCGGGCCATCAGATCAACCCCGATCTTAATATCGGGATATTAATTCAGCCCTGGTCGCAACCTGGGAGGTACAGTTAAGCCCCGGTCACAACCGGGAGATCCAGTTCAGCCCCAGAGATAACCCCGGGAAGCCAATTCAACTTTCAGAGACAAACCCGACGCATCACATCATCCCTGGAGTCAACCTTGGGAGGACCAAGTCAGCCTCGAAGATGACCCTGAGGACAAACAGAATCGGTTGGGAGCCAAACCTCAGGAAACAACCCCGGGAAGACAGCTGAAGACCGTGCCTGCACAGTAAACAACCCCGAGAGGGGAAAAAAATAGTCATTCTACCAACTTGAAGAAGATTTGGTCAAACTCAAGCCAAATTAATGCCACTGAGGTCAGAAAGAACCATGACATTGATCCCAAGTGAAAACAGCGTAAGACGGATCAACGGACAAACTGCGGGGAAATGAAGACCTGGTTATGAACCCGTCTTTTTGGACTCAAAAAGAGTTAAATCCTATGTCATTGTGATGCCCTCGGAAAGAGCTTTTCAGAAATTTATGGCACGCCTCAAACGGATGCTCCGATCAAAAGTTAGAAAGTTTTGAACCTGACATCGCATTGCTCGGAGTGCACGGACCTCGATGCAACGGGGCGCACCACCCCCACCTACCACATGGATCCGCAGGTAGAGTGGAGGCAGCTGCGGTTAGACCCGCTTCCATCTAGTCTATATATATGAGTGCACACCCAGCTCATTTTCAATAGAGAAACACTCTGAACCCCTGCCCGTTTGGTTTTTTAGCCATTTTTTTGTCTTCCAAACCCAAATTTTTTCACTCTAACACGTAGATATACCCACATACTACCACATATCAAAAATTGAGAGGTAGAATCAGACGTTTAAAGCCTATGATTTGGCAAAAAGCCCGTGCAGCAGTCCATTATTTTTTTAAATCTCGCCAACTCTAGCTTTCAAACGGTTCAAAGTAGGTCCAGACAGAACCGAGAAGCTAGAATGGCTGAGATTTATTTAAATCTAGCATTTTTTCTAGTTTTAGTTATAAAAACAACCTCGCGGCCCTTAGATCGTTATCTAGTGGGAATGAGATGTTTCGGCCATGTACGAGCCAGGATTTACTGATGAATCCTTGGTTCTGGCGATATTTGGATATATTTCTGTACAAATTTGAGCTATGCAGGTTTATTGGCTTCCCTATGTGAGCCTAGGAATCGTGGAATTCATGATTAACTGATCAAAATCTGATTCCCACGATGGACAAACTCAACTTTACAAATTTACCCTGCCAGTTTTTCTGTAAATAAATGTGCATACAAAATACCTTAAAACGGTTATCCTGATTTAAGGTTTCAATATAGTGAAAATATTATTTGTCGTGTCAGAGTTACTCCGATAGCTATCATGCCCATGAGAAGACCGACACTTGTATTCATTTTTTTGATCGAGGATGCTTCGCAGCCCGATAATCACCATTCAAATTTAGCCTTAAGGCTGAAAAGATAAAACTGAAGTATCGATATGTTTCAATTCCTATGTTAGCATAAGGGTTTGAAAACCTACTTTCAAAACCTCATTTCAATAATCTTATCGAAAAAAGAAGCTTTTGTAAATCAAATCAAACACTTTTGCAAATCAAATCAAAGACTTTTTGCAAATCAAATCAAACCCTTCGTATATAGGTTCAACAATGCATAAACATACTTCCAATCAAACATAGGCCCAATTTCTTACAGCATTCACACACACATTGCAGATTTAAAAGGGAAATATTATAAAGATGAAGTACCGTGTTTACACGGGAGTTGTGGGGTGCCTAACACCTTTCCCACACTTAATCAAGCCCCCGAACTCAAAACTTTATTTTCAAAGATCAAGTTTCGACAGTGTCCAGCAATTGTGCCTCTTTTTAAACAAAACTCGGTTGAGTTGGTACAAATATTTCAAATCTACCAACTGGCGACTCTGTAAAACGTTCAAATCGTCGACATGATACATGTTGGCCTTTTTCTAAAAAACCTTTCAAAACCTTTTTTATTACAAATAAAAAGAGTAAGGATAGACAAAATTAGGAAGAGAGAAAGATTCGGGTTGTGACCCGACCCGCGGATTTTTTTCGACGTCGACAGTATGGTAGAAGGAATAAATTGTACAGTAACTATTTACTCAAAGGTTCTTTTAAGATTAATGTTAAAATTTATATTATTTGGAAAGTCGTGAGTGCTAAGGGGGACTTACACTTATTGTAGAATAAATATTATTTATTTAAATGAATAAATAGTTAATCTATTTATTTAAATAAAATTAGAATTGTTCTAATTAATTTATTCACAGCTGGTTTAATATGGAGAACCTAAAGGGTCAAACCATAAAATGATGAATATTTTTTTAAGAAGCAAATGACATAATCATAATAATAAGTCAAGTGTATTTAATTTAATCTATGGTGATAAAATAAATTAAATAACTTTATATTTATTATTTAATATTTTAGAAATATTAAATATAAATTAATATGAGGAGTCTTATTATTATTATTATTACTATTATTATTAGTTTAATTCCTAAAGGAGTTTGAGAATTAATTAATAAAAGTACTCTCTCATATTCCTAATAAGATAAGGATGTAAATTAATTAAAAGAGTTTAATTAATTAAAATGAAACCCTAATTCTAAAATGTTTAGGAGGGTTGCCTACATCTATAAATAAGAGGAGTCTTATTTTAATTTAGGGTTAATATAATTTTCAAGAGTTGGGAGAACACACTTTTTCTAGAGAGAAGAAAACTAGGGTTTAGCCAAAAACACCCATCTTCTTAATATTTGTTCATCCTTGGTGGATCACCTTTAAAGGCCAAATACTTGGGTGGTTGACGTTGATCAAAGGAAGGAATCACACCTAGTAGAATCAAGTTAAATAAGGAAAGGATTTGGAGTTGAACTCGTAGCTGAGCAAGCTCGTCTCTTCAAAGGTATGTGTAATGGCCGAGAAATTTTATTTAGCTTGTAATTAATAATATTATTGAATTTATTGAGATTTTTGTGGTTTTTTTTCCTTATTGAAATATGTTAAAATAGGAATTTTTGAGGTGGAACAAAAATTTGTGATAGATTTTACGAGTTCTACGATCGTATTGAAAAATAATATTTTTTCGAGAAAAAGCCGAAAAATCTCTATCCATCCCGAAACGTAAAAGCGTTTATTTTAAATTATTTAAAGAACGTGTCAACGTTATAATAATGGGGAAATATGTACTAAATTTTTTAAAGACGAAAAACAAAAATTTTTGACTGTGTAACGGATGCCGGGAAGTGAACGAAAGATAAAGCTGGAAGAATAATAAAAGAATAAAACTGAAAAAGAGGCACCAATTATTGGTGTCAAGTGACACCAATTATATAAGCATGCCACCAATTATATGCCTAGGGGGGCAAAGAGTAAATAGCCATGCCACCAATTATATGCCTTAGGGGGGGGGGCAAATGGTAATTAACCAACAAAATTTATGTGAAAGATTAAAATACCCCCACTCTTCAACTACTATAATTAGCAAGCTCCATTCCCTCAGTCCTTCACCAATTCACACGTAAACATAGAGATATTCTATAGAGAGAAAGTGAGAGCTTGGGTTGAGTATGCAAAAAGGCGAGAAAACTCTACCGAAATCATCGGGAAACTCAGAAAGCGAAGATTCCAAAGAGGTAAGAACGAGAATTCAATCTTTTAAATTACTTAAAACTTTGTAGTATAGTTTTTGTAGAATAGAAAGGATGAATTAGTGTATTATAAATCACGGTTAATTTATAAAAGAGAGAAACAATCATTAAAAAATGAAGAACGAACGAAAACGTGTATCAAGCTATTTTTGATTTACTGTTCGTAGCTTAGATAATAAAATCCGAAAGGATGATATTATGTCAAATGAAAATATAAGATTGTTCCAAGAGGAACAGATTAAAAACAAGCTATAACAAAGTTATGACGAAATTTTGAATAAAATACGTTAATATTGTGTAAAACGAGCTATGAACGAATTTCTAAAATTTAGTTAACGATTTGAAATAATGAAGATTGTATGGGGTAAATATAGATACAAATAAAATAGAGCTATGGGCTCAAGAACGGACTCATTCCGATTTCGGATGATAAAGTTATGAATTTTTGAAATATAGAAAGAAGGGAACGTAAAGAACAATTAAATTTTATAAGTAAGATATCATGATAACACATGATCCTAGACCTTAAGTAATGGTCAGAAGATAATTAAATAAAAAGAAAAGTAAAAGAGTTATAGTCATAAAATGTTTTAAGCACAGTAAGTGTTTATTATGCGCGTAAGATAATCATACATGGTTTACATAAGGGCGTGTGACTTGAACGTTGTCATAACAAAGATGATTGGAATGCGTAAATGACGGGAAGCTTTAATAAAGGATTTAAAAGATTTAAAAAATGGTTAAAGAACGTAATGAACTATAACGAATCTAATGAATATGAAAGAATGAAATGAA
Organism: Panax stipuleanatus; assembly: GCA_020205555.1. Classification (NCBI taxonomy): domain Eukaryota; kingdom Viridiplantae; phylum Streptophyta; class Magnoliopsida; order Apiales; family Araliaceae; genus Panax; species Panax stipuleanatus. The sequence continues at coordinate 62,109,004 of CM035126.1, read as the reverse complement.
CGTTAGATAATGTAATCAACATCTGAGATTAATTAATCAGCTAATGAATGACGAATGGGGAAAGTTAGTATAAACTATATATGTAGTCTATTTGTGGCCAATTGGTAGGTTGTTATGATAAATCGTGTAGGATATATAAAGACCGAGTTAGAGTAAAGTGTATAGAAGACGCTTAAGGTAAGTTTTTTAACTTCATCTGATTTAATTCTTATGAAATCTATGTGATATATTTTTGATATCAAATGTACACAAATCTTGCATGATTGTGTGAAATTTATACTTATGCAAATCTTTGAATATTTGTATAAGTATTCAAGCTATTTTATGATATGAAATGTTTAAAGAAATGTTGAAGCCTTTTTTTTTTGGCTAAACACTTGTTGAATTATTTTATCGCACTGATATTGTATCTTTGAGATATTATTATTGTTAAGTAGAGTTGTCCAAACCAAATTATTTTGGAACGAATTCAAATGTATACACAAGGTTGAACTATTAAATGTTTTTGGTTGAGTATATCGGCTGACACACAAGGTGTCCATAAAATTGAACGCACAGTTGTTTGCCAGGATGAGTGTTGTACAACATAGAGTATTATAGGCTGATCACCTAGACGTGCTCGTAAGTGATATCAGATTTACCGTTTTAATGCCGTGTTATCCTTTTTAAATGAAATTAAAAGACTATCTTGTGGTCTCTTGATCTTTTCAATGGAAATGACCGCTACGTCGTTTCAAAAATAATTTAAAAAGGATAAAAAATATTATTCTGGTTATTCTTAATACTTCACAACTATTGGTTCAGTTGTTGAATAATGATCATATGATTCTTGATTTAGTTATTATTAAACTGCTTTACTTGCTGAGCAATCTAGTGCTCATTTTTGCTTGAATTATATGATTTCAGCTAAGGTCGAACGTGTATAAGGTTCTGGTAAGGATAAGTGAAAGTAGAAGATGAACGAGTAATAGAATCATTGTAATAGTATAATATTTTTGTATAATATATTATATTGTGACTTATTGGAAATGTAATGGTTTTAGATACTGGGATAGAATAATGGTGATTTAATAATGTAATAATTACTTTTAGGTCATTTAATCTTATATATAGCTAGACTTGTATGATTGTGGTAGTACCTTGTATGCACCATATTCGGGGGCATCACAGGTTAGTATCAGAGCTGACAGGTTATAACCTTAAAGGGAAAGCCTTAGGTTATAACCATTGTAAGATTAGAAGAATTTAGTAAGTAAACAAACTCGTAAAGAGTTTTTAGGAGATGAATTGAGGAAGTTCATCAAAAGAAGATTAAAAGAATGAAAATATATATAAAATGAAATGCTTGTGATAATAATATTTTTTTGCTATGTGCTAATTAAGATATTAAAACTTTATTGTAGATGTCAGGAGGAGATGCATTGTATAGGGAGTTTCAGGTAGTGAACGGGGAGTTAGTTGCTCTACCAACGCCAGTACTAACACCAATAGTTGTGGTACTAGTTCAGAGTGATGAAGAGGAAGAGGAAAAAGATCCTTCTAAAGAAAAGGAAGAGGAGGTAGAAGTCACGACACATAATATTGCACCTACAGATGAGGAGGACAAGGAAGAGGTGCATGAGTTGTTCGTAGCAGTCATTGATAGGAATATCCAGCTTCGTAGGAATAATCGTACCCTAGAGTCACAAGTGAAGAACCTCCAGACATAGAAGCAGATGACGGAGGCATGCTCGGAGGATGAGTCTAATGATAGGGAGATAGTTATAGCTAAAGCTTACTAACGTCGTCCAGAACTGATGGAGAAGGAGACAAAGATAAAGAGAATGACCCATGCTTTTTAGAGAGAAAATAAGGAGTATCAACGAAAGATCGCGTACCATTCCGTTGAGATAGGGCAGACGAGGCACACTATCAATAGGGATATTGTGATTGAACTTGCCGAGAAGGAATATGTAACTGCCATCAGTCAGAGCTCAAATTAGTATCTAGATGATGTATAAGTTTATATAAGTGTGTATGTAGGTAGGAATGCATAACCCAACTTTTGTTTAATCAGCGGGTTATCTTTTGGTAAATCCCATCTGTGGATAATAATAAGGGATAATGTGTAAATAGCTGACACTATATATAGTGTGTATTGTATGTAGTGTTTGTAAGACCCCAAATTTTTATGAATAAAATTAAATTTTCTCTATATATTATTCTGAATAGTAAGGGGTTAATTTGATTAATGTGGTAAGTTATTCGTAAAATGCGCAAATATTTTAAAATAAGCAAGTGATTATAAAATATTCATTGTTGTCGGAGAATATTCGTTTGGTCGTGGAATATTCTTGCTGTCGGGGAATATTCGTACGACGGCGCAGCCATTTGTAGGCCCCATAACGGAAAACTGTCGAATAAAAAAAATGACACGAGGAGTTTTTTTTAATAATAACGGCATAACGGTTACCGTTAACATTGTTGAAATACCCGGTGGTTAAAATTATGTAATACGCGTTGTTGCACAGTAGCACACGGTATTGCACAATATTTTTATATTATTGTTAATTCAATAATTGTTACTACACAATATTTTCCATTATCAGATCAATAATTCATATTATTTGAATAATATTATTAGATAGCATTATTAACAATGTCTAAGGAAGTTCTGTCTAAGAGGGGTTATTTAATTGCACGCCAGTAAGGAGAAATTCTTATCGGAAGGCCCCCTCTTTCCTGGGAATGACCTGATTGTTAATATTGTAGTTCTGTAATATTATTTGTAAATAATTAATTAATGATTTATATGATAAGGAAATATTTATTTTATGTGAATATTAATGAAGGAATTAGTGCTGATGTGTTTTATCAGTATTTTGTTGGAATGGAGGTGTGGAAAATCATCCGTATGTGAATTTCGAACATTTTCTGTTTGGAATTTGAAAAAAAGTTATTCTACAAAGTTGTAGAGAATTAAATTTCCTATGAAATGGACATAAGATTCGTATTTTTCCTGATAAAAGAGCTATTTTTTTTATGAATTATTGAAGTTCCGGAATAATTGATTTTTGGGGTTATAAATATTTTTTTTAAAAAAATATTTTTTTAATGTTGGTGGGCCCCACTGGTGGTGGCTGATGAATTTGGTCAAGAGGTGGGCGTGAAATTTTTTTAAATAAAATATTATTTTATTAAATTTTCTACTTTGGCGTTCTAGGCATTTTTCTATAAATAGGGTGCTGAATTAGAATTTGAAAATCACACTAGAATCAGAAATTTTCTCTCTCTATAATATCGAGCGTATTTTTGTGATTATTTAGATACTTTGAGTGTTCCTATTCAGTGCAAGTTTTTTTCAGTATTATATCTGATATTCCAGTCAGAAGTAATGTTCTTTTGAGGTAAGGGATGTTATATTTTTCGTAAATGATGTTATTGCTTTCAATATCATTTCATCGAAATATTGGTATGAATTTTATTATGAAATTTTTACCTTTTTTGTCGGGATTACTATTCACGTATACGACACTATTCACGTATACGACACTATTCACATATACGGTACTATTCACGAATATGGTACTATTTACGAGTACTATTCACGAAGTATGATTTTTTTTATAAAATTTCTAACTTTTTTATGTCGAGGTTACTATTCACGTATACGGCACTATTCACGTCTACGACACTATTCATGAATACGGTACTATTTACAGAAAAATTAAATTTTCTTTTCTTTGTCCAAGTTGGCTGTTATGGTTCCTATCTTTGATTGAATCCAAGTTTTGATCTTCATTCTTGAATTTTGCTCCAAAATTGATTATTATGGAGTATTCTTGAACTAGGAAAAATTAAATTACAAATCCCAAATTTTTGTCATTTATCTCATTGGATTCGTCCTTTAAAATATTTTTCATCATCTTCAGTCTTAAATGGTGATACAAAAGAATATCTTTGGCCTGTAGTGCAAAGATGGATGATTATTTGATGAATATCTTTGGCCTGTAGTACAAAGATGAATGATTACCTGATGAATATCTTTGGCCCGTAGTGCAAAGATGGACAGGTGTTGAGATGAATATGACCAACTGGTGATACAAATGAATATCTTTGGCCTGTAGTGCAAAGATGAATATTTCATTCAAGATATATATTGATTGATGTTACAGTGATAAAATATTGATTATGGACTTTTAAATCATAGAAGATAGTAGACATTATTTTCTACCTAATTCTTCTAATGCATTGTTATTTCTGCTGCAATTGTTTATCTAAAACTTGCCATTCACCACCTTTATGTTCCGTGGAGAGGCGGATTACTGGTGGAAATCTGTGAAGCGTACCCAGCCTGCTGCACTCAAGATGTCTTGGAAAGTGTTCTAGAAACTATTCAATGACAAGTACTTTCCAGAAAGTATTCGTCATATGAAAGAGGTAGAGTTTATCAGGCTGGCACAGAACAACATAACTGTGTCCCAGTATGAGGCTAAGTTTGCGGAATTATCCCGGTTTGCGTCTCATTTGGTGGATAATGAGGAACGTATGACGCAGATGTTTCTTAGAGGTTTGAAACACGAAATTCATCAATACCTCATTTCTCATAAATTTTTTTTATATTTAGATGTAGTGAACAAAGCTCAATTATTAGAACGAGATAATGAGTCTGTTCAACCAAGGGAGAACAACCAAGGTCGTACCGGTGGCAGCAGTCATCGGAACAACGATAACCGGCGGGGAGGAAATTATCAGGCTAGAAATGGTAACCACTTCGGTGGTAATCATGGACAAGATAATAGAAGAAGCGAGTTGGGGGGAGATTTTAAGAAGAGAAGGTACAACAATGACATCGTGAAGACATCGACAGCAGCACCAGCATCAACTATTTATAGGAGAGGAGATCGACCACCAGTCGTATGTTATAAATGCTGAGAAGAGGGACACATCAGTCCCAACTGCACACAACAATCCAAGGTATGTTATAACTGTGGAAAGGAAGGTCATATAGCTCGAGAGTGTCCCGTAGCGAAGCCAAGTCCAGCTGGGGGTGATGAGTTCGAAGGCGGTTCCGGACAAGTAAAAATTGGTGGTTCCTGGAAGAGAGTTTGTTGTGACTTCTCAAAATACGAGGAACCCGAACGAATTTATCACGGGTTAGTTAATTGTACACTTTTGCGAAGTCTATACCATATTAGTTAACGATTCTACCTATTCTTTTATTTCACCTACTAGCGCTCAACGTTTGAACTTGACTTCTGAGAAATTAGACTTTGACTTATCTGTTGAAACTCCGTTGGGTGAAACCTTCGTTACATCTACAGTTTACAAATCTTGTGTGATTCAAATTGGTACCCTCACCCTACTTGTGGATTTTATATCTTTGAAAATACTTGTATTTGATGTAATTTTTTTTAATCGACTGGTTAATCACTCATCATGCCAAAATTGATTGTTTCATAAGGTTGTTAGCTTTCATTCAAACAACCAGACCACTAAAATCAATCAATGTCATTTCAAGTCATAAAACTATTCGTTTATTGAAAAACAGATGTCAAACTTTCTTAGCCCATGTCACTGATTTAAATCAGAATACATCAGATTTGAATGATATTTCTATTGTTAATGAGTTTTCTGATGTATTTCCCAAAGAACTTCTCGGTCTACCCCCAGAACTGTGAAGTTAAATTCTTTATTGATCTTGAACCTGATACAAAACCCATTTCTAAAACCCCATATCGAATGGCTCATATTGAACTTTAGGAGTTAAAGGTCCAACTACAGGAGTTATTAGACATCAGTTTTATACGTCCTAGTACGTCCCCTTGGGGTGCTTCTATTTTATTCGTAAAGAAGAAAGACGAGAGTATGCGACTTTGTATTAACTATCGGGAATTGAACCATGTCACCATTAAGAATAGGTATCCGTTACCTCGTATCGATGACATGTACGACCAGTTGTAAGGTGCGCAATTCTTCTCAAAGATCGATCTTCGTTTTGGATATCATCAGTTAGAGATTAGAACTGATGACATTCCAAAGACTGCCTTTAGAACTCGATACGCGCATTACAAATTTTTAGTTATATCTTTCGGATAGACCAATGTCCATGCTGCTTTCATGGACATGATGAGCCGAATATTTGAGAAATATTTGGATCATTTCGTGGTTGTCAATATTGATGACATCCTAATATTTTTTTTACTTAGAACGAACTCAATATGCGACAACGACGTTGGTTGGAGCTGTTGAAAGATTACGAAAATACCATTCAATACCATCCCGAAAAAGCGAACGTGGTAGCTGACGCGTTAAGTAGAAGATTATATGCAGGAACGAGTGTGATATTGTAAACGTGAAGCCCCACTTTGTATGACGTACAAAGGATGGAGATAGAGTTACAGACTCCAGAGACCCACGTGATGATATACGCGTAGAATCAGCTTTAATTGATAAAGTTAAAGCTGCACAATCTACAGACCTGGAGCTGACGAATATGAAGAAGAAGGTGAAAGAAGGTATTATTCCAGAAGCAAGAATCGATGAAGAAGAACTACTTCGAGTCAACTCCATACTTTGTGTTCCTAACGACTCTAATTTAGGTATAAAATCATGATGGAAGCACACAACATACCATTCGCAATAGTACCAAAATGTATCGTAATCTTTGACATATATTTTGGTGGAGAAATATGAAGAGAGAGATCGCGGAGTTTATCTCGAGGTGTTTAACGTGTCAACGTGTCAAGGCGAAGCATCAAGAGCCGAAAGTTATGAAGAGCCCCGAGCCCCGAGCCTCTCGCTGGTGACTTCTTGTGTGGGATGCACCAAAGCCAGACTCTCCATAGGGGATGCCGTTTTTGTGCGGTGGCAAACTGATGGGAACCATTGTGAGGCATAATGGTTGAAGCACCACGAGAGTCACAGTTGGAATCAAAGAAATGACTTGGGAGTTAAAATCGAAAATGAAAACGAGGTATCTCACCTTTTCAACATACCAGGTACGTACGTCAATTTCGAGGACGAAATTTCATAAGAAGGGGAGGTTGTAAGAACCCAACTCTTTATGAATAAAATTGAATTTCCTCTATATATTATTTTGAATAGTAATGGGTTGATTTGATTAATGTGATAAGTTATTGGTAAAATGCGTAAATATTTTAAAATAAGCAAGTGGTTATAAAATATTCATTGTTTTCGGGGAATATTCGTTTGGTCGTGGAATATTCTTGCTGTCGGGGAATATTTGTACGACGGACGCAGCTATTTGTGGGCCCCATAACGGAAAATTGTTGGATGAAGAAAACGACACGAATGAGTTTTTTTAATAATAACGGCGTAACGGTTACCGTTAACACTGTTGGAATACCCGGTGGTTAAAATTATGTAATACGCGTTGTTGCACAGTAGCACACGGTATTGCACAGTATTTTTATATTATTGTTAATTCAATAATTGCTACTGCACAGTATTTTCCATTATCAGATCAATAATTTATATTATTTGAATAATGTTATTAGATAGCATTATTGGCAATGTCTAAGGAAGTTCTGTCTAGGAGGGGTTATTTAATTGCCCGCCAGTAAGGAGAAATCCTTATCGGAAGGCCCCCTCTTTCCTGGGAATGACCTGGTTGTCAATATTGTAGTTCTGTAATATTATTTGTGAATAATTAATTATTGATTTATATGATAAGGAAATATTTATTTTATGTGGATATTAATAAAGGAATTAGTGCTGATGTGTTTTATCAGTATTTTGTTGGAATGGAGGTGTAGAAAATCATCCGTATGTGAATTTCGGACATTTTCTGTTTGGAATTTGGAAAAACTTTCTTCTACAAAGTTGTAGAGAATTAAATTTCCTATGAAATGGACATAAGATTCGTATTTTTCTGATAAAAGTGCTATTTTTTATGAATTATTGAAGTTTCGGAATAATTAATTTTTGGGGTTATAAATGTTTTTTAAAAGAAAAACATTTTTTTAATGTTGGTGGGCCCCACTGGTGGTGGCTGATGAATTTGGTTAAGAGGTGGGCGTGAATTTTTTTTAAATAAAATATTATTTTATTAGATTTTCTGCTTTGGCGTTCTAAGCATTTTTCTATAAATAGGGTGCTGAATTTGAATTTAAAAATCACACCAGAATTCAGAAGTTTTTCTCTCTATAATATCGAGCGTATTTTTGTGAGTATTTAGATACTTTGAGTGTTACTATTCAGCACAAGTTTCCTTCAGTTGTATATCCGATATTCCAGTCAGTAGTACTGTTCTTTTATGGTAAGGGATGTTATATTTTTCGTAAATGATGTTATTGCTTTCAATATCATTTCATCAAAATATTGGTATAAATTTTATTATGAATTTTTTATCTTTTTCGTCGGGGTTACTATTCACGTATACGGCACTATTCACGTATACGGTACTATTCACAAGTACTATTCACGAAGTATGATTTTTCTTATGAAAATTTCTACCTTTTCATGTCGGGGTTACTATTCACATATACGACACTATTTACGTATATGACACTATTCATGAATACGGTACTATTCATAGAAAAATTAAATTTTCTTTTCTTTGTCCAAGTTGGCTGTTATGGTTCCTATCTTTGATTGGATCCAAGTTTTGATCTTCATTCTTGAATTTTGCTCCACAATTGATTATTATGGAGTATTCTTGAACTTGGATAAACTAAATTAAGAATCCCTAATTTTTGTCCTTTATCTCATTAGATTCGTCCTTTAAAATATTTTTCACCATCTTCAGTCTTAAATGGTGATACAAAAGAATATCTTTGGCCTATAGTGCAAAGATGGATGATTATTTGATGAATATCTTTGGCCTGTAGTGCAAAGATGAATGATTACCTGATGAATATCTTTGGCCCGTAGTGCAAAGATGGACAGGTGTTGAGATGAATATGACCAACTGGTGATACAAATGAATATCTTTGGCCTGTAGGCCAAAGATGAATATTTGATTCAAGATATATATTGATTGATGTTACAGGGATAAAATATTGATTATGGACTTTTAAATCATAGAAGATAGTAGACATTATTTCCTACTTAACTCTTCTGATGCATTGTTATTTTCGCTGCAGTTGTTGATCTAAAACTTGTTGTCCATAATATTTTATCTGATTTGTTGAAGTCTAACGATAAATTATTCTTTATTATCTTAGTCATAATATTCTTTACTGGGCTAGTTGAGCTCACTCTTTTCATCTATTATCCTCTTCAGGAAATGAGAATATTGTAGGGACTAGTCGGGGAACGGAGTGATGGGCAGAGTTAGATCAGTAGCAGTCCTCACTATTTTTGTAAAATAGTGTGATAATAGTTGTAATAAGGACTTAGTTTGAACATTAATATTTTCTAGATGTTTGTATTGAAGCTCACAGCTTGTGGGGTCGTTTTTTTTATGACCTTTTGATATAAAAGATTGTTTTTGAATTCTGTACCATGTATTTGGCGACCCAGAATGGGTTGGTTGGATTGGACTTATTCTGGGGGCGTCACAGTGTTAACTACATGTAGAAGCATATTTATATAAAAAAAGTTTATTAAATGTTCCTTGTGATGATGAGATATGTTATTTGTTAACAAGAATGTTTTAAATAAATAGTAAGATAGTAATAATAATAATATTATTATTTACTTAAACAGTAAATGCCGCTAAGAAGAAGATTGAGAAACCAAGAAGCTGAATCGCATAACAAAAATGAACAAGAGGGTTAGGTAGACCCAATGCAGCAGTTAGTAGATCTTTTAAAGGCCGCTCCTAATCGAACTGGCCCTGAAGTACCCGTAAACCCTGCGGTAGGGCGTATTGCCACTTTTAAAGATTTCAAGAGTATATGACCACCAGAGTTTAGAGGAACCGTAGATCCCATAGAGGCTCAGACTTGGGTTAAGGAGATGGAGAAGGCATTCGCGATCGCCAAGGTCAGAGAGAAGTAGAAGACTTCTTTTGCTACCTATATGCTTAAAAGAGAAGCTAACTTCTGGTGGGAGGCAAACCAGAATAGGGCAGGAGAAGGAGTAGTTGAATGGAATAGGTTCAAGGATATTTTCTTCAAGAACTACTTTCCCACAAGTATGAGGAGTCCCATGGAAGTAAGATTCCTAGAGTTGAAGCAGGGGGAAATGACAGTGCCCCAATATGCTGCTAAGTTCAATGAACTGGTAAGGTTTGCTCCACACCAGGTGGACATGGAGAAGAGGAAGGCTAGGAGGTTCGAGCAAGGGCTGAAACCATGGTTCTACTGTAGAATTGATGTGTTTTAAAGTAATTCCTTTGGAACTATTTTGGAGAAGGCTATCATAGCTGAAGGTGGGAGTGAGGCATTGAGCCTCTATCATAAGGAAAAGAAGAATAAAAATAAGATGGAAGTAGGAAGTAAGACGGAAAGAGGAAGTCATTTAACTTTGGGAGTGCCGGAGATAAGCAAGGGGATCCGAAGCGGAGGTATGAAGAATGTAAGAACTGTGGGAAGACTCATCTCGGAGACTGTTTGAAAGGGAAGACAGTATGCTACAACTACGGACAGGAAGAGCACATTGATCCCAACTATCCTCAACTGAAGAAGAACTAAGGGTGTTTTGCTTGTGGAGCAGTGGATCACACGACAAGGAATTTCCCAAAGAAAAAGGCGGATAGCGTCAAGGGAACAAATAGTGGGAAATTGACCATCACCGGACCAGCTCCACCTAGTAGACCAACAGCCCGGGCTTTCAACATGACGGTCAAAGATGCAGTGGCATCTGAAGACGTAGTATCAGGTATATTCCCAATCAATAATAATAATGCTTACGTGTTATTCGATTTGGGCGCAACCTGTTCTTTCATATCTTGTGAATTTGCTAGACGTTTATGTTTACATCCGGAGAAATTAGAGATTCCCTTGAACATTGAGATAGCGAATAAAGAAATAGTTCCTGTTGATCATATTCATAAGAACTGTTATGTTGAGATAATGGGGTATAAATTATCAGTAGACTTAATTCCAATAGAATTGGGGGAGTTCGACATAATTTTTGGAATGGATTGGTTGTATAACCACGGGGCGATGATCGATTGTCAGAAGAAAAGTGTGAACCTTAGAATTGTAAATCAACCCAAGGTAATATTTTAAGGTAGTAAGTCACCTAGACGTTCGTGTTGTTTAACGATGTCGCAAGCCCAAAAATTGTTAAGGAAATGATGTGTAGGTTATTTGTGCCATGTTGTCGATACCCAACAAGTGGGAATAAATATGGGACACATACCTGTAGTGAATGAATTTGCGAATGTGTTTCCGATTGAGGCGATTCAAGATGATCCGGAACGAGCACGAGTAGAGTTACAACTTTCTTTCTTTAAGGTTTTCAATTTGAGGTCGTTATCTAGAATCCAAATGGTCATTGTTGGGACTGATGTGTTTTTGGAGGCAATCGGGGGGCGTCGGGCATGCACGTATGCACATGTAATGCTCCCGACCATGTAAAATGATGTTCTAACTTCCATAACATGACTATTAGGTATTATAATGATACTTAGCATTAACCCTTGAGTATTAGACAATTCGATTGGGCGTGCTAAGCGTGCGCAAATGCGTGTCGTTTGGGCGTTCAAATAGGCAAGTTTGGCATACGGACGTGCAAGCGTTTCAACGCCGCAACGAGTGTTTATGACCTTGTTTAATATTATGTTTTTAATAAGAATAAAATATTATAGAGTAATGTAACCCAATCTAGGACCATGCAAAGCACATGCAAAAGAGGCGAGTTAGGCGTGTGACGTGTAAACGTCGAAACGCCGTGTAATGTGGTAATACACTTAAATAGTGTTTCGATTCTAATGAAATGAACATTATAAGATATAAAATGGGGTTAGTATAAAACCAATAATTAGTCCTAGCAAGACTTAAACACTTGAATAAATTTTGAATATTACGAAAAAGAAATATAGTGAAATATAAGTCGATAGTTAACACAATCAAGTTGAACATTGTGTATTAATAATAGGAAGGGTTATGAGATGTAGAGTAAAGTTTACATTACAACTAATATGCTTTGCTATGTGACTAATAGTTTATGTGAATGATTATATAATTGTGTAGGGCACGTGAAGTGCAGATATCTGTAAGCTGTTAAACTGTTATTGGTAAATAACGATCAAGGCATGTTTTTCGGTTTCTATTTTCTATGTGAACTTGATGATATTATGAACTATTTTAAATTATATTGCAAAGAGTATGCTATGTTATATGTGTTGCAAGCATGAAATGTTAAAGTCAATTTATGACTACATTGATTGATTTAATAATGTTGATTGAGTAAGGAACTCAATCTTTATATTTGTTATGTGATTAAAGCATGTATGCCATGTTACTTTAATGTTGAGCATGTTAATTATGTGCTATGTGATGCATGAAAACTGTTAGATCTTGCTGAGCTGTCGAGCTCACTCTTGCAAATAACCATTTTTGCAGGTCAAGGATGCAAGGTAAAGATACGTTTTAAGTGAATTATAGGAATCAATGTTCAAAAATATTACTTATGTTAAATATCAAATTGTATTTGATGTTTTGATTGTAACGTAATTGGTAAGTTGTAAAGTTGAGCTATCCGATGTATAGTGGATATTGCTTTATGATGTAAGACTTGTATAGTCCTTTCGTAGTAGCGATTCATGTAATAGAATTGAATCAAATATTTGTAATGTTAAGGTTGCGATTCAGGGCAATATAGAAAGAAAGTTTATAAAAATTTTAAATATTTCACATTTTTAGTGATTTTAATATCGAATAATGATGTAAAGATAAATTAAAGATGTATTGCTAACGATCGAGGATGAGAATTATATTGTATAAATTTTGGGGTCGTTACAACTTTTCTAAGATATATTTGAGAACGGTGTACCATCAGTTGAAAGTAAGAGGGGAGGATGTACCTAAGACGGAATTCAAGACTCGTTATGGGCATTATGAGTTCCTGGTGATGTCGTTCGAGTTGACGAATGAACCAGCCGCATTTATAGACATGATGAATTGAGTGTTCAAACAGTATTTAGACAAATTTGCAGTAATGTTCATAGATGATATTATAGTCTATTCAAAGACATCAGAGGATCATGCTGAACATTTGAGATTTGTGTTGGAAACACCGAGGAGAGAGAAATTATACGTTAAATTCACAAAATGTGAGTTTTGGCTTGAGAGAGCGCAGTTTTTAGAGCACGTGATAGACAAAGAAGGTATATCTGTGATGAACGAGATTTATGTAATTTATTTTAAATATTTATTGAATTAAATAAATATTTTTGTTGATTTATTTATTGAGTTAAATAAATATTTGATGGAATTATGATAGATTAATTCAATTAAATGTGTGACATTAATTAAATTAATATGGATAATTTATGGTTCGAAGTTCTAATTTAATTGGGATAATTAAATTAAATGAGTTATTAAATAATTACAATGTTGTTATAATAAATTTAATAATTAATTAGATATTTAATTATTTACTTTAATTAATAAATAAGAATTTTTATTATGTGATAATTTGATTTAATAAGTAATAGTGGCTTTAATTTAATTAAATTTAAATAATATAATTTGATTAATTAAAGTGTGACAAATAAACTATATAGTAAATAAGTTAATTAAAATAAATTGAAAGGAGTTTTTTTAAAGGATAACCAAACAAGGCCTAGGGAACATGGGTAACTACTAAGCCATAATGCGCATAACTGATACCCACGTATATCAGTTATACGCATTATATCAGTCTTGTATGTTTTACGTTATTTGATATCACTTTGCTAAGCTAGAGAACACAGAGAGAAAAAGAGAGAGAGTTTAAGAGAAATCAATTGAAGAAGAAATTGAAGAATTAAAAGGGGAGTTTCTATCATCTTCTAACAAATTAAACAAGGATTAAAGGTAATAATCTCACTTTTATTCTTAGTTATTGTGTTTTTGAGTCTTCTCCATGAATAGTTATTTTACTTCTCTGTAAATGGATTTTGATAGCCAATTTGTTAAGAAATTGATTATGAATGTTTATTAGTATGCATAATCTATTTTTATATGATTTGTATGTGGTTTAGAGCAAGCAAATCCATGAAATTATGTTTATAAATGGAGTTTTGAGTTTACAGAGAAAAATATATGAATATGGCTTATATGTATGAAAATTTATGCTTAAATTGTATATTAATTGGTAAATTGATCATAGTTTGTGTTAATGTGTTAATAAACGAAGAGAACGAAATTCGTATGGACTAATTTGGTTGAAAAACGAGTTCATGAAAGTTGATTTTGTAAAAGATGTCTAAAAATAAAGTTTTTACAAAAATATTGAATTTATGGGATTTGAGTGTTGGTGTTGTTTTGTAGGTCATAATCATGTTATATTCGCTTAGTAATGATTCTGTAAAGACTATATAGTTTGGGTATGAGTAATTTGTTGTATGAACAAAGAAATTGGAGTTTATTGGCCATGTTATGTGTTTTTTCGTGAACTGTAGATTCCAAGACTGGTGCGTGCGCTGTAGCTCCTCTTAGATAGCTTATCGGCGCGCCGCAGCTCCTGTCTCAGGAGTAACTGGCGCGCTGCAGCATCGGGCCTGAATCGCAGAGCCTGACTGTAGGCTTAATAGCAGAACTGCAATGCCAGGTCCGTGCCGCAGCGCCGGGTCTTAGGCTGCTGGGCGGCGCCGCAGCACCACTTGGCAGTTTTGCCCAAAAAAATTTGTTCAAGTGTTCGAATCCAAAAAATGTAATTTAAACCTAATCTAATGAACATGAAAAATGTAATAATCATGTAATGATATGTTGAATCAAATTAGTAACATGTAAATGATGGTTTTACGTGATTAATTGATGAATTGAATGTGTTCTTAAACTTATTGTTCGTGAAGTTCAATAATGTGTTTAAGAGTTAAGGGTTGTGGATGTGATTAATATAATCATAATCAGAGTTAAGTTAAGTTAAAAGAGAATGTACTCATGATGCTAGTTGTATTATAATTAATTGGTATTGTGGCTTTAAATGGTATGTAGAATTAATTGAGGAACGTGAATAGTAAACGTATAATCTACGCACGAGGCAAGTTTTCTAACCTTGACTTGTTATCGTTACTCAAGTTTTCTAACCCTGACTTGTTATCATTACGCAAGTTTTCTAACCCTAACTTGTTATCGTTATGTAAGTTTTCTAATCCTGACTTGTTATCGTTACAAAAGTTTCCTTAACCTATCTTGATTATAATTACACAAGTTTTAAATCATATTCTTATATCGAACAAGTTTCGTACTCTTGTTAGTCAAGTTCATGATTCCAAATGAGATGATCTAATTCTTTTGAAGTAATTCGGTTATTTAGTGTTTATTCTATTGTATATAGTTGAGACTCAATCTTGGATTTAATTATCGATTACATTATTGTATTGAAACTTGAATGGATAGCAAACCCTTTTTGATTCGACTAGTCCATAGTTGATGAGCGTTCTAAATTCTAGAACTTTTATTTGAAGTTAATCCAAATCAAACTTCCTTTGGTGCGGCCTCTTATGTCAAACTGAGATGAACAACCCTTTTATAGGGGATTATGTTAGGCGATAACGTTAAGATGTTGTGCACATTCATGGTACGAAGGGATGATCCCCCTAAGTACAAGAAGTAAGGTCCATATAGTCTTATGACTGTTAAAGGTTTAAAGTAGAAATACTTGATAACCTAGGACATAGTTCATGGTCTTATGACCCTCAGATATACTTTTGATTCTTGTTTTCTAATCTTGATTCAAAAGACAAGCTTTCTATTATCCAGTATCCATTGATTACTCGCATGTTATTATTATTATTGTTATTGTTACACTTATGGGCAATTTTTACTCACTCTTGCATAATAACATTGTAGCTAAGGTTGAAAGAGTTGATGAGTCTTCCACTAGTAAAGGCAAAGGTAAGGCAAACAAGTGATGAAGACTTGTTTATTTTTTTGAATGATGTTTATGTATAAGACTTATGTTGATTATGTTATGTTTCCGCATTTGATGTATAAAGGTTAGATTTCCTGGGATTGATTTGTTTAAGTTGTTGTAACCCTTAAAGGGAGGATTTCCATTTTAATTATGAGATTCAGTTATTTCCTTATTTATGGGTAGTTAGATATGCTTTAATTGGACACTAAACACCAAATCTTGTGGAAATGAAGTACCCAGATTTGGGGGTGTCACAATATCAGTAGACCTAGCAAAGGTGGAGTCAGTAATTAATTGGGAATAACCAAGAACGCCGACAGAAGTGCGTAGTTTCTTAGGGTTAGCAGGTTACTATCGAAGATTCATCCAAGATTTTTCTAAGATAGCTACTTCGTTGACAAACTTGACGAGGAAGATAGTAAAATTCGTGTGATCAGAAAAGTGTGAGGAGTGTTTCAAGGAATTGAAAAAGGGATTGAGCGAGGCACCTGTGTTGTGTTTACCAGATGATACTGGGAATTTTGTAGTGTATAGTGATGCGTCGCATAAAGGACTTGGACGTGTGCTTATGCAGCATACGAAGGTCATTGAGTATGCGTTACGATAATTAATGGATTATGAGAGGGGATACCCTACTCATGACCTGGAATTGGCAGAGGTAGTATTTGCCTTGAAGATATGGAGACATTATTTATATGGGGATAAATGTGAGATATACACGGACCATAAAAGTCTAAAATATATCTTCACACAGAAGGAGTTGAGTATGAGGCAGAGAAGATGGTTAGAATTAATAAAAGATTATGATTGTGAGATTTTGTATCACCCAGGGAAAGCAAATGTAGTGGCCGACGCCTTAAGTAGAAAAGGTCGGGAGAAGCTGTCAATGTTAACGGCTTAAAATGAGTTAATAACAGAGATGGCTAGAATGGAGATATAAGTGAGATTGCTAAGAGAAATGGGAAAAAAGTTATTCGTGATGGAGTCTAGTTCAACTTTAATGGATCGATTGAAAGAAGCACAAATCAGCGATGAGGAGTGCGGGAGAATAAGAGATAGAATCTCAGAGGGGGGGGGGGGAGAGAATATGTTTAAACTATATAGTGAGGGGCTATTGAGGTTTGAAGGAAGAATTTGGGTTCCATTAGTAGCCGAGTTAAATGAAGAAAATTTGCAAGAGGTTCATAGTTTGAGGTACTCGATTCATCCCGATAGTATGAAGATGTATTGAGATCTCCGTCAGCATTTTTGGTGGCCAAATATGAAAAGAGATGTAGCAGAGTGCATTAGTAAGTGCTTGACTTGTCAGAAAGTCAAAGCTGAAAACTAGAGACCAAGCAGGTTGTTGCAACCATTAGAAATTTTGGAATGGAAGTGGGAAAATATTACAATGGATTTCGTGGTAGGTTTACCAGTTGTTCAAAAGGGATTCGATGCTATATGGATTATTATAGATCGATTGATGAAGTCTGCTCACTTTTTACCAATAAAAGTTAGGTTTAACCTAGGCAACTTGCTGCCATAAAACACAACCTTTGACGGAGTCATAAGGTTAATACACTTCTTTTGGCAATCAATTATCGAACCATAATTGAATAGCCAGTCCATTCCCAAAATAACGTCGAATTCTCCAAGTCTAATTGGGATAAGATCCATGTTCATCACATTACCCTTAATGTCCACCCTACAGTTCTTGTGTACGAACCTAACAGGAATCACTTCCCTATTCGCAATATCTATGTTCATAGGGTATTCTAACTCTTTCTTAGGCAATTCTAAGTTCTTAGCAAAGTCATCAAATATAAATGAACAAGTAGCACCCTAATCAAAAAAATACATATGCATTAACATTATTGATCGGAATGATACCTGACACCATATCGCGTGGCTGCACAGCATCCTGCACGGTCATGTTGAAAGTCCTGACAGTAGGTCGGTTGGTTGGTGTCGGTCCTGAAATAGTTAGAGCATTGCCACCACCGCTTCCTCTGTTCCCTCTTGCTCCTACCCCTCCTAATACCTTCTTGGGGCAATCCTTGGCCAGATGGTCCTTTGACCCACATGTGAAGCAGGCGCCTTTCTTAGGGTTAGGGCAGTTTGGTGCTATATGGCCTTCCCGACCACAATTATAGTAGGCCCACTTTCCTTTCATATAGACCCCCAGGTGATTCTTCCCGCAGGTTAGACAAGCTTTTACTCTCTTCTTCTGGCTTCCTTGCTGATTCCCGGTCGATGTACTGTCATTCCACCTTCTATTTTGACTGTTACCTCCTCCAGTGTTACTGCCGCTGTCCTTATTACCTTCTCCTTCACTCTTCTTCTTCTTCAGCTCTTGGTTGTACTTGGTCATAGTATCGCCTCCACTTTCAGCTATGATTGCCTTCTCCAACACTTCAGCAAAAGTGTTCAACTGGAACATTGACACTTTGATGTACAACTAGGGCTTTAGTCTTTGTTCAAACCTCCTTCCTTGCCTTCCTCTCATCGGTTTGCACTTGATACGTGGTGAACCTAGCCAACTCATTAAATCTTGCAGCATAATCTGGTACAGACATGTTACCTTATTTTAGCTCTAGAAACTGAACCTCCATTTGGTTCTGTGAGCTCGTCGGGAAGTCCATCTCGAAAAACATCTCTTTGAACCTTTCCTAGGATATGACGCACTGTCCTCCCCGGACCTTGTTTGCCAGCCACCAATAGTTAGCTTCTACCTTCAGCATGAAAGTTGCATACGCGGTCTTCTGATCCTTATTGACCCTAGCGACGTCAAAAACCTTCTCCATTTCCATAACCCAAGTCTGTGCTTCTATTGGGTTCATGGATCCCTTGAACTCGGGCGGTCCAACCTCCTTGAAGTCCTTGAATGATGTGTTCGGTGGAGCTTGCGGCTGATTGTTAAGGGCTCCTGTCAATAAGTTCACCAACTGCTGAATAGGGTTGGCATTGGCATTGGCGTCGTTGTTATTAGTCGACCCTTCTTGGGCTGGCCGATGAATTGGGCGTCTTCACAGTGACATATTTCTTGTCGACGTCGGGAAAAAATTCTGTCATTTCTGAACCTGAATCTTTCTAAATCTTTTGTTTTTCTACCCTTATTGCCTTATCTATTTTATGAAGGGTGAAGTTTTTTAGGAAAAGCCAATATGTATCATGTCGACGATTTGAACGGTTTACAGAGTCGCCAGTTGGGAGATTTTGAAATGGTTTTACCAACTCAACTGAGTTTCGTTTGCAAGTAGGCCCAATTGTGGGACACGGTCGAAACATGATCTTAAAACTAAAATTCTTAAGTTCGGGGGCTTGGTTAAGTGGGGGGAAAGTGTTAGGCACCCCCAACTCCTGTGAAAATATGGTACCGCATCTTTTTAATATTTGTCTTTTTTATTTGCAATGTGTGTGTGGATGCTGGAAGAAACTGGGCCTACGTTTGTTTGCTTTGAAAGTATTGTTGTGCTTCGTTGAACCTATATACGAAGGGTTTGATTTGATTTGATTTGCAAAAGTCCTTTTTAGACAAGGTATGACAATGTTGTTTTGAAAGGTTGGTTTTCAAACCCTTACGCTCACGTAAGAATTGAAGCATGTTAATACTTCCATTTGACTTTTCTCTCACTCATTGGTATAACTGGAGGAATTAGCATGGCTGACACGATAGAAGGGATTTTCCTCATTGACTTCACAAACCCGGCATCAGTGAGGTTTAGCAGCAGAATTGTGGAAGCAGGAACCTTCGGATGCTTGGGTGGGTTCCGGGGATTTAACCTGGATGAATAGCCCAATCCGACTTTTTCTGACTGGCTCGGGATTTGCACTGGGCTCTTGATTCCTTGCTGATTTTTCCCTAACCCTTCTCCAGAGCGAAAACCCAAAGATACCATCTCCTGTCCAACTGTCATTACTTCATGGGAAACATTTGGTTTTAGAGCTGGTGCCCCAATAGGTAGGTACTGAGTGTTGCTCACCTCTAAAGCTTGGAAACTTGCAGGTTCAACCCCTTCATCCAGACTGATCACCGGTGTAGACACTCGAAATTTCGCTTTCCTATTACTAACACTGTAGGAGGGCAAGACTGTCTTTTCAAATCAACCCCGGTCTCAATACTGGGCTATCAACTCAACCCCGGTCTCAATACCGAGCCATTAAATCAACCCCAGTCTCAATACCGGTCCATCAAATCAACCCCGGTCTCAATAGCAGTCCATCAAATCAACCCCGATCTCAATACCGGACAATTAAATCAGCCTCGATCTCAATACTGGTCCATCAGTTCAACCCCGGTCTCAACCCAGGAGGTACAGGTCAGCCCCAGTCTCAACCCAGGAGGTACAGGTCAGCTCCGGTCTCAACCCGAAAAGTACAGATCCGCCCCGGTTTCAACCTGGGAGGTGCAGGTTAGCCCCGGTCTCAACCTGGGAGGTACAGGTCAGCCCCGGTCTCAACCTGGGAGGTACAGGTCAGCCCCGGTCTCAACCTGGGAGGTACAGGTTAGCCCCGGTCTCAACCCGGGAGGTACAGGTCAGCCTCGGTCTCAACTCGGGAAGTACAGGTCAGCCCCGGTCTCAACCCGGGAGGTATAGGTCAGCCTCGATCTTAAACCGGGAGGTACAGATCAGCCCCAATCGTAACCCAGGAAGTACAGGTCAGCCCCGGTCTTAACCTGGGAGGTACAGATCAGTCCCAATCTCAAATTGGGAGGTATAGGTCAGCCCCGATCTCAACCCAGGAGGTACAGGTCAGCCCCGATCTCAACCCGAGAGGTACAGATTAGCCCCAGTCTCAACCCGAAAGTACTAGTCATCCCCGATCTCAATTTGAAAAGTATAGGTCAGCCTCGGTCTCAACCCGGGAAGTACAGGTCAGCCCCGATCTCAACCCGGGAAGTACAGGTCAGCCCCGGTCTCAACCCGGGAGGTACAGGTCAGCCTCAGTCTCAACTAGGGAGGACAGGTCAACTTCAAAAATAATCCTGAAGCATCAAAACATCTCCAAAGGAAAAATTGGAATGACCAAGTCAGTCTCAGAGATAATCCTGAAGACAAACAGACTCGAATGGGATCCAAGCCTTGGAAACAACCCCAAGAAGTCAACCAAAGGCCATGTCGACACTAAAGGCAATCCTGAGAGGGGAAAAATGGTCATTTTACCAACTCTAAGTCGATTCGGTCAAACTCAATCTGAATTGATGCCACCAAGATCAGAACGAACCATAATGATGATCCCGAGTCCAAACAGCGCAAGACAGCTCAACGGACAAACTGCGGGGAATCAAAGACCTGGTTATGAACCCGTCTTCTTGGACCCAGCAAATGTTTTATCCAA
This sequence comes from Panax stipuleanatus, assembly GCA_020205555.1. Classification (NCBI taxonomy): domain Eukaryota; kingdom Viridiplantae; phylum Streptophyta; class Magnoliopsida; order Apiales; family Araliaceae; genus Panax; species Panax stipuleanatus. The sequence goes on along the minus strand of CM035126.1, from coordinate 62,087,728 downwards.
TGTCATTGTGACACTCTCGGTGAGGGCTTTCCAAAAAGGTATCGCACGCCTCAAACGGACGCTCCGATCAAACTTTAGAAAGTTTCGAATCAGACCTCGCGTTACTCGAACTGCACATACTTCAAGACGACGGAACCCACAGTGGGGCCCATACCATGTGGAGTCGTACCTCTATCGGCGGTAGCAGCAGGTAGAGTGGAGGCTCCCTGGTCTATATATAGAGGTGCACCCCCCTCTCATTTAAAAGAATTTAGAAACGCTCTGAAACCATGCCCGTTTGGTTTTCCACTTTTTTTCTTGTCTTTCAAACCCAAATTGTTTCACTCTAACACATAGATATACCCACATACTACCACATATCATAAAATAACCGATAGATTTGGATGTTTAAAGCCTACGATTTGGCAAAAAGCAGGTGTAGTAGTCCATTGTGAGTATTTTTACGATCAGAAAGTTATTATTACTTCTTCTCACTTTTATACACTTTCATATCAAGTTTCGTTTTCTAAATATGCCCGAAACTCAGTTTCGTGGCAGTTTTTGTTAACTTTTGGTATATTTTTGTACATAAATGTATTTTTTTGGTATTTCTACAACTCGGATTGACGATCCGTCGCTTCCAGCAGCTTTTATATACTTGCATCTTCGTTATTAGCAACTTCGCCAGACCTTCCCAGTCTAGGTTTGGCTTTTTTTTTTTGTATATATTTAACTGTATATATACTAACTTTTCAATTTTGTCAAGCCCGATGTCAAATCCATGGTAGTTTACTGCTTTTATATATAAATATGCATATATAAGCAGCCTTCACCACACTGGATTATCTTCGCAGTCTTGGTTGACTACTTTTCTGTCTATATATATATATATTTATATTTCAGTTCGGCCTGGATCATTCTGTGGTCTTTTTACTGCATATATATATATGCATATATAAGCAACATTCACCACACTGGGTTATCTTCCCAGTCTTGGTTGATTACTTTTCTGTATATTTAAATTTCATATTGGCCTAGATCATTCTGTGGCTTATTTACTATTTTTGGCACCATTCACCATACTGGGTTATTTTTTCAGTCTTGGTTGACTATATTTTCTGTCTATATTTAACTATATATATTTATATTTTAGTCCGGGCACAGGCATGAAAACCCATCACCCTTTTTACTATTTTTTTATATATATATATTTTAATTATGTCCAGCCTGGATCATTCCGTGACTTTTATACAGCTTTTAAAAATATATATATTTCAATTTCAGTCCGGGCATCAGTGTGAAAACCCATCGCCCTTTATAGCTTTTGTATATATAATTATATATATATTGCTTTTCTCATTTTATTACATAGTTGCTTTAAATATTCATTTGATATGAATCGGCACTGACATTTCTTTGGGCGAACTATATTTATTTAAATCTCGCCAATTCTAGCTTTCAAACGGTTCAAAATAGGTCCAGACGAAATCGAAAAGCTAGAATAACTGAGATTTATTTAAATCTAGGATTTTTCCAGTTTCAGTTGTAAAAGCTACCTCGCGACCCTTAGATCGCTATCTAGTGGGAACGAAGTGCTTCGGCCAGGTGCGAACCAGGATTTACTGATGAATCCTTGGTTCTGCCGATATTTGGATATATTTTTGTACAAATTTGAGCTGTGCAGGTTTATCGGCCTCCCTATGCGAGCCTAGAATTCGTGGGATTTATGATCAAATTGATCAGAATCTGATTCCCACGATGGACAAACTCCACTTTACAAATGTATCCTGCCAGGTTTTCTGTAAAAAATGTACATACAAAAGACCTTAAAATGGTTATCCGGATTTAAGGTCTTAACATAGTGAAAATATGATTTGTCATGTCAGAGTCCCTCCGATGGCTGTCATGCCCATGAGGAGACCGACACTTGTATATATGTTGTGGTCGAGAATGCTTCGCAGCCCGACAATCACCATTCAAATTGAGCCTTAAGGCTGAAAAGATAAAACTGAAGTATCGATGTGCTTCAATTCCTATGCTAGCGTAAGGGTTTGAAAACTTTCTTTCAAAACATCATTTCAATAAATCTTATCGAAAAAGAAGCTTTTACAAATTAAATCAAACACTTTTGCAAATCAAATCAAAGACTTTTTACAAATTAAATCAAACCCTTCGTATATAGGTTCAACGATACATAAACATACTTCCAATCAAAGCATAGGCTCAATTTTCTTCCAGCTTTCACACACACATTGCAGATTTAAAAGAAAAATATTAAAAATATGCGGTACCATATTTATACGGGAGTTGTGGGGTGCCTAACACCTTCCCCACACTTAACCAAGCCTCCGAACTTAAAACCTTGTTTTCAAAGATCAAGTTTTGACAGTATCCAACAATTGGACCTCTTTCAAACAAAACTCGGTTGAGTTGGTACAACCATTTCAAATCTACCAACTGGCGACTCTGTAAAACATTCAAATCGTCGACATGATAAATGTTGGCCTTTTCCTAAAAAACCTTCAAAACTTTTTCACAAATAAAAAGAGTAAGGGTAGAGATAACTTAGGAAGATAGAAAGATTCGGGTTGTGACCCGACCCACGAATTTTTTCCCAACGTCGACAATAGGCATGTCTCCCTGTATGCAGATAGGGTATTCTGGCTCGGCATTTACCGTGATTAGATTTCCATTAATGATGTACTTAAGCTGCTGATGGAGGGTGGATGGAACTGCCCCTTCCATGTGGATCCACGGCATTCCCACCAACAAATTGTATCCGGTGGTAATGTTGAGTACTTAGAAGGATACATAGAAAGTGTGGGGACCAATCTCTAGTGGCAGCTCAATCTCTCCCACAGCTTCTCGGTGAGATCCATCAAAAGCTCGAATAACTACATGTCTAGTACGGATCCGGTTTGGGTTGATCTTCATCCTCTCCAAGGTATCGTAGGGACAGATGTTCAGGGATGATCCTCCATCTATTAGCACACCTCCGATCACATACCCTGAAGACATTACTGCTATGTGCAGTAACTTATGATGTCCTATCCTTTCTACAGGTATATCATCGTCAGTGAAGGATATCACATTGCTGTTGAAAAGGTGTTCTATCACGTGACGAAATTTCTCAGTATCGATCGTCTTTGGCAGATGTGCCTCCTCCAGTACTTTCACCAGAATGTTGCGATGATCTACCGAGGATAAGATCAGATCTAGGATGGATACCTGCTTGGGTGCTTCTTTCAGGCTTTGCACCACCTTGATCTCATTATGCCCCATTTTGCTAAGGAATTCTTCGATTTCCTCCTCAACCACTTTCCCTTTTGCTTTGATGACTGAATTAATCACCCACTGAGGCAAGTACAATGGATTCTCCTTTGATATGATGGCAATGTTGTTTGAGGTTAAACCCTCATCCTTCCCATAGTTTCATGGGACTTTCTTAAGGCTGACAACAGGGTATTGTGGTCTGAAAGGCAATATTAAAGGCTCTGGTGCAGCTACTTTTATGGGATTCTTCCCTTCTTGGACCCCTTTTCCTTGCAATATTAGGGGTGTGATGGATACATCCTTCTCGCAGGAAATAATAGCCACTGTTTCCAGATTCCACGTCATGGGAATAAAGAGTGCTTCTTCATCGGGATATCCAACGTCTTGATTTCCTTTTATCAGGTCACCACTTTCAATCAGATTCTGAATTAGGTGAGGAAGTCCCCAACAATCCTCGATGTCATGACCGAGCGCATTGGAATGATACTGACAAATTCTGTCAGGCTTGAATTTTCTGGATCGAGGGTTCACTGAGGGTAACAAATCTGTAACCATCCCCTCATTGATCAGCATCTGGACGATTTCTTTCATTGGCTGGTTCAAATTGGTGAAATTCCTTTGGAAGGCGAATTCCCTATCAGCTTGGAACTTCTCTTCCTTTGTCACCTTGTCGACCCAAGGTTCATGCTCATGAAACCGGTAATGATCCCTTATAGCAATAGGGCAAATTTCTGGTGCAGAGGACATACTTCATGCTGGCTGGCCTGATTTATCAATTGCAAGGTTATCTGGTGTTGATACACGACCAGATCAGCTAACTGTCTAATCTGTTCCTTAATCGACTTAATTTCCTGTTCTATCAGGAACCGTCTCTCTAAGAACACCCAACTGTTTGGGCTATTAGTGCTAGATTGAGTTGACTCTCTGACATACCGAAGGTATTTGGATCCTTGTCCACTCCTCGTGCTAATTATGTTGACACTCTCATCTTTGTGCTGAGGGAGGGGATTATCTTGCACATGCGGTTGCTCGGGCTTTGTCACCATAATATCTCCATTCTCTATCAAGTCTTGGATTTTGTGCTTGAGAGACCAACAGTCTTGTGCTTTCCTTACCATCGAAAAGCAGTTGATCAAAGTGCCTGTCTTGGTACCCCCGAGGGATGAAGTTCCCTTGTTTATGTACTTGTCCGCCAATGCCAACGTAATGGGCTATATGCTGGGAAAGAAAAATGATAGTAGCAAGGAGAGAGCTATCTACTACATCAGCAAAAGATTTAGCAGCGGCAAACAGAAGTGCACTCTGATTGAGAAGACATGCTGTGCATTAGTACGGGCCGCCATGAGGCTATAGCACTATCTGTATGGGCACACGACCTATCTCATATCCCTCACGGATCCACTGAAGTACGTGTTCTGCAAACCAATATTGAATTGTCGATTGTGCAAGTGGCAGTTGATTCTCCAATAATTTAACATTGTCTACGTGACTCAGAAGTCCATCAAAGGTCAGGGCATTGCAGATCAACTAGTTGAAGCACCGTCAGGAGGCATTGAACCCTTGGAAACTTATTTCCCAGACGATGGGATCATGTCAATTCCACAAATCCATCAAGAGAATATAGTCCAACCCTGAAAAAGGTATTTCAATGGAGCAGTGAACATGGAAGGTGCTAGAGCTGGGGCAGTCCTTGTCTTTGGTACAAGAGATGTGACGCCCCCAAATTCAGGTACTTAAAACCCGAACATGGTGCTACACGATATCATTTTTTTGAGCAGAATAATAATATAATATAAATAAACAAATTTAATTTACATATCAGAGTTGTCTAATCCCAGGTACAAGACCTTTAAAACATTCATTACATGATAAATAGTAAATATTATCGTCTTAATAAAGTCTAACTGTTACACAAAATACCATAAAACTTATTCTTGCAGCTTTCCTTTCCCTTTGTTTATGCCAGAGCCTTCTGGTTGATCGCGTTTAGCTAAAAATATTTAATTTAAAGCAAGAATGAGCATTCAATTGCCCAGCAAGTAATAGCAAGTAATAAACTTTAGCTAAAAAAAGTAAATATTTTCCTTGAGGTATACTTCTACAACGAATCAATAGTTGTGAAGTCATTTGAAACAATTCTTAATAACATATCAAATCGTTTAAAATTTTGAAACGACGTAGTGACTATAAATACTGAGCGATCAATGGACCATGAACTTTTATTTTTCATTTTCGAAAAGGTTTAAACAGAAATTCATCTGTAAACCGCTCTGGTCTTACGAACATATAGGGTGATCAGCCCCTTTATGTCCTGTATTGATCAATACTATCTGTTTGAACGATAAATTCATTCACTCTATTCGCCTTAGGCACATAAATAATCTCCCCATTAAGGGTTGTTTATACTCAGTCTGGAGTCCTAACTAAACAATTTAGTTGGACAACTTTATCATAACCAATACTATTTAACAGTATAATTCAAACTATGTCTTAGCCGAGTCAAATAGCTTAGACAGTCTGTAAACCATAAATACATATCAAAGAGTTTCAAGTTCAAGAGTTCTTGCATGAATACAACAATTATACAAGTGAGGACACTTGTATGATAAAAGACAACAATGAGATATTGGTAAATAATAACTGAATAAAATAAAATTCCATAATTTAAGAATAATTTCATAAATGAATCATGGATATCATTTCAGATATGAATAATTGTGAATAATTATTCACGAACATGCTCTGTATTTTATAATTTATATTAAATTGGAAACTAGCATAATATATACCTGTCTACATGAATAACAACAAGAATTTGAGTAAAGTTAGAGAACTTGCCTTGATAGCTGATTACTGCTACGTAGTATAGCTTAAGCTTTTAATATGAAGTCCTATCATCAATAGAATTATTTTTTTAATTAAAATAATACAACTTAACACATAATATTACTTAAACATGTTGCCACATATTCATATCAGTAATTAAAACACATAAGAAAGTATACCTAGTCAAACTATGCCTATTTGGTTTGAGTTCGGTATCGTTTCGGCATCCCGATTGCATTATCGTATAATTAATGAATTTCTTTTTAATGAAACTTTGTTCAAGAACTTAAATATTATATTAGATAATTTAATTATCATTTATAATATTTTTCCAAATATTAAAATCATTTATAATAAATTTTCAAATATTTATATCATTTTTAATGAGTTAATTGTTAAATAATTCCATTAACATTAATATTTAAATAATTTAAATATTAATGAACTTCATGTCAACACTTTAAAAGTTATTTATTACTGAAAATATTTTTGAAACCTTAATATTACCGGTAAATGATTTTTAAGATATTAAAATTATTTTTAAATAATTATTATTAATATTAAAATATTAATGTTATTCATATCAAAATATTAAAATTTATTTATTATAACTCAAAATATTTTTAAAACATTTATTTCACCTTTAAATGATTTATAAAATATTAAAATCATTTTTAAATAATTTATTTAATACATTTATTAAATAAATTTTTTATCATTAATATTAAAATATTAATAAAATTCTTATCAAAATATTAAAAGTTATTTATTATAACTTAAAATACTTTAATAACATTTTTAAAATATTAAAACTATTTTTAACTAATTTATTTAATATAATTATTAAATAAATTTATTATCATTAATATTAAATTATTAATGAAATTTATCTTAAAATATTAAAAGTCATTTATTATAACTTAAAATATTTTTTAATACTTTAATATCATTTAAAATGATTTTTAATATATTAAAATCATTTTTAACCAATTTATTTAATATCATAATATTTTAATAAATTAAAATATTAATGAATTTTATGTCAAAATATTAAAAGTTAATTTTTATAACTTAAAATAATTTTATGAATTTTTAATAATTAATTTATATTTATTTTAATTAATATAATTATTTTTCAAAATCAGTCCGTCGCTCAAAGGTTATTGCGACGGGAAGTGTCGCTATAGATGTTCTTCATTTCCTGAAGAACAGTCCGGTCAATGCAAAGGGTCCTCGTTTGACCTCAATTTTCTGGCAATGTGATCGGTTTCTGGGCAAGCAGGTGCAATGAATTTGTAGTGTTAGTGTAGTACTACACTCTTAAGGTCATAGCACTGCCTAATAATCAATACACAAGATTCAGTGGCCGGTCAAACCAACATACCAAGATTGTTCTTCATTTTCTGGGCTTGCCCAGAAACATAAAGTCATGGCCGATCAACGCTATTCCCGGCCTTATATCTTTCAATCGATTAATGTTTTTGGTGGTCTCGACATCGGGCTTTGTAGTACAACTACTAGGGTACACGGTTAGAGCACTAACATGGTCTAGATATCAACAACTAGCAAGATCTAAGCCAATAAAAATGCTGTCAGACAGCTGTTTACGAATTCTGGGTTTCCCAGAATTCTAGCCTTAACGGTCAACGACATTTGACCGACTACACCTTCCGATCCGTTATTTTCTAAGGCTTGAGAGTGCTCTGGACTTGTAGTCCTCATGTCAGAGTACAATCTGACCAACATATAACATCTAAACAGTCTACTAGTAGCGAGATCAAAGCCGGTCAAATGGCCTGTCAGGCTTGTTCATAAGTTTTCTGGGTTGCCCAGAAAACGCTTGGGCATGCTCGGTCAACGGGTTTTGACCGTGAATAACTTTCAATCTACACATGTTATGATCATGATTCTACTTTCAGAATACTAACAACATGGCATAATACACATACTAACACTTAAACACAACATATCATGAACAGACTGAGAATTATAGACCCCGACTTTGACTGTCAAAATATTTTTAAGGTTTTTCCAGTTTTCAAAAATTTCAAATTTCGTGCATCTAAATGTTATGAAAATGTATTTCTCAACCCAGATCACTTATTAACATATCATAGCACATATATTAACACTTAAACATAACATCTAACGAAAAATTAAAGATCTAGCTTGGTTAGGGTTTTATACCTTTTCCTTCTAAATATTTGATTTCTGATCCTTGATCTATTCTGGGTTAGTGTATGGGATGTTTTGGGCCGTGTTTATGACTAAGTTTGAGAGAAAATTCGTGGGTATAGAGAGAGAGACTTGGTTTGTGTTTGTGGAAAAAAATAAAAGCTTTCTTTACTCTTCTCTTTCTTTAATTCTTATCCATTGGATTCATTGAATCTTGAATGGCTAGGTGTCAAGAATTGGCTGATACATATTGATTTTCAGCACATGCAAGATCTAGAAATAGTGAGTCATGAGATTTGGCAAGATTTTCAAGTTAGCTCATTTTAATAAATTCAGAAAGGTTATTTTAGTAAACTAACAAAATAATTTAAGGGCATTCTTGTCCATGGTACTTGAATCTAAGGTTTGATCAATAGATTTTAACCCTTAAGGTTTCCCAAATAATTTCTAGGGTTTAAAAAATTAAGCTTAAAGTTTAATAAAATTTTAATTAGAGCACACTAATTAAAATTAGGGTTTTCAATAGAAATTAGGATTTTATAAAAATTAGGGTTTCTTGATATTATTAGGGTTTTCTAATTTTGAATTAGGGTTTTTTAATCATTATCCACAATCACATAATATACACACTTTTATTTAAATACAACATAATCAGTTATTATGTTTAATATTTAAATAAAATAAAATAAAATAAATTCTTAACATATATTCATATAATTATATCAATAATCATATTTATATTTAGAATCCATAATCATAGCTCGTATTAATATACTTATATATATTTGAATACAAATATAGTTATTAATCATATTTAATATTCAAATTCCTTAAGAAAATAATTTTTTAATATTCATAACATAAATATAATTTTTTTTAAATATAATTATACAATAATTGTATTAATTCATGAAATTTCATAACATAGATCAACATTAGGGTTTTGATCTATAATCACACTTTACCTTATATACCATTATTAATTAAGTTAAAATAATTAACTTAATTAATCTTGATAAATTCATATAATAAATAATTATTATAATAATTCTAAGAATCAGTTCATATATTATTTAAATAATATATTAATCATATTTTCATGAAAAATAAATAATAAAATATTTTTACTATCAAAATTAATTTATTATAAGAATATAATTTATAATAATCAATAATTCCTTTATCGAAAAATTAATTCGAGATCATTCATGCAATAAACAAATATATGTTTATCACATATATACCTATTCTTTACCTTACACGTATTCCCACCTTTATTTTTTAAAAAAAATTATATGCAAAATTATCGAAAATATTGGGTTATTACATTCACCCTCCCTCATAAGGATTCAGTCCCCGGAATTATCATTTCAAAATTTATACGCACTATGATAAATAACATACGCATTCATTGCAAGTAGATCTCGATCAGATTCGATCGAACTGATCTTTAACTTAATCAGCATAAAGCTTATCTATCAATTTAAACGGAATCTGATTTCTAATAGAACTCAAATTCCTCCTTCAAAATTTCTTAATAAAACGATTTATTATATATAAGAAAACCATATATAAAAAATAAAATTTATTCGAATAATACCTGGAATTCCATCCCCGGCTGCTACCGTATCTTGAACCGTCATATTAAAGGTCCTCGCAGTAGGCTTGTTTGTCGGAGTTGGATACGTGATCGCCAGCTTTCCACTGCTTTTCCCAGCATTCGCATTTCCCCCCATCAGCATTTCTTTTTGGACAATCCTTTGTCATATGAGAAGTTGATCCGCAGATGAAACAACCACTATTCTTTCTTGGATTGGGGCAATTATGAGAGATGTGTCCCTCCTGCTTGCACTTGTAGCACACAAACTTTACTTTAAGACACTCATCTGAGTGATTCTTCCCGCAATTTCCACACGGTTCCACCTTTTTCCTTATTCCTCCCTGACTATTACCAGTACTTCCAGAATTTGTCCACTTTCTTTTCCCACTTGCACTTCCATTGTTTCCTTCCACCTTAATTTTTCCTTCGACCTTACCCTTATTCTTCTTTTCCTTGTTATAGAGGCTCATGGCCTCACTTCCTCCTTCAGCAATGATAGCCTTTTCCAATAACGTTCCAAACGAGTTAATCTGCAGCACTGCAACCTTGTTGTAGATCTAAGGCTTTAAACCATGTTCGAATCTTCGTGCCTTCCTTGCTTTAGTGTTCACTTGTTGTGGAGCGAACCTGGCTAATTCGTTAAACTTGGCGGTGTATTCTGAGACGGTCATATTTTTTTTGTTTCAATTCCAAAAATTTAACCTCCATCCTGTCCTGCATACTGGATGAGAAGTAATTTTCGTTGAACAGTTTTTTGAACCTTGTCTATGTTACCACTTCTGCTCCGACTCGAGTTTGATTAGCCTTCCACCAGAAGTTCGCTTTCCCTTTTAGCATGTAGGTAGCAAAAGCTGTCTTTTATTCCTCCGGTACCCTAGCAATAACAAATACTTTTTCTATTTCCTTTACCCAAGTTTGGGCTTCTATAGGGTCAGTCGTTCCTTTGAATTCAGGCGGTCCTACTACCTTGAAGTCTTTAAAGTTCGCCAATTGATTATCTGGCCGATTTTTTCTTGCTACTGGTGCTGGATTACGCATTGCTTGTGCCAACATATTTGCAAAATTCTGCATTGGATCTGCTTGTCCTTCCGCTTTGTTTATAGATTCTTCCGCCCTTTAGTTTCGATTTCGTCTTCTTGGCGGCATTATCTGGTTAAACAAAACCTTAAAATTATTATCGTATCATTCATATACCATTATCAATGGTATCATAGAAAATAGAATATAAAATTCTAAATTTAAACCAATTCAGCTTGCTGGATTCCCAAATTCAGCTTGCTGAATTAACAAATATCATTTAATCAACATACCATCTTGACATATAATAATATCATAACATTTATATTCATTTTAACAGTACTTAGTTCTTTTCATTACACAATACAGACAGCCATAGTCATTTACTATCCCTTAGTGATAACAAAAGTCGGGATTCAACATAATGCTTATGCAAAAGTAATACATTTCACACCTATACAAACCATACATAATCCTATTTTACTTATCCCATTCATTTCCTACGCCTTCCTTAGATCCTGGACAAGCCTTTGGCTGATGACCTATCAACCCACAGACAAAACATACGCATTGCTTTGGATCAGGGCAATGAGATGAGATATGTCCTTCACGTCCACAATTATAGCATACATTCTGTCCTTTCATACATACGCCTTCATGTTTCCGATTACAGTTCGCACACATATCTACTTTCTTGAAGTTCCCTTGATTAAAATTAGAATTTCCTATATTACGGTCATTCATTTTTCTTTTCCCTTTCTGGCTTGGAGCTGCACACGATTTGCTGCATTTGGCTCCCATCTGTTCAATTTGAATCTTCAACTTATCTTGTTCTTCCATTATTTCGATTAACGCCTTTTGCAACTGGCTATTTAGTAGCCTTTCCACTTCCAACAACCTTTTCAAACATAACAACTTGTTCTATAGATTCTGCACTTTTATTGATACTTAGCCAGCTCCAACTTCAGTGTCTGAACCACTATCTGTCAATATCACCGTTTCTGGTTCTGGTTCTATGTTTTCCAAAATGATGACTTTATCTTGGTTGCTTTCAGGTGGAGTGATTTGCTCCTTCTTTACGACATAAAAGTCTTCTAATCCTTTCCTTCCTGACATCTATACACAAATTGTCTTGATTAGTACATAATATATACACATAACAAACAATAGTTTATATAAGTTATTTTTTATTTTATTTTAATTTAAATTTTCTTAATTCATCTCCTTTAAACTCTATTTGAGTTATTTGTTTTTCAACGCTTCTATTTAGCTTGAGGTTATAGCCTAAGGTATTCCCTACCTATGGTTTATAACCTAAAGCTCTGATACCAATATGTGACGCCCCCAAATTCAGGTACTTGAAACCCGAACTTGGTGCTACACTGATATCATTTCTTTAAGCGGAATAATAGTATAATATAAATAAACAAACTTAATTTACATATCAGAGTTGTCTAATCCCAGGTACACGACCTTTAAAACATTCATTACATGATAGATAGTAAATATTATCGTCTTAATAAAGTCTAACTATTATACAAAATACCATAAAACTTATTCTTACAGCTTTCCTTTTCCTTTGTTTATGCCAGAGCCTTCTGGTTGATCACGCTTAGCTGAAAACATTTAATTTAAAGCAAGAATGAGCATTCAATTGCCCAGCAAGTAATAGCAAGTAATAAACTTTAGCTGAAAGAAGTAAATATTTTCTTTGAGGTATACTTCTACAACGAATCAATAGTTGTGAAGTCATTTGAAACAATTCTTAATAACATATCAAATCGTTTAAAATTTTGAAACGACGTAGTGACTATAAATACTGAGCGATCAATGGACCATGAACTTTTATTTTTTATTTTCGAAATAGTTTAAACAGAAATTCATCTGTAAACCGCTCTGGTTTTACGAACATGTAGGGTGATCAGCTCCTTTATGTCCTGTATTGATCAATACTATCTGTTTGAACGATAAATTCGTTCACTCTGTTCGCCTTAGGCACATAAATAATTTTTCCATGAAGGGTTGTTCATACTCAGTCTGGAGTCCTAACTAAACAATTTAGTTGGACAACTTTATCATAACCAATACTATTTAACAGTATAATTCAAACTATGTCTTAGCCGAGTCAAATAGCTTAGACAGTCTGTAAACCATAAATACATATCAAAGAGTTTGAGTTCGGTATCGTTTCGGCATCCCGATTGCATTATCGTATAATTAATGAATTTTTTTTAATGAAACTTTGTTCAAGAACTTAAATATTATATTAGACAATTTAATTATCATTTATAATATTTTTCCAAATATTAAAATTATTTATAATGATTTTTCAAACACTTATATCATTTTTAATGAGTTAATTGTTAAATAATTTCATTAACATTAATACTTAAATAATTTAAAATATTAATGAACTTCATGTCAACACTTTAAAAGTTATTTATTATAACCTGAAAACATTTTTGAAACCTTAATATTACCGTTAAATGATTTTTAAGATATTAAAATCATTTTTAAATAATTACCATTAATATTAAAATATTAATGTTATTCATATCAAAATATTATATGTTATTTATTATAACTCAAAATATTTTTAAAATATTTATTTCACCTTTAAATGATTTATAAAATATTAAAATTATTTTTAAATAATTTATTTAAAACATTTATTAAATAAATTTATTATCATTAATAATAAAATATTAATGAAATTCTTATCAAAATATTAAAAGTTATTTATTATAACTTAAAATACTTTAATATCATTTTTAAAATATTAAAACATTTTTTAACTAATTTATTTAATATAATTATTAAATAAATTTATTATTATTAATATTATATTATTAATGAAATTTATCTCAAAATATTAAAAGTCATTTATTATAATTTAAAATATTTTTTAATACTTTAATATCATTTAAAATGATTTTTAATATATTAAAATCATTTTTAACTAATTTATTTAATATAATTATTAAATAAATTAAATATCATTAATATTTTAATTTAATATTAATGAATTTTATGTCAAAATATTAAAAGTTAATTTTTATAAGTTAAAATAATTTTATGAATTTTTAATAATTAATTTCTATTTATTTTAATTATTTTTCAAAATCAGTCCGTCGCTAAAGGGCTATCGCGACGGAAAGTGTCACTATAGGTGTTCTTCATTTCCTAAAGAACATCCGGGTCAATGCCAAGGGTCCTTGTTTGCCCTCAATTTTCTGGCAATGTGATCGGTTTCTGGGCAAGTAGGTGCAATGAAGTTGTAGTGTTAGTGTAGTACTACACTCTTAAGGTTATAGCACTGCCTAACAATCAATACACAAGATTCAGTGGCCGGTCAAACCAACATACCAAGACTGTTCTTCATTTTCTGGGCTGTCCAGAAACATGAAGTCATGGCCGGTCAACGCTATTCCCAGCCTTATATCTTTCAATAGGTTAATGTTTTTGGTGGTCTAGACGTCGGGTTTTGTAGCACAACTACTAGGGTACACGGTTAGAGCACTAACATGGTCTAGATATCAACAACTAGCAAGATCTAAGCCAATAAAAATGCTGTCAGACAGCTATTTACGAATTATGGGTTACCTAGAATTCCAGCCTTAACGGTCAACGACATTTGACCGACTACACCTTTCGATCCGTTGTTTTCTAAGGCTTGAGAGTGCTCTGGACTTGTAATCCTCATGTCAGAGTACAGTCTGACCAACATATAACATCTAAACAGTCTACCAGTAGCGAGATCAAAGCCGGTCAAACGGCCTGTTCGGCTTGTTCATAAGTTTTTTGGGTTGCCCAGAAAACGCTTGGTCATGCCCGGTCAACGGGTTTTGACCGTGAATAACTTTCAATCTACACATGTTATGATCATGATTCTACTTTCAGAATACTAACAATATGGCATAGTACACATACAAACACTTAAGCACAACATATAATGAACAGACTTAGAATTATAGGCCCCGACTTTGACTGTCAGAAAATATTTTTAGGATTTTTCCAGTTTTTAAAAATTTTAATTTTCGTGCATCGAAATGTTATGAAAATGTATTTCTCAACCCAGATCACTTATTAACATATCATAGCACATATATTAACACTTAAACATAACATCTAACGAAAAATTAAAGATTTAGCTTGGTTAGGGTTTTATACCTTTTCTTTCTAAATCTTTGATTTCTGATCCTTGATCTGTTCTAGGTTAGTGTATAGGATGTTTTGGGCTTTGCTTATGACTGAGTTTGAGAGAAAATTCGTGGGTCTAGAGAGAGAGACTTGGCTTGTGTTTGTGGAAAAAAATAAAAGTTTTCTTTACTTTTCTCTTTCTTTAATTCTTATCCATTTGATTCATTGAATCTTGAATGGCTAGGTGTCAAGAATTGGCTGATACATATTGATTTTCAGCACATGGAAGATCTAGAAATGGTGAGTCATGAGATTTGGCAAGATTTGCAAGTTAACTCATTTTAATAAATCCAAAAATGCTATTTTAGTAAACTAACAAAATAATTTAAGGGCATTCTTGTCCATGGTACTTGAATCTAGGGTTTGATCAATAGATTTTAACCCTTAAGGTTTCTCAAATAATTTCTAGGGTTTAAAAAATTAAGCTTAAAGTTTAATAAAATTTTAATTAGAGCACACTAATTAAAATTAGGATTTTCAATAGAAATTAAGGTTTTATAAAATTAGAGTTTCTTTATATTATTAGGGTTTCCTAATTATGAATTAGGATTTTTAATCATTATCCACAATCACATAATATACACACTTTTATTTAAATACAACATAATCAGTTATTATGTTTAATATTTAAATAAAATAAAATAAATAAATTCTTAACATATATTCATATAATTATATCAATAATCATATTTATATTTAGAATCCATAATCATAGCTCGTATTAATATACTTACATATATTTGAATACAAATATAGTTATTAATCATATTTAATATTCAAATTCCTTAAGAAAATAATTTCTTAATATTCATAACATAATTATACTTTCTTTTTAAATACAATTATACAATAATTGTATTAATTCATGAAATTTCATACCATAGATCAACATTAGGGTTTTGATCTATAATCACACTTTACCTTATATTCCATTATTAATTAAGTTAAAATAATTAACTTAATTAATCTTGATAAATTCATATAATAAATAATTATTATAATAATTCTAAGAATCAGTTCATATATTATTTAAATAATATATTAATCATATTTTCATGGAAAATAAATAATAAAATATTTTTACAATCAAAATTAATTTATTATAAGAATATAATTTATAATAATCAACAATTCCTTTATCGAAAAATTAATTCAAAATCATTCATGCAATAAACAAATATATGTTTATCACATATATACCTATTCTTTACCTTACATGTATTCCCACCTTTATTTTTAAAAAAATTTTTACTCAAAGTTTCTTATTTAATTGTATCAAAAATATTGGGTTATTACAAGAGAACAGTATCCTGTGGCTACCAAGTTGCAGTTTGACAACACTAACAACACAGCTGAGTTTGAAGGCTGCATAATGGGGTTGAAATTTGCCCAATCCATGGGTGTCAAGCGTTTACTAGCCTTTGGGGATTTTGAGTTGCTCATTCGACAAACCACCGGGGCGTATTATACCAAAGAATTGCATTTGCTACCCTATCACCGGCAGGTCATCAAGATGTCCGTGTAGTTTGGAGAGATAACCTTCATCTACATCCCTCGAGGAAGGAATGATTTCGCTGATGCATTGGCGACATTGGCTTCTTTTATCCACGTATCTGATAGAAGGGGAATTCCCAACATCAAATTCACAAGTCAAAAGGCCCCGACATACGGGAATTACATTGGAGAAGTATCAGATGAAATACCTCCTATAAAATAGCCTTGGTATCAAGACATCAAGGAATATCTCCGAGATGGATCAACACCATCTAGGGCAAGCCAAGCCAGAAAGAAGCGAATTCACAAAATGGCTTTGAAGTTCTATTTGAGCGGAGATGCACTATATAAGAGGGATGCTGAAATAGGCCTTTTAAGATGCCTCGACAAAGAACAAGCTCATAGATTGATGGATGAAGTCCACGGTGGAGTCTGTGGTCCACACATGAGCAGTCATCTGCTGGCCAAGAAGATATTAAGAACCAGGCATTACTGGATTTCTCTTAAAGCTGATTGTAGTGATCATGTCAGGAGATGCTACCAATGCCAAGTCCATGGAAATGCTATCCATGCTCCTCCAAATGAGCTACATAATATGAGTTCGCCATGACCTTTTTCCATATGGGGGATGGACGTGATTAGGCCAATACAACCCAAAGCCAGCAATGGTCATCGATTCATCTTCGCCATGATTGATTACTTCACCAAATGGGTTGAATCCACCTTTTTTCCCAAAGTCACCAAAGAGGTTATCATTGGTTTCATCAGAAACAATGTCGTATGTCGATACGGACAATCGGAGGTGATTGTATCAGACAACGCCAAGAATCTAAACAACCAGATGATGATGGAGTTATGCAGTAAGTTCCATATCAAGCATCTCAATTCCATCATTTATTGGCCCAAGATGAATGGTGCTGTCGAAGTGACCAACAAGAATATCAAGAAGATTATGCAGAAAATGTCCGCCACTCACAAAGGATGGCCTGACCTATTGCCTCTGACTCTGTTAGCATATAGGATGTCAATGCGTACTTCTACTGGGGCTACCCCCTACTCATTGGTCTATGGCATGGAGGCGGTACTTCCCATAGAGGTAGAAATGGAGTCCCTGCGAGTGTTAATAGACGTTTAAATGGAAGAAGATCAGTAGTTGCAAGAGCGGTACTACCAAATATCCCTGATAGATGAAAAGAGGGCTACATCCATTTTCCACGAGAAATTATATCAGCAAAGGATTACTCGATCATACAACAAGAAGGTCCGGATTTGGCAATTCAAAGAAAATGACTTGGTATTGAAGAAAGTGTTGGCTAATCAAGACGAAGCCAAAGGAAAGTTGGCCCTTAATTGGGAAGGCCCTTTCATTGTCAAGGAAGTGTTGACAGGAGGAGAAATCAGATTGTAAGAAATGGATGGGAACGAATTTCCCTAGCTTATCAATTCAGACACCGTGAAAAGGTATTATGTCTAAAGCTTCTGCAAGCCATCATCCCGGTCCTGCGAATCAATCAAATCATCTCGAGTTTTTACTAGAAGATCGAACTACAAATGACCTGATCTCTCTCTACCCGGGAGTACGTAGGCAGCCATTCCTGGTGCGATCAAACCAAACACAAAAATTCAAAAAAAAAAAAACCCTCCAAACCAAAACAAAAGTTTAATACCCATCAAAGCAAAATCAAACCCCAAAACAAACACTTCTCTAACTATTCAGGAAAAGCCTGAACTAGGAACGACCTGATCTCCCTCAGCCTGGGAGTACGTAGGCAACCATTCCTGGTGCGGTCTGATCTTCAAAGAAAAACAAAAAACCAATAAATAAAAAAACCAATCCCAAGACACCAAAACCTTATAAAATCTAAATACTATCAAGTTTCCCTGGTCAAAGGGCCCTACTGAGGTACTCTCCGACATCTAAATGTCAATCCATCAAGGAGAAGCTTATGATACATCAACAACAACAAGTCATAAAAAAAGTGGTAATTGTGACACCCCCAAATCTGGGTACTTCGTTTTCACATGATTTGGTGTTCACTTTCTAATATAACATACATCTACCCAATGAATAATTCAAAATAAACTACAACTTAAATTAAAATAAATAAATCTCCCTTACAACAAGGGTTACAACCTTTTTAAAATAATTCCGGGTTACTCTAACCCTGACATGAAAATAATAATGTGCGAAAATAAAAATATAACATTCAAGTCTTATTACAATCATTCTCAATTAAATAAAAACAAGTCTTCACTTGCTTTGCTTTTCCTTGCCCTTACTCGTAGACGGAGCATCAACGTTATCAACCTTAACTGAAATTGTTATTTAATGCAAGAGTGAGCAAACAACAGCTCACTGGAGTTTAACAATAATATATACATGAAAGGATATCTTTAAAAGAATCTGAATAATATGATTCGCTTCAACAATAAAGAATTGAATAATAATTCTTTCATCACAATTACCATTCAAAAATAGAATTTATCTGAGGGTCATAAGACCTTTGAACTTTCGTCCTAGGTTATAAACATTTCTATTTAAACCCTTAACAGTTAATAAGACTATGGACCTTAATCCGTACTTAGGGGGATCAACCCTTCGTACCATGTATTGTGCACAAACATCTTAACGCTATGCGTAGTAACCTCCCCTAGTAAACAGGATTGTTCAACTCAGTAATTTGAATTCATGTCCGCACCAAAGAAAGTTTGGTTTGGATAAGCTTACAAGGGTAATTTAGAATTCTTATTTATCAGCTAAGGGATTAGTTGATAAGCTTACAAGAAAATTTAGAGTTCACGTTCATCAACTAAGGATTAGTTGAATCGACTTTTAATAATTCATAAATAACAGAATTATGAACTAACATATGCTTTAGAATCAACTTAAAGCATTTAAAATAATAATTGGATCTTACTTGAACAATAAGTTAAGATCATTTCAATTAAATAAATAATTGTCCAATACAGAAATGGAAAGGACATTCTCAACAATGAATACGTAATTGCATGTAATCATCAAACAATTTCCCAATAAGCATGTTAGCATATTCTAATTCATCTATTTTTACTTTAAATTGACCAAAATCAAATAACACATAAGAACAAAATTTTTAATTAAAGCATACTTAATCACTAATTTGGTTTTCTAAAAATCATTGATAGAAATCAAACCACTACGAACAACACATGAATACAATCTATATATATAGTCCATGTTTATACAATTTCATGAAACTCATTTTTGGCAGAGAACAAAATACGAAGAACATATAGCCGAGTTCTGAAAATATAAAAGTAGAGATTATAAATTACCTTTAAGCTAGTTGTTAGTGAAGAAGATGAATTTCCCTAAGCTTTTCTTGCTTTCTCTCCAAATTCTCCTTCTTCTTTCACTCAACTTCTCTGCTCTTCTTTTCTTTCCTTGTTTTCGTAGTTTAGACTTAGGAAAAAATAACGTAATTTAGACTAACTAACGTAGTTTTATTATATTGATATAATATACATATATTGATTGTGACGCCCCCAAAATATGTTCAATACCAACCCATTCTGAGTCACCAAATACATGGTACATAATTCAAACACAATCTTTTATATCACACGGTCGTGCAAAATACGACCACACAACTGTGAGTGTCAATACAAATATGTAAAAAATATTAACATTCAAACTAAGTCCTCATTACAATTATTATCACACTATTTATTAGAAATAGTGAGGACTACTACTGCTCTAACTTGGACCATCACTCTGTCTCTCGACTAGTTCCTGCGACATTCTTATTTTCTGAAGAGGACAATAGATGAAAAGGGTGAGCTCAACTGGCCTAGTAAAGAATGTTATAACTAATGTAATAAAGAACAATTTATTGTTAGTCTTCAACAATTCAGATAAAATATTATTGACAATAAGTTTTAGATCAATATTCACAGCGAAAATAACAATTCATTAGAAGAGTTAAGTAGAAAATGAAGTCTACAATCTTCTATGATTTAAAAGTCCATCATTAATATTTTATCCTTGTAACATCAATCAATATACATCTCGAATCAAATATTCATTGTTGCACTACAGGCCAAATATATTCATTTGTATCACCAGTGGTCATGTTCATCTTAACACCTGTTCATCTTTGCACTATGGGCCAAAGATATTCATCAGGTAATCATTCATCTTTGCTCTACAGGCCAAAGATATTCAGTTATATCACCATTTAGGACTGAGGATGATGAAAAATAATATAAATAACAAATCTAGTGAGATAAAGGACAAAGATTAGGGATTCGTAATTTAGTTTATCCAAGTTCAATAATACTCCGTAATAATCAATTGTGGAGCAAAATTCAAGAATGAAGATCAAAACTTGGATCCAATCAAAGATAGGAACCTTAACAGACAACTTGGATAAATAGAAGAAAATTTATTTTTTTCGTGAATAGTGCCGTATACGTGAATAATGCCGTATACGTGAATAGTAACCCCGTCGAAAAAAAATAAGAATTTTATAATAAAATCTATGACAATATTTTGGTATAACGATATTGAAAAGAATAACATCATTTTCGAAAGAAAATAACATCCCTTACCTTAGTAGAAAACTAGGTTGACTGGTATACCGGATATTACTCTGAGAAAATCTCGCACCGAAAACCACACTCAAAATATTCTTATACTCAAGAAAATACTCACAATACTATAGAATAAGAATTTCTGATATTGAAGGTGTGGTTTAGGAAGGAGGGGTTACCCCCTATTTATAGTGGAACGGAGGGAGAAAAAAATAAAGCATTCTGCCTAACATTTCCCTCCGCCACCCACCTACCTAATTTTTTTTTCTTCTCTGCCAAATTTTGCCTAACTCCTCTTATTTTCAACAATTGGGGCCCACACTATTTTGAAAACAAAGGAATGGTTTGCAGGAAACCAACTTGGAAGAAAAAAACAAGGCTACTATATATATATATATATATATATATATATTATAATAACATTATTATTTAAACATTTATAATATATTATAATAATATATTTGAATGAATATTTTATCGGAGAAATAATTATAATTCCATAGAAAATATGCCAAACTTTCAACAATTTTCTCTTTTGCTAAAAATTTCACCATTTATATCAAAATTGAATAAATATTTCCTTATCATATATATCAATAATTATTTATTCACAAATAATATTATAGAACTACAATATTAACAACCAGGTCATTCCTAGGAAAGAGGGGGCCTTCCGATAAGGATTTCTCCTTACTGGCGCGCAATTAAATAACCCCTCCTAGACAGAACTTCCTTAGACATTGTCAATAATGCTATCTAACAATATTATTCAAATAATATGAATTATTGATTTGATAATGTGAAATACTGTGCAGTGATATTTATTGAATCAATCATATAAAATATCAACGTAGCAATTATTGAATCAATCATATAAAATATCAACGTATCAATTATAAAATATTGAACAGTAATTACTGTAATAATAATTGAGTAAGTGCCTTCTTACGTAAGAATCAATAATTTGAAATATTGTGCAATACCGTGTGCTACTGTGCAACAACGTGTATTACTGTATTTTTATCACCAAGTATTTCAACAGTTTAACGGTAACAGTTTTACCGTTATTTATAAAAAGGTTATTTCTGTCGCTTTCTATATCCGATAGTTATTCCGTTGTGGGGCACACAAATGGCTGCGCCGTCGTACGAATATTCCCCGACAACAAGAATATTCCACGACCAAACGAATATTCTCTGACAACAATGAATATTTTATAACCACTTGCTTATTTAGAAATATTTGCACATTTCATCCATAACTTATCACATTTATCAAATCAACACCTTACTATTTCAAAATAATATATAAAAAAATTAAATCTTTATTTATAAAATTCGGGGTCTTACATTGATAATATGTAACTCCTAATTAATTAATATATATAATATACATTTATTATATAAGTTACAAAATTCAAAAGCCACAAGGCTATGTTTGGCAACATGTTGTTTTTAAAACTAATTTTATTAAATTAACCATGGTTTAGGTAATTTAGGGTTAAGCTAGTGTAATGGCCCTGTTTGGCAACAGTCCTTTAAAACAAAAGCAAGGGCCTTGTTTGGTAAAAATCATTTAAAATTCTTTTTCTTTATTTGAATAATTCATTTACACATATTTTAAATGTCACATTTCAATTAATTAAACATATAACATTTTTATTTAATCAATTAAAGTTAATTAACCACATAAAATAATTTGTCACATAATTATAATTACTCGCTAATTATAATTCATGTAACACTTAACACACAATTCATCTAATTTAATTCTCTTAATTAAATTAGAATTACAACATAAAATTAATATATACACATCAATTAAATAACATTCATTAAATTAATATGTAACACTTAATTAAATCACTCTCATAATTCACGTAATTTATTTATTTAACTCCATAAATAAATCACATAAAATATTTATTTAACTCAATAAATATTTAAAATTAAATATAAAAATCTCAGTCGTTACAGTAATCACTTAGCAATGACAATACATATCCAACAGGGAAGTGAATCAAAATATAGTTCTTTGATATATAATACTGTTTAATATATACATGGTGTCCTGTACATGACAAAAATGGATGATCTAGTATGTGCTGGAAAAATAAAGCTAGTCTTTGAACCCGTGGATAAGCGGGATAGTAGTGCCAACATGGCATCCCTCTCTGAAGATGGAGGAGCACCAGCAAGCTCAATACCCTCAGTCTCCATGCGAGCAAGAACATCCACAACCATCTACATAGTGCTGCTGTGACCATCTATGAAAGTGCTCATATCTGCAACCAAGCTGTGGGTATACGATCTGAGTGTCGTACTATCCGCCATATATATATCCCAGGTAGCTATGGCCTCGTCCCTCTCTACATAAGCGGCTTCCCGGGAAACTAAGGCCTCCACAACCTCCTCAAGAGCTGCATCTCGGGTAGATCGAGCCTCATATCTCTCAACCAACGCTGCATCCTGAGTAGCTCGAACCTCATCTCTATTAGAAAAAGCAGTGTCTGAACTTAAAATTTATAAAATAATGCTTTAATTTAATAAGCCACATGTTTAAGGTTTACCTCACCCTTGCTGAGGTGATTTGGAGACTTTATCCAGGTTATGGAGCCAGACAGACCCGGTAGTGCTAGTAGGGTCACTTTAGGAGTTAGGCGTAGGAGAGTCTATGATGTTCCTCAGCCACGTCCTGCTCGGCCACCTCGCCGTTTAGCCGAGTCTGTGATTCATCCGATCTGGGTTGAGTCGCAGGTTAATGTGGACGATGAGGATATCCCATTTGTTGATCTTGCCCCAGTCAGGCTCCACGTGGGGAGCTTCCAGCTATTGTGATACCGCTTCAGGAGCTTCTGGGAGATTTGAGGCGCCATCCATCGAGATATATTCATGCCAACGAGGTGACTGAAGTTTTTCTTCTTGACTTTCTTTGTTTCTTTTGCCATTTTCAGGGCCCAGGTTTGATCTGGACTGGTTATTTGATGCAGGTTCTCGGTTTAACACGGCCAAGGGGGAACTGGTTCAATGTCCACTCCTTGTACCATACTCTGCATTTGGAGTATCTGGCCATTATCGATACCTGGGGGTTCGAGGCATTCTTTTCTATTCCTCCCCGTTGTTACCCCTGGGGTTATCTAAGGGCTTTGTCTGAGCGCTGGTTCCACCCAGTCTATCCATTTGTTAGATTGCGAGGTGATGATGATGCCTATGCACTGGAGGTTCATCACTAGGATAGAGTTTGCAGGTGTGCCTGTGCCGGTTGTGGCTGACATTTCACCCTCTACCGTTCGGTCCCTCTTGAGAGTTCTTGCGACACCCATCAAGGGTCGGACAGTCCGTTCTGGTCCCTTGAGCATAGATGCCCAGAGCGAGGCTTTGACTGAGCCTCTGCCTGATGATAAGAGGGTTAGAGATCGCATCGTGCGGTGACTATTTTTAGTGATCATCAGGGGTTGTTTCCTTGGAGACAACTCCTCGACGGTGTCCTTTGCCCTGGACAGCGCTACTAGCTACGTGGAGCGCCTCAGTGATTTTGATTAGGGTACCTACACCTTTGCCTATTTTCTCCGAGGGATGAACATACGCTTGGATGGCGTGACGGAGGCTTGGTTAGGTTTTTACCCATTCCTGCTGGTGAGTACATTTCTTTTGTACCTTTTTGATTTCCTTATTTGTATTTGTCAGTCTTTATCACTAAGGACTTTTGATATTTGCATGGCCAGTTTTGGGCATATGAGAGGCTCCCTTACCTATGCCCAACCACTACTTTAGGCCTGGAGACTTATTTGAGGGGACGACATTGGCATCACTCCATATTGACAGAGGTCCCTGTAGCTAAGGGATTCACCCACTCCCGCCTGTAGCTAGAGCTATTGACGACCGAGTCGATCTTGTGGGTCCCGTATACCTCAGAGTTTTTGATAGTTGAACACATTTTTAACAGTAATGTGATATCCTTCACTGACGATGATATACCTGTAGAAGGGACGAGTCATCGCAAGTCACTACACATAGCAGTAATGTCATCAGGGTATGTGATCGGAGGTGTGCTAATAGACGGAAGATCGTCCATGAACATCTGTCCCTATGATACCTTGGAGAGGATGAAGATCAACCCAAACCGGATCCGTACCAGTCATGTAGTTATCCGAGCTTTCGATGGATCTCGCCAAGAAGCTGTGGGAGAGATTGAGCTGCCATTGGAGATTGGTCCCCACACTTTCTATGTATCCTTCCAGGTACTCAACATTACCACCAGATATAATTTGTTGCTAGGAAGGCCGTGGATCCACATAGCAAAGGCAGTTCCATCCACCCTCCATCAGTAGCTCAAGTACATCATTAATGGCAATCTAATCATGATAAATACCGAGCCAGAATACCCTGTCTGCATACAGGGAGACATACCGGTGATCAGTCTAGATAAAGGGGTTGAACCTGCAGGTTTCTAAGCTTTAGAGGTGAGCAACACTCAGTACCTACCTGTTGGGGCACCAGATCTAAAACCAAAAGTTTCCCCTAAAGTAATGATAGTTGGACAGAAGATGGTATCTTTGGGTTTTCGCCCTAGAGAAGGGTTAAAGAAAAATTTTCAAGGAATCAAGAGCCCGGTGCAAATCCCGAGCCAGTCAGTAAAAGCTAAATTGGGCTATTCTTCCAGGTCAAATCCCTGGAACCCACACAAGCATCCAAAGGTTCATGCTTCCACAATTCTGCTGCCAAACCTCATTGATGCCGGGTTTGTGAAGCCAATGAGGAAAATCCCTACTGTCGTGCCAGCCATGCTGATTCCTCCAGCCATACCAATGAGTGAGAGAAAAGCCCCAAGGGCTGATGGGGAAAGAAAAAATGGGAAAAGAAAAGTTCCTGCATGAAGGATGAGACCCATTTGCTAACATGTATTTTCTGATGCACTACGTGGGTATTAACAATGATATCCCGGATAATGATGAAGAGGATCAGATCCAAATTCCTCGCATCAAGAAGGAGAAGGGTGGCAGTTCAAAGAAGAATCTCGGCCCTGATCAGAAGGATGTCTCAGTCGTCATCAGAGATGAGACAGATGAGCACAACTCCTTTATCCTCCTTATTTGTGAGGACCTAACATTGGACAATTGGAGCAACGTCCCTTACCTCATTCAAAAATGGTAAAAGTGCAGAAAGTCCATCTGCCCTGGAATATGATTTCATTTACAAGCAAAGGCTTGCAAGGGAAACAAACCCCGATCATATAGAACCATCTACACCCGGTGGCAGTCAAGAGATCGAAAAGAAAGACACTCAGATTCCTGAGCCACAGAACCAGGATATGACCAACAAAACCTCTGAATCACCAACCTCAACAAAGAGCAGGAAGTTGGTGATATTCTGAAGAAGGTTAAGCAAATGGAAGAAACAATCTAGTCTATTAAAGGGACTGGGGCATTTGGGACTGTCAATTACTCAGACTTATGTATATTCCCAGGGGCTTGCTATTCAAAAAAGTTTCAAGTCCCTGATTTTGTGAAATATGATGGATTAGGAGATCCCTATACCCATTTGAAGGTATTTATCGAAGAACTCAGATCCTATACAGAGGACGAGAAGCTCAGAATGCAATTGTTCCAAAAGAGTTTGATCGGAGAGGCTAGAGCCTGGTATGCTCGTCTAGATAATTCCAAAATTCACAGCTGGGAAAAGTTAGCACATGCCTTCCTCAATCAATACAATTTCTAGTCCCAGATGGCTCCAGACAGATATCAAATCACTCTTGGGTTTGCCCGGAACTCAAGTCCGTGGCCATTTTTGCTTACTTTTTAGTATATTTTAGTATATATATACATTTTTTTGTATTTACACAGCCTGGATTGTCGATCCGTGGCTTTTACTCGCTTTTATGTATATATATATATATACGTACTAACTTGTTCGGTCTGAATTGTTGATTTGTGGCCTTTTTAGCTTTTTATATATATATATATATATTTGACTATATATATATATATACTAATTTTCCATTCTGTCAAGCCCGGATTGTAAATCCGTGGCAGTTACTGCTTTTATATATATAACTATATATATATAAATTTTTCTAACTTCGTTTGGCCTGGATTTCTAATTAGTGGCCCTTATTACTTTAATATATATATATATATACTAACTATATATATAGTAACATTTATATTTCAGTTTGGCCTGTATTAGAAATCCGTGGCCTTTTTATCGCTTTTATAAATATATATATTTACATTCTATTAAGTCGTGCTTCTTTCAGGCTTTGCACCACCTTGATCTCATTATGCCCAATTTTGCTGAGGAATTCTTTGATTATCTCTTCAGCCACTTTCCCTTTAGCTTTAATGACTGAATTGATCACCCGCTGAGGTAAGTTCAATGGATTCTCCTTTGATATGATGGCAATGTTGTTTGAGGTTGAACCTTCATCCTTCCCATAGTTCCATGGGACTTTCTTCAGGCTGACAACAGGGTATTGTGGTCTGAAGGGCAATATTAATGGCTCGGGTACAGCTACTTTTACGGGATTCTCCCCTTCTTGGACCCCTTTTCCTTGCAATATTAGAGGTGTGATGGTTACATCCTTCTCACAGGAAATAACAACCACTGTTTCCAGATTCCACATCATGGGAATAAAGAGTGCTTCTTCATCGGAATATCCAATGTCTTGATTTCCTTTTATCAGCTCACCACTTTCAATCAGATTCTGAATTAGGTGATGAAGTCCCCAACAATCCTCAGTGACATGACCGGGCGCATTGGAATGATACTGATAGATTCTATCAGGCTTGAATTTTCCGGATAGAGGGTTCACCGGGGGTAACAAATCTGTAACCATCCCCTCATTGATCAGCATCTAGAGGATTTCTTTCATTGGTTGGTTCAAATTAGTGAAATTCCTTTGGAAGGCGAATTCCTTATAAGCTTGGAACTTCTCTTCCATGACCACCTTGTCAGCCTAAGGTTCATGCTTAGGAAACCGGTAATGATCTCTCATAGCAATGGGGCTAATTTTCAGTGTAGGAGGACTTGCTTCATGCTGGCTGGGCTATTGGTGCTAGATTGAGTTGACTCTCTAACATACCGGAGGTATTTGGATCCTTCTCCACTCCTCGTGCTAATCATGTTGACACTCTCCTCTTTGTGCTGAGCGAGAGGATTATCTTGCACATGCAGCTGCTCGGGCTTTGTCACCACAATCTCTCTGTTGTCAATCAAGTCTTGAATTTTGTGATTGAGAGTCCAATAGTCTTGTGTATCATGGCCCAGAGATCCGAAATGGTATGCGCACTTCTTACTTGGGTCGAAATTCCGTCCACCGGTATTGGTTAGTGGAAGGAGTTGAATAATCTTTTTCTGTGCTGTCAACAGTATTAGCACATTCTTGAGTGTATCCTCTAAAGGGGTGAACTTTCTTTGCCGTCTGGCCTCCGTAGTTTTCTAAAATAGAGGATTCGAAGGTTAGACTGGAGCTTAAAAAGGGGAGTAGTTTCTCCTTTGAATGGGCATACTGCTCCATTCGCTTCTCTGATTCTGTCCTTGCAGTATTAAGGACATTTCTTCTTCTTTCTTCTTATGTACTCTTCGGGATTACTCCCATAACTCCCAGATTGGATATGATCGGCCACGGCTTCCAAGGCGGTAAGATCTTTTATCTTTCCAGATTTCAGCCCCATCTCGGCTATCTCTCTGTGTTTGATCATTTTTGAGAATGGTTTTCCTATGCCAGCTAGGACCCTTTTGTAATACGGAGCATCTTGGATGTCGATGAAGGTCATGACTATCTCAGACTCAGTTATAGGTGGGGTGACTTGTGATGCCACCCGCCTCCATCGTTGGGTATACTCTCTGAATGACTTAGTGCTTTGCTTTTATATTTTGGTGATTTGATATCTGTGTGGAGCCATCTGGGACTGAAAATTATATTGATTGAGGAAGGCATATGCTAACTCTTCCCAGCTATGAATTTTGGAATTATCCAGAAGAGCATACCAGGCTCTAGCTTCTCCGGTCAAACTTTTTTGGAACAATTGCATTCTGAGTTTCTCGTCCTTTGCATAGGATCCAAGTTCTCCGATAAATACCTTCAAATGGGTATAGGGATATCCTAATCCATTATATTTCTCAAAATTAGAGAGTTAAAACCTTTTTTGGATAGCGAGCCCTTGGGAATATATACAAGTCTGAGTAATTGACACTCCCAAATGCGCCAGTTCCTTTAATAGACCGGATTGTTTCTTCCATTTGCTGAACCTTCTTCAGAATATCACCAGCTTCCTGCTCTTTGTTGAGGTTGGTGATTTCAGGGGTTTTGTTGGTCATATCCTGGTTCTGTGGCTCAGGAATCTGAGTGTCTTTCTTTCCGGTCTCTTGACTGCCACCGGGTGTAGATGGTTCTGTATGACCGGGGGTTTGTTTCCCTTGCAGGCCTTTGCTTTGTTCTTTCAAGAAAATAGCCAATTCTACTATTTGGTTCTTTAATCCTTCTAACTCTTCCCTAGAAACAGGGATAGAATCAGGTTGAGCACTTGAAGCCATGTCTGAAGATGGGCTTAGTGCTTTCTTAGATTTGACCTGGTGACGGGACCAATTTCTCCCTACAATAAACATAGGTGTGTTAATAATGATGTATATATATCAATAGGATTCATGTCATGATTTTTTTAATTTTGAGTTTTTTTAATCTTATCCTATAGAACAAAGGTTAGTGGTTTTGATGACAGGATAGTATAACAGGATTCACAATGAAATGTATATTTGAATCTTGAAATTTACATTGGAATTGGAAATTGTACATTGAATTAAATGAGGAAGGTATGAAGAAGCTTCCCTTCAGATTTGGTTAATCAGAGGCTGACCTATCTTAGGCTACTCTCACGGCTTTTCAGCATGAAGGTCCCCAGATCATCGTAATCTACTAGAGGGGAAATGAATCTTATCTTTCAATTGGAACGGATCTGAGTGGTGCCTTTCCTGAGCCTCGCAGGATTAGTCTCCTTTGAGTCCAGTAATCAAACACAGACGGGTTTGCCTTCTGGTGAAGGAATCACATAACATACATTCACATACATCGTATCTCACCGTATGAAATGATGACATTGTGCGAAGCACTAATATAAAGCAGTAAAGCATTCATTCACATTCATTCAATGTAAAACGCAGCATCCACACACACGCAGATAGAAAAGGGAAATTTTGTAAAGATTTGCACGCGGCCTATGCCCTCAACTGTCCCCAGCAAAGTCGCCACCTGTCGACTTCGGGAAAAAATTCGTTCATTTCTGAACCTGAATCTTTCTCTCTTCCTAAATCTTTTGTTTTTCTACCCTTATTGCCTTATCTCTTTTATGAAGGGTGAAGTTTTTTAGGAAAAGTCGAACATATATCATGTCGACGATTTGAACGGTTTACAGAGTCACCAGTTGGTAGATTTTGAAATGGTTGTACCAACTCAACCACGTTTTATTTGCAAGTAAGCCCAATTGTTGGACACTATCGAAACAAGTACAGGGAAATGGGGTACAACCGCCCAACTACTAACAGAGGCCTATCAAACGATATAGCGAGAAATGGGGCACAACCACCTAATAGCTAAACAGAGGCCTATCAAAAGATATAGCGAGAAAAGCTATCCGAAGAGGTCTAGAATATCTGTCTCCAGGCTATTAACCTACTCCAGCTCCTCCTGAGTTACAAAATCTCGGCTAGTGGGAATGTCCGGTCGATACAAGGGAGGATTAACACCAACATAACTACTGGAAAAGTGACCTGCTGAGGGACCAACTCCATAGCTGGAATGATCAAAAGAATCTGCCTGGAATGGATCCCGACCAAGGTGCCTGATGAACAAATGAGCCTTCTCCAACTGATGGGTCAGTCCTATAATCTGGTCCAGATGAGTCGGATCTCGGAGACAAGCTATCCAGTCTATCATCATCGCTAACCCTGGCACCATGTCTGCCATAAACTAGGTAGAACTAGTCTGAGCCCCAATGGTGCGGGGACTCCACCAGCTGTGAAAAGCCTCCTGGTTGTAAGGACCCTCTAACAGGGTGAAGCCATCTACGCCCACCAGTGGAATGTCTGTGAGTGGCTGATCCAATGGCCAATGATGCCAAGCAGGAGGAACAAAGGGAATGCGGATATCTCCCGTGGTGCTCCGAATAGCACGCTCCTCTAAATAGAGCTCCCAACCTCCCTCTGTCAAAAATGGAACTTGACGGGTGGACAATACAAACTCCCGACCAGTGGGACAGCCATACTCAAACCCAACTACCAAATAGTTCGAGGTATACAGGACCCACGAGATCGACTCGGCCATTAATAGCTCTAGCTACAGGAGGGAGTGGGTGAATCCCTCGGCTACAGGGACCTCTGTAAATGTGAAGTGATGCCAATGCCGTCCCCTCGGATAAGTCTCCAGGTCTAAAGTAGTGGCTGGGCGTAGGCAAAGGAGCCCTTCATATGCCCAAAACTGGCTATGTAAATATCAAAAGTCCTCAGTGATAAAGACGGACAAACAGAAATGAGGAAATAGCTGATAGAATCTGTCAGAATAATTCCAATGTGCCCGGTCATGACACCGAGGATTATTGGGGACTTCGTCACCTAATTCAGAATCTGATTGAAAGTGGTGAGTTGACAAAAGGAAATCAAGACGTTGGATATCCCGATGAAGAAGCACTCTATATTCCTATGACGTGGAATCTGAAAACAGTGGCTGTTATTTTCTATGAGAAGGATGTAGCCATCACACCCCTAATATTGCAAGGAAAAGGGGTCCAAGAAGGGAAGAATCCC
Source organism: Panax stipuleanatus (assembly GCA_020205555.1). Taxonomy (NCBI): domain Eukaryota; kingdom Viridiplantae; phylum Streptophyta; class Magnoliopsida; order Apiales; family Araliaceae; genus Panax; species Panax stipuleanatus. The sequence goes on along the minus strand of CM035126.1, from coordinate 62,055,796 downwards.
GTAAAAGTAGCTGCACCCGAGCCTTTAATATTTCCCTTCAGACCACAATACCATGTTGTCAGCCTGAAGAAAGTCCCATGGAACTATGGGAAGGATGAAGGTTCAACCTCAAATAACATTGCCATCATATCAAAGGAGAATCCATTGTACTTACCTTAGCGGGTGATCAATTCGGTCATCAAAGCAAAAGGGAAAGTGGCTGAAGAGAAAATCGAAGAATTCCTCAGCAAAATGGGGCATAATGAGATCAAGGTGGTGAAAAGTTTGAAAAAGGCACCCAAGAAGGTATCCATCCTAGATCTAATCTTATCCTCGGTAGATCATCTTAACATTTTGGTGAAAGTACTGGAGGAGGCACATCTGCCAAAGACGGTAGATACGAGAAATTCTGTCATGTGATAGAACACATTTTCAACAACAATGTGACATCCTTCACTGAAGATGATATACCTGCAGAAGGGACGGGTCATCGTAAGTTACTGCACATAGCAATAATGTTATTAGGGTATGTGATCGGAGGTGTGCTAATAGATGGAAGATCGTCCCTGAACATCTGTCCCTACGATACCTTGGAAAGGACGAAGAACAACCCAAATCGGATCGGTATCAGTCATGTAGTTATCCGAGCTTTTGATGGATCTCGCTGAGAAACTGTGGAAGAGATTGAGCTACCACTGGAGATTGGTCCCCACACTTTCTATGTATCTATCCAAGTAATCAACATTACCACCATATATAATTTGTTGTTGGGCAGGCCGTGGATCCATATGGTAGAGGCAGTTCCATCCACCCTCCATTAGCAGCTCAAGTACATCATTAATGGCAATCTAATCACGGCAAATGCCTAGCCAGAATACCCTGTCTGCATTCAGGGAGACATTTCGGTGATCAGTTTGGATGAAGGGGTTGAACCTGAAAGTTTCCAAGCTTTAGAGGTGAGCAACACTCAGTACCTACCTGTTGGGGCACCAGCTCTGAAACCAAAAGTTTCCCATGAAGTAATGACAGTTGGACAGGAGATGGTATATTTGGGTTTCCGCCTTGGAGAAAGGTTAGGGAAAAATTAGCAAGGAATTAAGAGCCCGGTGCAAATCCCGAGCCAGTCAGGAAAAGCCAGATTGGGCTATTCATCCAAGTTAAATCCCCGGAACCCACACAAGCATCCTAAGGTTGCAGCTTCTACAATTCTGCTGCCAAACCTCACTGATGCCGGGTTTATGAAGCCAATGAGGAAACTCCCTGCTGTTATGTCAGCCATGCTGATTCCTCCAGTCATACCAATGAGTGAGAGAAAAGCCCCAAAGCTTGACGGGGAAAACAAAAAGGAAAAAGAAAAGTTCTTGCATGAAGGACGAGACCCATTTGCTAACATATATTTTCTGATGACTACGAGGGTATGAACGATGATATCCTGGACAGTGATGAAGAGGATCAGATCCAAATTCCTCGCATCAAGAAGGAGAAAGGTGGCAGTTTAAAGAAGAATCCCGACCTTGATCTGAAGGATGTCTCAGTCATCATCAAAGATGAGACAGATGAGCATAACTCCTTTATTCTCCCTATTTATGAGGACCTGATATTGGAAAATTAGAGCAGCGTCCTTGCCTCATTTAAAAAGGGTAAAAGGGCAGAAAGTCCATCTGCCTTGCAACATGGTTTCATTTACTACTTATTTTATTGCACAGCTATAGCAGTAACTTTTGTCATGCTTTTGCTAAATGCTTTGTATGTTTAAATAATTTCATATATTAAAGTAAAAGCATTTTGTTTTCAGGACCCCAGAATTGGATTTGTTTATCCATGTTGATGAGATGCTAAACTGTCACATTGACTACCAATGCCCTGATCTTCGATGGACTTCTGAGTCACGTAGACAATGTCGAACTATTAGAGAATTAACTGCCACTTGGACAATCGATAATTCAACATTGGTTTGCTAAACACGTACTTCAGTGGATCCATGCGGGATATGAGATAGGTCATGTACCCATGCAGATAGTGTTGTAGCCTTATGGCGGCCAATACTAATGCACATCATGTATTCTCAATCAGAGTGTACTTATATTCGCCGCTGCTGAATCTTTTGCTAATGTAGTAGATAGCTCTCTCCTTGCTACTATCATTTTTCTGTCCCAGCATACAGCCCATTGCGTTGGCATTGACAGACAAGTATATATACAAGGGAACTTCATCCCTCGAGGGTACCAAGACAGGAGCTTCGATAATCTGCTTTTTGATGGAAAGGAAAACATTTTGGCAATCCTCATCCCATTTCGTAGAGGAATTTTTCCTTAGTAGCTTGAAGATGGGTTCACAAGTTGTCGTGAGCTGGGAAATGAATCGGCTTATAAAATTGATCCCCCCTAGGAACCCTCGTATCACCTTCTCTATTCGAGGTACTGGCATCTCCGTGATGGTTTTAATCTTGGCGGGATCCAGCTCAATGCCTCTATTGCTTACCAGGAATCCCAACAACTTACCCGATTTGACACCAAAATCACATTTGGCCGAATTCAGCTTGAGGTTGTACTTACGTAATCTGTTGAACAGTTTCCTAAGATGGTTGATGTGATCGCCCTCCTTCCGGGATTTGATGATGATGTCATCCACATAAACCTTTATTTCCTTGTGCATCATATCGTGAAATAGGGCCATCATGGCTAGCTGGTATGTGGCACCATCATTGATAAGGTCGAAGGATAAACGTCTATAACAGAGGTTCCCTAGGGACTAATAAAGGTTGTCTTCTCCCTATCCTCTTCAGTGACCATAATTTGATGGTAACCAACAAAGCAATCCACCAAAGAATACATGCCATACTATGCTGTATTATCTATCAGGATGTGGATGAACAGTATTGGCAGTTGTCTTTGAGACAAGCTTTGTTCAAATCTCGGTAATCCACTCATACTCGTACCTTCCCTTCAGACTTAGGCACGGGAACTATGTTTGACATACACTCCGGGTAAGTTGATACCATGATGATGCCGGCTTTGAATTGCTTGAAAACTTCTTCTTTGACTTTTAGACTCCATTCAGGTTTCAATCGCTTGAGCTTTTGCTTGACTAGATTGAATCCATCTTTGATGGGGAGTCGATGGATGATAATGTCAGTAGACAAGCCAATCATGTCTTCATGTGACCATGCAAATTCATCCTGGAACTGTGTTAAGAGTTCAATTATGTCGGCTCTTTGATCTTGAGTGAGGTCTAGGCCTATCTGGATTTCTTTGAGGTTTTTAGAGGTTCCGATATGACAGTGGTGGTTTGGTCGAGGTTTAGTTTGAGTTTATCTTCAATCCATTCTTTGATCTTCTCGGGCACCTCATAGTCATCTATCTCCTCTTGATTAATTTCCATCAAGCCGAGGTTCAGTTCTACATCAAAGTTGTAGTCACTGTGACAGTTTGGCATCTCATCAGCAGGGACAAACAAATCTAATTCTGGGGTCCTGAAAATAAAATACTTTAAAGTTATGATGGTTTGAACCTGACATCACGTTGCTTGGAGTGCACGTACTTCGAGATAACTGGACCCACAGGAGTGGGCCCCACCTGGGGAGCCGCATGTAGAGGTACGGCAATCGCGGGTTGACCCGCTACCATCGGGTCTTTAAATATAAGACCCCCTTGCCAAAAAAGAAGAAAAAATAATAATAGAAAAACGCTCTGAAACACCATCTATTTCGTCCCTTAGCCCTACTTCTTGTACTCCAAACTTTAATTTTATTCTTCTAACACATTGGTATATGTATATTCTACGACTTATCAAACATTAACCGGTGGAAACGTCCATTTGAAGTCTACTAAGTGGCAAAAAGCTCGTGTAGCAGTCCATTGTAAGTATTTTTATGATCAGAACTCATTTTCTACTTCATTACGTCTATTTGCCCTTGCACGTAAAGTTTCATCTCCTGGGTTTGCCCGGAACTCAGTTCCGTGGCCGTTTTTTCTTAATTTTTAGTATATTTTAGTATATATATATATTTTTTTATATTTTCACAGCCTGGATCGTCAATCCGTGGCTTTTACTGGCTTTTATGTATATATATATACATACTAACTTGTTCGGCCTGAATCACTGATTTGTGGCCTTTTTAGCTTTTATATATATATATATATATATATATATATATATTTGACTATATATATACTAATTTTCCATTCTGTCAAGCCCGAATTGCCAATCCGTGGCAGTTACTACTTATATATATATAACTATATATATATATATAAATTTTTCTGACTTTGTTTGGCCTGGAATGCTAATTAGTGGCCTTTATTACTTTAATATATATATATATATATATGCCAACTGTATATATTAACATTTATATTTCAGTTTGGCCTAGATTGGAAATCCGCGGCCTTTTTACCGCTTTTATAAATATATATATATATTTACATTCTGTCCAGCCTGGATTATTCCATGGCTCTTTTACAGCTTTTATAAATATATATATATATATATATATATATATATAAACTTATATTTTTGCCCGGGCCAGGGATTGAAATTCACCGCCCTTTACAGCTTATATATATATATATATTTACATTTTCTGTCCGGGCCTGAGATTGGAAATCCGTCGCCCTTTACAACTTATATATATAATTATATATATATATATATATATATATATATTCTTTATTCATTATGATTAATTATTTGTTTCAATTATTCATTTGATATGAATTTGTTTTATTGTAAATCTGGCACATTAGATTTATTTAAATCTAGCCCTTTCTACCTTTCAAACGGTTCAAAATAGGTCCAACCGGAACCGGGAAGCTAGAATGGCTAAGATTTACTTAAATCTAGCTTTCTTCCTAGTTTTGTTGAATATAAAGGCAACCTCGTGACCCTCAGATTCCTATCTAGTGGGAACGAGAAGCTTTGGTTACGCGCATGCTAAGATTTGACTGATGATCTTTGGTTTTTGCGACGTCTGGATGTAAATATACATTTTCTGTAAATATATGTGATGTGCAGGTTTTCTTGGCCTCCTTCTGTGAGCCTAGAAATCGGGGGATTCATGATCAGACTGATCAGAATCTGATTCCCACGATGGACAAACTCCGCATTACAAATGTACCCTGCCAGTTTTTCTGTAAAAATGTACATTCGAAAGACATTAAAACGGTTATCCGGGTTTAAGGTCTCAAACATAATAAAATAATGGTTTATCGTGCTAAAGTCACTCCGATGGCTGTCATGCCCATGAAAAGAACCGTACTAGTATATATTTTGTGGTCGAGGATGCTTCGCAGCCCGACAGTCACCATTTAAATTGAGCGAAAGGCAGAAAAGAATAAAATGGAAGTATTAACATGCTTCAATTCCTACGTGAGCGTAACAGTTTAAAAACAAACCTGAGGGTTGGGGCGAACGAGTTCATTGTTCCTTCCCCTTAATGCCTCTCCTAACAAGTCTACCAGTTTCTGGATCGGGTCTACTTGTTCCCTCTCATTGTTCACTGACTCCTCAGGTGCAGTCACTATACGTCTTGGTGCCATGATCTGCATCACAAATTTTCATTTTATTATTATCCAGTTATATCAGTTAAGTATTTCTTTTAAAACAAAAAGAATAAATTTATAACACGTTTCTGAATAAACTCCATTTATATTCATATGCCATCCGTTTCATTACATGATTTCCCTAGCATATTTCTATAAATGTTATCACATGTATCCCCTAATATCACAAAAGACGGGGAATATACCAACCTACTACCATACTACCCCTCTAACAAAAGATTACACGGGGTTTACATCACTATCCCACATCTTACACAAAAGATTGGGATTACAACATAGTAGTGTACAACACATAAAGATAAATTCTACTAAACTACCACTAGACCATTTAAGGAAATCTCATCACATCATGCAACGCTCCACAGTGCTCTTGTACTCTAACTATGCTATATAAGCTATCAGCTCTCGACTCATAGTATGTAGTGTATGTCCCTGGTCTGCCGGGTAGTGGTACACACCATCAAGTACCCCCTCGAATGCCGAACAGAACATGTACCCCCATCTTATTTATTTTCCTCTTCTTACATCGGACCTCATCCTCCAGGTCGTCAGCTCTCTCATGGGCAGCCTCCCACTTCTCCTCGAAGTGTATCCTATCCATCACTTCTAATTCCAATTGAGTACGGAGTGCTTCCTTATCAGTCTTCTCACTAAGCTCCCTCTATTCTACCTCTTCTAGCTTCCCTGCCAAATCCACGTTCCTAGCCACGGACTTGTGAAATAGGGTTCCCATCTGAATTCCCGCCTCTTTGCGATAAGCAATTTCTACTTCCAACTCTTGCATAGCCAGCTTCCTCTGGTGGTCTTCGTCCCGCAGTTTCTAGAACTCTGACTCTCTCTCTTTGGCCTCTTACTCTAACTCCTGGACTCTGCAGTTTAACTCTAGAATCCTCTCCTCATACTCGCCTAGTATATGCTCCTTTAAGTTAGGCTCATAAGAGTCCTCCATGGGCTCCTCCTCCGAAGGCTAGTCCTCAACCGGCTCGTCCTCCATTGGCTCCTCCTCTGGATTGGACTCTATCTCAATCTTAATCTCATCCTCATCATCAGACTCGGATGGTGCCACAGCTTGTACCGGCACAGCCTCTAAGGGTGCCTCGTACACTATATGAATATCCCTGGGCTCATCCTCAGCCACTCTAGCGGGTACTCCCATATCTGCCATCTATAATCACACATATAGACAAGAAACAGCAACTCCATTAGAATGTTAAATAAAACATAAGTTCATTATATAAAATGAAGTAACATTTCATAACAGACTAGGTCTCTCAAGGAAAACTCTACATGAGTTTTATCTTCTTCCTAACTTCTAAGTTCGCCTAAGTTATAGTCCAAGGACACTCGTTCCTAAGGTTTATAACTACAGCTCTGATACCAACCTATGACGCCCCCAAATTTGGGACCACCACTTGGTCTCTCGAATTCGGTTCGTCACGTGCTCATAGTAATACATCACAATAATAATACGACTAAATGTCGCATCGCACAGAGGAATAATACACAACTATTATCGAATAGATTAAATTTAAATAATATAATTTATTCATGTCCCAAGGTCTCGTAACTTAAAAAGTGATTACATAGCTTAGACATATCTTAAGCAATAATAACCTTAACTAGTACATAATATCATAAGTTCTTTATTACATCATAAGTCCTACATAATTAAAGCTACTCAGTAGCCTTTCCCTTGCCCTTGTCTGTGCCCAAAGGTCCGCACTGCTCTGCCTTAACTGAAATGTTTTAGGGAAAGCAAGAATGAGCACAAATTGCCCAGCAAGTAATATACAATAAGGGTGAGTAAGAAAATTCTCAATTCTCGAAAGGGTATAGTAAGGTTTGATAGTTCAAAGATAACAAGAATATCAACAGTTCTCAATAACAGTCGCTAAGGACAGAATAATATCAACGTGATTCAATAATAAATCAATTCAAGATTTTAGGATAACTAAATACTGAGCAGTCACTAAGGACTATGAACTTCTACTAGAATTAACAGTATTAAACTGAAAATCTAACAAAAACAGGTACAACAGGTGATCAGTCTAAAGTACCCTACGTTATGCATAACAATCAATCGTACTCAAGTGCTCAAGTCGGTTCTCCGACAATTATATATTCCCTTCAAAGAAGGTTGTTCTTCTCAGTCAAATACAAGATCCCGCACTAATCAGTTGATTTGGGTCGCTTTTCAATAATATAAGTCTAGCCGAATCAATTGTTATAGACACTTTCACAATATTCAAGAACAATACCAAGTTCAACATGAATAATAGCTTTAATGAAATAAGAGTTCAAGTATGCTAATTCAATTCAAACGATTAAGTAAAAAAACTAGTTCGCAATATACAAGGATAGAATACTTGCACCGTAAAAGAGTGTAAGTTAGGAAACTTGCCTTAAGCATAGTTTATCCCCGTAAATTAATCAACACTTTTCGAATCCTATCGTAATATAGTTACGTATATATGATATCCATTAGTCATATAGCTTAACATTATATCTCATCTCGTATATACGATTAACACATAAGCTAAATCTTAATCTAGCTACACAGTTATATAGTATCATAATAATATAACTTTTATCCTTAACGTTCCTCTTCTCTCAAGTTAATTATCTTTATACATCATTACTATCATGTGAGACTACCACAAATAGCAAACATACTCTATTTAGCGAGTTATAGCATTACTATAAGCTAACCGTCAAATCGGATTCATATGATATCACCTAGCATGTATACATGTTTAAGGGGGTCCTTCCATGCTTGTTTAACCTATTCACCTTCAATTTTATATGATATAGGTTCTAGCTTTACACCTTTAGACAATTTAAGGCCAAATACGGTCATACAACCACAACGCATACAGTTTAATCATAGATACTTATGAGAAGGTCATATCAATTGTAATATACATGCTTGCGATTGTCCACATCATTTATTCTTAACTAGCATTGTTCATTACTTTAAAACATACCTATACTCATGCTTGGTTTACTACTGTTATATCAAACATATAAGAGTCATGCTTAGAGACATAATGAATGTAAACATGTCATTTTACATTCTAAGAACTTAATTACTTATACTTAATGCACTTGGTTCGAAAACATATCGAAGTTTGCTTTTGAAACCATTTTAAACTTGAATAATGCAATTTAAGACATACAAGGCAACTTCAAAGCTCCTATCGTATGTAGTCAAGTCATGTTAACACTTTCGCAAGATCAGCGTGTATATCATGTAGTATTCATGCATATTAGCTTTAACATAACAAGCTTTTTCTTAATAATTTCTCTAACACAAGGTCTAACAAGTTTGGTCATGAACAAGGACACTATAAACACTTATCATGCTCCTTTATATTTGAAATCAATCATGTGTATAAATCACTAAGTTCAGAACTTGTAGAACAAGTATTACTTCAAAGTTTGTTTTTAGAATACTAAGTTTATCTCGAAAACCATACCCTTTTTGTTAATCATGTATGCTAGTACAAGAAAACATGCTTACCTTGCCTCATTTTATTCATATATATATATATATATATATATATATATGTTACATAAGTTAGTATGCTTGTTTAAACCAAACCACATAATATATGCATAACAGAAATCAAGCAAGATGTAGAATCTGCAGCAGGCTGCTGGCACGGCTGCGCAGCTGCCCAGTACAAAACTGGCGCAGCTGCGCCGGCTTGCAGCCAGCGGCAGACTGTTCTAGCCTTGGCAGACTTCCAGCCCAAACACAGAAAATTCCTACGAAATTACTATCAATCCCACTATATTACCTCATGATCACTTATACTAGCTTATATAACAATCATTTAACATTATTAAATCACCAATTCATTAATTCCAACTTAATTTCAAGAATTAAAGTTTTCACAGAAATCTCAGAAACAGAAACACAAAATGAATTTGAAGAACAAGGAAGCTTATATAGTAATTCTAACATGTATATAAGTCCTTTTAGAAACTAATTATCATCCTCAAATCACAAAACCATAATTTCCAACTGGAATCAAGAAATTCAAGAATTTGTAGAGAATACAAACTGAAGAACATGAAACATCGATTATACCTTTGCTATGAATTAAGCTTGCCAAATTTGAATTCCCAACTCTCTATGACTATCTTACTATCACTCAAAATGTAATATGATACTTGAACAAACTCTCAGCAAATAAAATTGAAGGGGAAGAGCTTGTATATATAGAGGAATGAATGTCCAGACAATGCATATGTACAACAAATTAAACCAACGAGATTTGTAAATTGCATGGGGGTTAAAGAGTAGTAGGTAATTAGTTGGTGAATGTAATCATGAAAACCATCCCCTGGAACTTCATTGCTAACTTGAGCTTGGGAGGAGAATGGGGAAATAGGCTTTAGCCTTTTGTCATATACGTGAAGAGCAAATGGGTCTAGCATTTAGGGACAAGCAAAGTCATCTCAACATTCTAATACAACACTTAGTATACTTAGGTATTATATATTTAGGCTATATGTATATATATATTTTATACATGTCTTTAATTGAAATGTCACTATAATTCACATAATGTAGTACGTATGACTTGCACACATATAATCCATGCACATTTTTATCATACGGGTATAATTTACTCGGATATATTCACATCACATTATCTCCTTCATTAAATTATATTATTCCATTATATATATAAGTAATCATCAATTATAATTATTTATTATATATATTCATGATACATTATTTTAATGTACTCTTCACATACAATTGCCACATAAATACTTTATGTAACCCTTTCAACTTAATAAACTTTACTACATAGTTTATATATAACATAGTCACATTGCACTTTACATTCTGTATATAGTTAGTCACTATACGTTACACTTTTAAATTCGCATGCTTATACATAGAAATTAATAATTCACTTATCTTATCAATCAATTAACAATTAATTCATTCCTCGTAATTATTAATAACACTTAATTAATAATCATAGGATTAATTATCACATTAACAAATATAATTCTCAGCATTTTTATGAACAAGTGTTTTATTATTATTATTATATTTCTTGCATTAATAATAATCACATATTGTAACTTAACCAAAATTAATAATTAATATAAATTAATTGTTCACCTAATAATTCTTTCATCGATTAATATCATTATTAACATTTCTCATCACAGTGCCACACAAGGCTTCCCGAGTTTATGATAACTCCATATTTTCCTCAATTATAATAATTATTCAATTTAATTTAATTGAGTTAACTTACAAAATCATTTATATTCAAATAACTATTCATTTTCATTAACATATTTATTTAATAATATATGAAAATTCTCGGGTATTACATCCTACCACCCCCCCCTCCCTTAAAAAAATTTCATCCCGGAATTGCTACAAGGTTACACAAATAAATGGGGATAATCCCTCATCATCCTATCTTCTAACTCTCACGTTGCCTCGTCAACATCGTGGTTATGCCAAAGTACTTTTACAGAAGATATAATTTTATTTCTCAAGGTTTGCTCTTTCCTATTTAATATCTGGACAAGAATCTCTTCATATGCCAAGTTCTTCTCCACTTGAATGGGCTTGTATAAAATCACGTGCTTGTAGTCGGCCTTGTACGGTCGCAACACGGAAATGTGGAACACGTTGTGGATGTGCTCCAACTCGGGTGGTAATGCAACTTTGTACGCCACTTCGCCCACTCGCTTCAGTATATCGAACGGTCCTATGAATCTTGGACTCAATTTTCCTTTCTTGCCGAAACAGATTTTTTCCTTCCATGGAGATACCTTTAAAAATACGAAACTACCAACTTTGAAGTCTCGGTTCTGTCAATGTAAATCTGCGTATTTCTTCTGGAGATCTTGAGCTGCTACTAGTCTGGCTCTTATCACTGTCACCGCGTCTGTTGTTTTTTGTACTAGCTTTGGACCTAGTATTCGTGGCTCCCCGACTTCGTCCCAACACAATGGCATTCTGCACTTTCTCCCGTAAAGAGCTTCGTACGGTGGCATGCCGAGACTCGCATGGTAGCTATTATTATATGCGAATTCTACTAAGGGTAGGTGGTCGTCCCAATTTCTCTTGAAATCCATCACGCAAGTCCTAAGCATGTCCTCCAGCATTTGTATTGTACAAAGAGTGGACATACTGCAAGCGGATGCATAGTATGGTACAAGGAGTGGACATTGAACCAGTTCCCCCCGAGCTGTGTAAAGCCGAGAGCCTACATCAAATAACTAGTCCAGATCAAACCTGTGCCTTGAAAATGGCAAAAGAAAGAAAGAAAGTCCAAAAGAAAAACTTCAGTTACCTCATTGGCATGAAGATATCTCGATGGATGGCGCCTCAAATCTCCTAGAAGCTCCTGAAGCGGCACCACAATAGCTGGAACTCCCCACGTGGAGCCTGAGCTGGGGTAGGATCAACAAATGGGATATCCTCATCGTCCACATCAACCGGCGGCTCAGCTCGGATCGGACGAATCACAGACTCGACTAAACGGCGAGGCGCCCGAGCTGGACGGGGCTGAGGAACATCAGAGACTCTCCTCCGCCTAACTCCTAAAGAGACCCTGCTAGCACTACCGGGTCTGTCTGGCTCCATAACTTGGACAAAATCTCCAAATCACCTCAGAAAGGGTGAGGTAAGCCTTAAACATGTGGCTTATTAAATTAAAGCATTATTTTATGCATTTTAAGTCCTAAAACATGCATGAGTCAGCCCAAATCCCCAATAGAGTCAAAATTGCATGTTAATTAAATGCTCTGGTTTTTTGAAAAAATTTCGCTAGAGTCTCATTTGTAAAATGGACTGTCCGCATACACATAGGCATGACTAGGTGGCCATTCAGTAGCACACCTACCCAAAAATAAAAATAGTTCATATTCATGAAAAAAAATCAAAATTAGACTCCCCATGGCAGCTAAACTACCATGTGCATTTTTGTTGAAAATCCAGGTTCACTTGGCCTAAAAAAGGATGTGTAAACTGATCAAAAAGGGCGTCAATTGGCTGTCTCAGAAATTAAATTTTTTTACATCAGAACGTTCAGTACAGTAAAATATGCATATTTACTAAGTCTAAAAAATTTTATCAAGTCATATAGGCACGCTTATTTGTTATATTATGTTTAAAAGCATGTTATATGATATCTAACATTCTAACGGTCAAAACTAAAAAAGAAAGGTTGTAAACGTTACTAGAGATGTGCAGAACGTTTGTAGAGTGACAGAATCTATAAAAAGTTGCCCGAACTCTGTAGATCTGAAGAAGAAAATCGGATTTTCTTTAGAATTTAAGTTTGAAACTAAATTTGAAAAGCCACGGAAGCCAAGTCATAAATCGCAGGAGAGAGCAGCCCCACCTGCGGCTACTGCACCCCTAATTGCTGCTCCCTAGGGTGAGGCCCATCTCCTCCGACTCGATTCAGTTCGAGTTGAAATGGAGTTTATAAAAGCTAAAAAGTCAAATCTGGAAAAAAATTGCTACGCGATTGAGAGGATTGGCCTGAAATCCTGCGTATAAGCGGTAAGTTCTTGACAGAGGGAAGAACTTCATGTAAGTCATTGGTTAAGACCTTGAAGTGATACTCAGAAGCCAATAATGAAAACTGCTGAAAACTTGCTGAAAAACTGCTGAAAACTGCCTCTATCAGAGCATCGGGAATGTCCGACGATATGACTGGCAGGTTTGGAATATGTCAAGGCATACAGATGGATCCAAGGGTGTGATTTGTCAGAAAGAGTATGCCCACGTTGAGATCGATTAGGTCTAACACTATCAGTCGTTGGCGACAGCTCCAGCGAAGCATCGGGAATGGTCCGATGGTATCAGTCGTTGAAGGCTACTTCAGCGAAGGTCAGAGGGTCTGACACTATCAGCCGTTGGCAACAACTCTAGCGAAGCGTCGGGAATGGTCTAATGGTATCAGCCGTTCAAGGCTACTTCAGCGAAGGTCAGAGGGTCTGCCACTATCAACCGTTGGCAACGACTCCAGCAAAGCATCGAGAAAGATCCGGTGATAAAGCCATTGGAGGTTACTTCAACGAAGGTCAGATTGAGTGACACTATCAGCCATTGGCGATCACTCCAGCGAAGCATCGGGAATGAGCCGGTGATGGAAATAACATCCAACTTTATCCCCACAGAGGACAGATGATGGAATCTGTTATACAAATCCCCAGAGGGAGCATCGAGAAGGATCGGTGATTCAACCAACCATTACAAACTATAGTTCGAGTAGGCACCGAGAAGGTTCAATGGTGGTCAAACCCTGTAAATTATCGTTCTAATCGGAATCGACTTAAGGTCAATAGACCGGTGTAAACTATCAGTCGGGTAGGCATCCACAGGAACGAAGGCATCAACTGAATGATAATTCAAACCATTGGCGACAACTCTAACGTAGCGTCGGGAAAGGTCCGATGATGTAAACCGGTGGGAGCTATCATCAGGATACTCCAATAGGGTAAATCATCACAAAAAGAATATCTCCAGCAGAGAAGAAGGGCATAAAGCTTATCTGAAGGAAAAGAGTGTTGATGACAACCCCAACGTCGAGTTCAAAAATATCCAACGGCATCAGCCAAGAGAAAACCTTCCCCACAAAGATTATCAACGAACGTGGTAAACCATTGGCCTTAAACCAAGGTGGCACCAAGGGTTACACAGATGACGTTATCCCCAGTAGAAAATAATGTAAACAGCCAGTGATAGCCCTATCCCCTCAAAGTTATCTAACATTTATAGCATATTATGCCATGCATTGCATTACATTTGCATCTATCATATTTCCAGTGTCTAGCAATCTTTATCCTGTTCATTCCATTGCATTGTATAAACAGGATAAAAGGGGTATCTGTTAACTCTCAAAATTTTGCATTCTTGTTACTAACCCTACAGAAGGGCCAAACCATCTTTTACCTTCCGGAGACGACCATGGAAGTTCAAAACAAATCTCAACCCTGGCGACAACATCGGGAGATCTAATTCAACCTCGGCGACAACCCCGAGATGTCAATTCAAGCCCCGGTCACAACCCGAGAGGTACAGTAACCCTGGAAACAACACTGGGAGATCCAATTGAAGACCGACGACAACCCCGGGATGTCAAGTCAATCCCCGGTCACAACCTGGGAGGTACAGAAACCCTGACGACAACACCGAGAGATCCAATTCAGCCCCAGTCACAACACCGGGATGTCAAGTCAAGCCCCGGTCACAACCCAGAAGGTACAGGATCCCCGGCGATAACACCAGGAGATCCAATTCAACTCCGGCCACAACACTGGGATGTCAAGTCAAGCCCCGGTCATAACCCGGGAGGTATAACAACCCCAGAGACAACTCTGGGAAGCCAAGTCAACTTCGAAGACAACCCCGATGCATCACATCATCCTCAGAGACAACCCTGGGAAACCAAGTCAACCTCTGAGATAACCTTGAGGACAAACAGAATTGGCTGGATTCAAACCTCAGAGTCGACCCCGAGAAGATAGTCTAAAACATGCCAACACAGGAGACAACCCCTGAGGGGAAAATAATCATTTTACCATTTTGAACCCAATCCGGTCAAAATCAAACCAAATTGATGCAATGAAGGTCAAAAAGAGCCATAATATTGATCTCGAGTGAAAACAGCACAATACAGATCAACGAACAAATTGCAAAGAAACGAAGATCCGGTTATAAACCTGTCTTCTTGGATATACGCATTTCATCCTGGGATATATATATATGGCAGACAGTACGGCACTCAGATCGTATACCTACAGCTTGGTTGTAGATATGAGCACTTTCATAGATGGTCACAGCAGCACTATGCAGATGGCTGTGGATGTTCTTACTTGCATAGAGACTGAGGGTATTGAGCTTGCAGCTGCTCCTCCATCTTCAGAGAGGGATGCCATTTTGGCACTGCTATCTCGCTTATCCACGGGTTCATAGACTGGCTTTATTTTTCCTACACATACTAGATCATCCATTTTTGTTATATACAGGACACCATATATATATATTAAACAGTATTATATATTAGAGAAATATATTTTGATTCACTTCCCTATTGGATATGTATTGTCATTGCTGAGTGATTACCACTTCTTTCATAACTTGCTGTTATTGATGTATCACAAGCTTCTCCTTGATGGATTGACATTGAGATGTCAGAGAGTACCTCAGTAGGGCCCTTTGACCAGAGAAACTTGATAGTATTTGGGTTTTTATAAGGTTTCGATGTCTTGGGACTAGTTTTTTTATTTATTGGTTTTTTGTTTTTCTTTGAAGATCAGACCGCACCAGGAATGGTGGCCTACGTACTCCCGGGATGAGGGAGATCAGGTCGTTCATAGTTCAGGCTTTTCTTGAATGTTTGGATTTGAGTTTGCTTTGATGGGTATTAAACTTTTGTTTTGGTTTGGAGGATTTTTTTTTAATTTTTGTGTTTGGTTTGATCGCACCAATAAAGGTTGCCTATGTACTCCCGGGTTAAGGGAGATCAGGTCATTCATAGTTCAGTCTTCTGGTGAAAACTCGAGATGATTTAATTGTTTCGTAGGACCAGGATGATGGCTTACAGAAGCTTCAGACATAATACCTTTTCACGGTGTCTGAATTGATAAGCTGGGGAAATTCATTCCCATCCATTTCTTACAATCTGATTCCTCCTCTTGTCAACACTTCCTTGATAATGAAAGGGCCTTCCCAATTAGGGGTGAACTTTTCTTTGCTTCGTCTTTATTGGCCAACACTTTCTTCAATACCATGTCATTTTCTTTGAATTACCGGATCTGGACCTTCTTGTTGTATGCTCGAGCAATCCTTTGCTGATACAATTACACGTGGAAAATGGCTGTAGCCCTTTTTCATCTATTAGGGACATTTGGTGGTACCGCTCTTGCAACCACTGATCTTCTTCCATTTGAGCTTCTATTAACACTAGTAGGGACTCCATTTCTACCTCTATGGGAAGTACCGCCTCCATGCCATAGACCAATGAGTAGGGGGTAGCCCCAGTAGAAGTACGCATTGACGTCCTGTATGCTAACAGAGTCAAAGGCAATAGATCAGGCCATCCTTTGTGGTTGGTGGACATTTTTTGCATGATCTTCTTGATATTCTTGTTGGTTGCTTCGACAGAACCATTCATTTTGGGCCAATTAATGACGGAATTAAGATGCTTGATATAGAACTTACTGCATAACTCCATCATCATCTGGTTGTTTAGATTCTTGGCGTTGTTTGATACGATCACCTACGGCTGTCCATA
This sequence comes from Panax stipuleanatus, assembly GCA_020205555.1. Taxonomy (NCBI): domain Eukaryota; kingdom Viridiplantae; phylum Streptophyta; class Magnoliopsida; order Apiales; family Araliaceae; genus Panax; species Panax stipuleanatus. The sequence continues at coordinate 62,038,962 of CM035126.1, read as the reverse complement.
TCGATATACGACATTATTTCTGATGAAACCAATGATGACCTCTTTGGTGACTTTGGGAAAAGAGGTGGCTTCAACCCATTTGGTGAAGTAATCAATCATGGTGAAGATGAATCGATGACCATTGCTAGCTTTGGGTTCTATTGGCCCAATAACGTTCATCCCCCATATGGAAAAAGGCCATGGAGAACTCATATTGTGCAGCTCATTCGAAGAGCGTGGATAACATTTCCACGGACTTGGCATTGGTAGCATCTCCTGACGTGATCACCACTAGTCAGCTTTAAAAGAAACCCAATAATTCCCAATTCTTAATATCTTCTTCGCCAGCAGATGATAGCTTATGTGTGGACCACAGACTCCACCGTGGACTTCATCCATCAGTCTCTGAGCTTGCTCTTTATCGAGGCATCTTAAAAGGCCTATTCCTGCATCCCTCTTATAGAGTGCATCTTCGCTTAGATAGAAATTCATAGCCATTTTGTTAATTTGCTTCTTTCCAGCTTGGCTTGCCTCAGCGAGTGTAGATCCATCTCGGAGATATTCCTTGATATCTTGATACCAAGGCAGTTTTATAGGAGGTATTTCATCTAACACTTCTCCAATGTAATTCCCGTGTGTCGGGGCCTTTTGACTTGTGAATTTGATGTTAGGAATTCCCCTTCTATCAGATACATGGATCAAAGAAGCCAATGTCGCCAATGTATTAGCGAAGTCATTTCTTCCTCGAGGGATGTAGATGAAGGTTATCTCTCCAAACTACACGGACATCTTGATGACTTGTCGGTGATAGGGTAGCAAATGCAATTCTTTGGTATAATACGCCCCGGTGGTTTGTCAAATGAGCAACTCAGAATCCCCAAAGACTAGTAAATGCTTGATACCCATGGATTGGGCTAATTTTAACCCCATTATGCAGCCTTTATACAAAGCTGTGTTGTTGGTGTTGTCAAACTGCAACTTAGTAGCCATAGGATACTGTTCTCCTGTACCAAAGACAAGGACTGCCCCAGCTCCGGCACCTTCCATGTTCACTGCTCCATCGAAATATATTTTCTAGGGTTGGACTGTATTCTCTTGATGGATTTGTGGAATTGACATAATCCCATCATTCAGGAAATAAGTTTCCAAGGGTTCAAAGCCTCCTGATGATGATTTGGCTAGTTGATCTGCAATGCCCTGACCTTTGATGACTTCTGAGTCGCATAGACAATGTCGAACTATTAGAGAATCAACTGCCACTTGGACAATTGATAATTGAATATTGGTTTGTTGAACACGTACTTCAGTGGATCTATGCTGGATATAAGATAGGTCGTGTGCCCATGCAGATAGTGTTGTAGCCTCATGGTGGCCCATACTAATGCACATCATATCTTCTCAATCAGAGTGTACTTATGTTCGCAGCTGCTGAATCTTTTGCTGATGTAGTAGATAGCTCTATCCTTACTACTATCATCTTTCTGTCCCAGCATACATTCCATTGCGTTGGCATTGACGGACAAGTATATAAATAAGGGAACTTCATCCCTCGGGGGTACCAAGACAGGCGCTTCAATCATCAATTTTTTGATCGCATGGAAAGCTTTTTGGCAATCCTCATTCCATTTCGTAGAGGAATTTTTCCTTAGTAGCTTAAAGATGGGTTCACAAGTTGTCGTGAGCTGGGAAATAAACCAGCATATGAAATTAATCCTTCTTAGGAACCCGCGTATCTCCTACTTTGTCCGGGGTACTGGCATCTTCGTGATGGCTTTAATCTTGGCGTGATCCAGCTCAATACCTCTATTGCTTACCAGGAATCCCAACAACTTGCCTGATTTGACACCTGATAAGTGGTTTTATACCTACTTATCTAATAGTCAACTAACTTTAATTGTTACTTAAACTCGTATGATATAGTAGCTTTTTATGTATTTTTGATTGCTTTCGTAGATTTCATGTTTGGGAACTCTCTTTGTGACATTTGAAGCTAAAAGGGATGTGAGGATGCTAAAACAACAAATATGGGAAGATAGCAGAAAAGGTGCAGCAGCAGCAGAAAATCAGAAGCAGCAAATCAACAGTTTACAGGAAACCAGGGCAGCGCGGCCGCGCCCTGGCAAAGAGAAAAAGCAGCGCGCCCGCGCCAGAAGGATAGCTCACCAGCATGGAGCGCGGCTGCGCCCAATTTGTACTGCTGGGCCGCGCGGCCGCTCCTGTTCAAGTCTGACCAAAGTTGACTTTTCACTTAAGTTGGATTATTGCTTGGAGAAGGAGGCACTCGAATTTTGGGCCTATATCTAGGGCATATTTTCTTAATGTAAATTCATTCCACATTGGGGGATGATTAGGTTTCATATATTCTTCTCTTTTCTTTCATTTCATTATTAGATTAGATTAGATAAGGTTTAGATTAGATTAGATAGAGCCTAGATTAGATTAAATCTGAAGATTGAAGCAATTGAAGAGCATTGGAGATTCAAACTTGGAGCAAGAAAGATCAGATTTGCAATTTCTATTCATACTTTCTCTTTTACTTCCATTTGTATTCTTCTAATGTATATTCAAATTGTGGATTATGGATTTGATTCAACCATGAATTAAACTTTATTTTGGTATTACAATGGAACTTATTGAGTAGTTTATTTTGATATACATCCTTGTTAGTCTTATTAATTGTTATTGGATTGCCTATTGTGATTTGTATTCGATTATTTAATTGCCTAGCTATCAATTACTATGATAATCCATATGAATTTGAGAAATAAAATATGGGTTTAGATCTGATCATAATAGCATGTGTTTGTGTGTTCTACATGGTGTTGGAATTCATGATTTGTGCTTCGGATAGGCATATACCAAAGCATCATTTGTAGTCATTGGAGAACTTGTGCTTAAATCCTTATTATTGTTAAGTCATATAGAAATATAGTGGTTTGCGTAATTTGGGTGCTCACCTGCATTCTATCATTTGTGGATTATATGTGATATGGACTTGGTACATCGAGATATGGCTATGTTTTGCTTTCGTGTTCTTGACTAACAATCCGGTGATAGTTAATTTGGCTTAACGGGAAGTGTGTTGATTTAGTTGAAACAATAGGTGATATTGTAGTCTCCTGTCTTCATTATCTATTTTCTTTCTAGGGCTAATTAGAATTAGTTTAATTGCGTATTATGATTCAAAATACTAAATCAATCGTTTAAATAAGATTAAGTTGGTTATGGGTTAGTGCTTGGTAAGTCTTGTTAATTAATTCTCCGTGGGATCGATACTTTACTTATTCTATATTACTTGTCGACCACGTGCACTTACGTGTGTGTGTTTGTTTTGATTAACACCTAAACAAGCCAACAAGTTTTTGGCGCCGCCGGGGAATTAGTTTAATAATTTTTGCCAACATTAGCTTCAATCAAATTAGTCTTAATTTAAATATTTTATTTTATTTTAGTTTTTATTTCTCTTCCTATATTTCTCTCTTTTCAGGTACCATGGATGACTTTGCTTATCAAAGGTCATACACGAGAATGACTCAGCCAAGGGAAACAGGGATTAATGGACTCAATGCAATTTCGGCATTATCAGCTCAGCTTGAGACATTTTATAGGAAGTTGGACGTTCTTCCAGCCCAATGGAGTCGAAGGATAGCAGTTACTTGTGATTATTGTGCTGGAAACCATCCGAGTAATCAATGAACCATTAGTATCGGGCCGAGACATTATGGTGGTAACTACTTCAACCAGTATGCATATCCTAAGAACTATCAAGGTTGGGAGTATCACCAGGATATTTTATGGAGCCATGATTCTCAAAAGTAATACTACGCTCCATATCCAACATATGCACCATAATTCACATATCAATCTCCATTGCTACAAGAAGAAAAGTCAAAGAAGGAATTCATGTTTAAGCTTTTAGCAAACCAAGAGGAGATGATGATTTATCAGGAAATATCGAGCCAAAATTTCAGAATCAGATGGAACAACTCATCAATACTTTAACCAATGATCCTCAATACATGGATTCCAAGGCTGAAATAGAAAATTCAAGATTGGAGGATTTGTGGTTCAAGTTTATAGCGTCAAATGGGGAGAGCTTGATTAAGCAAGAGATGTCAATTCAAAATCTTCAAAATTAGATGGATCAAATGTTCAAAGCCTTGAACAACTGTCCTTAAAATAATTGGTGGTATGGCATGGATTCTGAGACTGATGGAGAGCCCGAGTTGGATATGAAACTGGATGAACCACAAGAATTTGAAACTAAGGAGACGATTGTGGATAAGGAAAATGAGGCCATCAAAGACCTAACTGTAAGTCGCAACAAATATGAGCTGACCTTGCTAGTACCTCAAGTGCCTGCTCCGCCTAAGTTCAAAAATCCAGTCAGTTTTGCATAACCATGCCACCTTGGTAGTCACGTCGACGACAATGCTCTTTATGACATGAGAGATAGTACAACCTTGAAGCCATAGTGGGCCAAGGAAGAGAAAATAAAAGAAGAGCCCGTTGTGTTTTACATGCCCTAATGTCCCAATCTGTTCATAAACACAACGGAGGAGGCACCTAGCTATTCGTTGTGCGAAATTGGGAACTTATCTACAAAAAGCAAGCTAGGTGACTTAAAGTTAAAGGCTATCACTAATGGGAACCTCTCAAAGCATACATTGGTCCTAATGGATGGAGGAGTCCTCAGTTATCGAAGAGGAATTGGATAGCGTAGATAAGAAGAAGTCCAGCTAAAGGACTATAAACCAAGCGCTAGATGGGAGGAACCCCATCCAAACTTTCTCCCTCCTTATTTAATTCTTAATTACATATTCACTCATTTCCCCATCTATGTTTAATTCTTCATACTCTTAATAGTCAATAATATTTTTGGTAGATTTAATAGTTTTAATAAATATTTGTGTACATAACTCAGGTTCAATCCATTTGGCATCATAGTGTAGGGAATTCGGCACATAAATGCAGTGAAAATTAAAATTTTTTCGAAACCCTAAAATAGGATCCATGCAAAAACATATTAATTCAGAGGTTTAGATCTATTTTACCGATTATTCAAGCCTGAACGGAGACGATGGAGATTCTGGAACAGCTTCGAATCTTCAACGTAATCCAAAGAAACTGCGTCTCTACGGTATCCACACGAACGTCCCGCGAATCGTCACACGATTTGCAGCAAGAAAAGCTAACGGTACTAGCCGCCAAGGATCTGGACTTTTGAAGTTTTTCTCTCTAGTCTCTCTCTAAGAGCGGCTAGGGTTTTTTTTGGGTTTATAATCAATACCCTAAAAACGGCTGATATATCATATATTTAGTAGTTAAAGGAATTAACTAAAACCTAATCCAATTAGAAAACTAAAATCCAAATTTATATATATTATATCTTAATTAAGTCTTACTTAATTAATATACATATATATACAAATTATCCTATTAATTTAAATTCGTAATTTAAATACTATCAATCATATTGATATATTTAAATCCTTACAATTTAAATTAATTCCCTTTTAATTACGTTCTTAGTGTGTGACCCTATAGGTTATTATTATGTTGGCAATAATTTTAAAATCATATTATAAAATTATAAACAGTGAGCGGCATCTAGTAATGCATCACTGCTACCCAAATAATAATAAGATCGGTGATTCGATACAACCTTTTCGTGACCAATGTTTCAATGTAATTTAATCCTTTTAACCTTGACATCCTAGATTAAACTCGAGGCATGGAATGTGTCATCCTCTTCATAATTTAATCAGAGTTTTCTTGATCGATGAGTAGACTATATAAAACAAATCACTATTTGAGCATGGCCATGCATTTCATAGTCCTACTCAATCAAGAGGCTTATGGATATCACTCCTAATATATATGAGGGTTAAATTCCATCTAGATCACTCATATTCCTCACACGATTCATGATGTACCCAAGAATCACCTTTATTGTTCACCCTATTAAAGGTAACTTTTGATGATATCAAAGTACATTAATTCCTGTGTAGTAATATAGTGATTTCAGGTCGGAGGATCATTACATCATTGTCACTATGAGAATTGCTTATGACACTCTGCATAATGCTCCATGTAGAATTCTCATGGTGGGTCTGTCCAGTACATTGTTCTCTAACATGTACCTATACATTGACTCAATATCTTATATATTTATGACCAATGAGATTTGGCCATCAGTCAATCCACATACTAGTCTTAATGTATCATTGTTGTCCCATTAACAATGACACTCGACTAGGGACATTTAAGAGTAATGATACTAATTGTAATTATATAATCTCATGTTCAAGTCACATACTTGAAGCCATATAATTTGTATCATTATTCTAAGGACTTTTATTATGTTAACATTTATATAACGTAGTAAATAAAACCATAATAAAATAATTCATTTATTCAATCAAATATAATATCAAAAATGTTAAGCAATTACATCAAAGAATTGGCCTCTAGGGCATAAACTCTAACAGTCTCCCACTTGCACTAGAGCCAATCACTCATGTATCTAATACCCATGGAACTAGTGTGACCTTCGTGCTTATGTTGCGACAAAGCTTTGGTCAGTGGATCTGCAACATTATCATCTATTAGCACTCTGCTTATATGTACATCTCCTCTATCAATGATTTCCCGGATGAGATGGTATCGCCTAAGTATATGCTTGGATCGTTGGTGAGATCTGGGTTCCATAGCCTGTGCAATGGCTCCATTATTATCACAGTATAGCTCAACCGGATCAACAATGGTTGGAACAACACCAAGTTCAGTGATAAACTTTTTAATCCATATAGCCTCCTTGGCCGCACTAGAAGCAGCAATATACTCAGCCTCTGTCGTAGAATCGGCTACTGTCTCTTGCTTCGAACTTTTCCAGCTAACAGCACCACCATTAAGGCAAAACAAAAAACCTGACTGAGACTTATAGTCATATGTGTCATTCTGGAAACTAGCATCTGTGTAACCCTTTACTGCCAGTTCGTCTTCACCTCCATATACCAAAAATGAATCCTTAGTCCTTTTCAGGTACTTGAGGATATTCTTGACTGCTGTCTAGTGACCTTCACCTGGATTCGACTGGTATCTGCTCGTCATGCTCAAAGCATACGAGACATCCGGACGAGTACATATCATTGTATACATGATAGATCCAATTGCCAAAGCATAAGGGATCTTTCTCATACGCTCCTCATCATCATGTGATTTAGGACATTGGGCCTTAGAGATCTTAACATCATGAGACATGGGTAAGTGTCCTCTTTTTGCCTCTTGCATGCTGAACCGTTTCAGCACTTTATCAATATATGTACTTTGACTTAGGCCGAGTATTTTTCTCGATCTATCTCGATAGATCTTGATACCTAAAATGTAGGTTGCATCGCCCAAATCTTTCATGGAGAAACACTTTCCCAACCATGTTTTTACAGCCTGTAAGGAAGGAATGTCATTCCCAATAATTAATATGTCGTCAACATATAATACAAGGAATACAATGTGACTCCCACTAACCTTCTTATATACACAAAGTTCATCTTCATTTTTTATAAAGCCAAACTCTTTGACTGCTTTATCAAATCGAAGATTCCAACTCCGAGAGGCTTGCTTCAATCCATAAATGGATCGCTGCAGCTTACATACCTTTCCAGCATCCTTTGGATTGGCAAAACCCTCAGGTTGTGTCATATACACATCCTCAAGGAGATTTCAGTTAATGAAAGTAGTTTTGACATCCATCTACCAGATTTCGTAATCATAAAAGGCTGCAATAGCAAGTAAGATCCTGATGGATTTAACCATTGCCACTGGAGGGAAGGTTTCATCATAGTCAACACCTTGAACTTGTTTGAAACCTTTTGCTACTAGTCGGCCTTTATAGGTTTGTACATTACCATCCATGTCGGTTTTCTTCTTGAAAACCCACTTGCACCCGATTGGTTTTACCCCTTCAAGTGGATCAACCAAAGTCCATACTTGGTTAGTATACATGGAGTCCATCTCAGATTTCATGGCTTCAAGCCATCTCTTAGAATCTGGTCCATTCATAGCTTCTTGGTAGGAAGCAGGCTCATCATGATCTATGAGCATCACATCGCCGTTTTGAGTCACAAGAAATCCATAATATCTCTCGGGCTCTTGGCGTGTCCTACCAGATCTACGAATGCCTCGTGTAATTTGAGCAGGTTCACTTTCCACAATATCTTGTGGTTCCTGCTCATGTTCTAACTCAGGTTCAATGATATTTTGTGGTTCTCGAACTTCTTCGAGTTCTACTTTCCTCCCACTGTTTCCTTTAGAGACAAATTCTCTTTCTAGAAAAATACCAGTTCGAGCAACAAATACTTTGTTCTCAGAAGGTTTGTAGAAATAATACCCTTTTGTTTCCTTTGGGTATCCCACAAAATTACTTTTGTTAGATTTGGGCCCAAGCTTGTCAGAAGCCTAGACGTTTTACAAACTCCTCGCAACCCCAAATCTTCATGAACGACATACTAGGACGTTTCCCAGTCCACATCTCATATGGTGTCTTCTGAACCGTCTTTGTAGGAACACGGTTAAGTGTGAATGCAGCTGTCTCTAGAGCATGACCCTAGAAGCTTATTGGAAGATCTGCATGACTAATCATCGATCGTACCATGTCCAACAAGGTGCGATTCCTCCTCTCAGACACACTATTCCATTGTGGTGTTCCAGGTGGAGTGAGCTGTGATATAATACCACACTCCTTTAGAAGGTCATCAAAGTCTTGGCTTAAGTATTCACCTCCTCGATCGGATAGAAGGGCTTTTATGCTTTTGCCAAATTGGTTTTGAAATTCATTCTTGAATTCCTTGAACTTTTCAAAGGATTCGGATTTGTGTCTCATAAGATACACATATCCATATCTACTGAAGTTGTCAGTAAATGTAATGAAGTAATAAAATCCACCTCTTGCTAACAAACTCATGGGTCTGCATACATCACTATGTATAAGTCCCAATACATCGCTAGCCCGTTCACTGTGTCCATTGAAAGGGGCTTTAGTCATCTTGCCTAATAAACAAGACTCGCATTTCTCATATGATTCAAAATCAAATGAATCCAAAAACCCATCATTATAGAGTTTGGATATACGTTTCTCATTTATATGGCCTAAACGACAGTGCCAAAGATATGTCGGATTTGAATCATTTGATTTAAATCATTTTGTATTTATGTTATAGATAGGCATTTCTAAATTAAGAATATAAAGACCATTAAACAATTGTGAAACACCATAACATATTTCATTTAAGTAAAATGAACAACTGTTGTTCTTTATTAAAAATGAAAAACCTTTCTTGTCTAAACAAGAAACAGAAATAATGTTTTTTCTTATATCAGGCACATAATAACAATCCTCTAATTCTAATACTAGCCCAGTGGGCAAAAATAAATGATAAGTTCCTACGGCTAGTGCAACAACTTTTGCTCCATTTCGAACTCGTAGGTCAACCTCGCCTTTAGCCAAAGTCCTACTCCTTCGGAGTTCCTGCACATTAACACAAATGTGAGAACCACATCCAGTATCCAATACCCATGATGTAGAAGTGGACAAATTGGCTTCTATAACATAAATACCTGAATCAGAAGTCATACTTCCTTTCTTTTTCTTCAGTTCTTCCATATAAGCATGACAATTCCTCTTCCAGTGTCCAGGTTTTCCATAGAAGTGACAATCACCTTCTTTAGCCACCCCACCTTTAGGTTTTAAAGCCTGTTTGGTTTTGGGATTGGGTTTGGCAGATTTAGATCCTATCTTCTTCTTGCCTTTTCCCATTCCCTTAGCATTCCCCTTTTGCACCATCATTATGGGAGTGGGTCCTGCCTTTTTCATGTTGTTCTCGGCAGTTCTTAACATGCTCAACAACTCAGTAAGTGGTTTCTCAATCTCATTCATGAGGTAATTCATAACAAATTGAGAGTAGCTGTTGTTCAAAGATTGCAAAATAAGATCAGTTTGGGCTTTCGGAGTAATCGAAAAACCCAACCTACCAAGGTACTCAATATACCCAATCATTTTCAGCACATGTGGACCAACTGGATCATGTTCACCCATCTTGCAGTGATACAACGCCTTGCTTGTATCATACCTCTCCTGTCGAGCATGCCCTTCGAATAATTTCTTGAGATGCTCGATCATCTCATAAGCATCCATTAACTCATGTTGCTTCTGAAGCTCAAAGTTTATAGTTGCTAGCATGAGACAACTCACGTCCAGAGCATCATCTTGATGCTTCTTGTAAGCATTATGCTCTACATGTGGTGCAGTGTTAGCTGGTGCTGCAGGAATGGGCCCATCAAGGACATATAGCTTGCACTCCTATTTGAGGACAATCCTCAAGTTCCTATGTCAGTCTAGGAAATTAATTCCACACAGTTTTTCCTTCTCAAGGACTGATCGTAGTGAAAGACTATTTGTGTTGTTGTTTGCCATTGATATCTACAATTTATAAGTGCAAAAATAATAAGTCAACTTGTAGAATTTTGATATTATGTAATTGATAATAGTACATTCAAAATATACCTCCCACTATTTTATTCAAATTAATAGCCCTCACCATTAATTCGAAAAGCATTTTCAATTAAATCTTTCTAGTGAGCTAAGATCCATATTTCATTATGCCTTAAGTTAGCTTTGGCTATTCTCTCAAAACATAATTATTTAGGTAGACAATCCTTTGTCAATTATATCATATATAACTCTTATATAGTTTGGTGAACAACATTTGTTTCTAGTCCATCTAATGGTACCTTCCAAACTCTATGCCTCTAAGTCCATAATCCTATTGTGATAACTTAGTTAAGTCTGGCCCAATGATTTTAACAGTTTGGATATCACAATTATCCTATCGCATCTTACCAAGATAAATGGGGTACTTTGCTTTAGCAAACCTACATCCATCGGTCAAGGTCTTGATGAGTGTTATTCATTGGAAGGCATCTGATTTAGACTTAATAATTTTATGAGGGATTTTATTAATTAATTTATATCTCACCAATTTTAATCTTATTAAACATGCACATTATTTATCATATCATATCGTATACAAGCTTAAATAAAGTTCAAAATTAAATGTGTCACAGTTATGGCCCCAACCCTATGTCAATCTTTTCAAAAGATTGAAGGTCAGTCTAAGGTGGTAAAAGGTCCTCAAAATAGTAGCTTCCTTGGACCTTCCTCATGCAGGTGTCTCCTCTCCATCATCATCTTGTCATCTTGATAGGTTATAATTGTACATTACATGACATAAAGAAACCTCGAGTTACATTCGAGGGGATTTAGATGAGAAGAGAATATTACATCAGAATTTATAGAAAGGCACGATATGCAAGCCGTATTTCAAAACCAAAAACTACTAACCTATAGGTCAAAAGGGCCATAACTGTGCACCATGCATATCACAATAAGCACAAGACACAATTTATTTAATTAAAGAAAACTATATACAAAATATTGGGGTCACGACCATCGTGTGCTACGATGGGGGGGGTCCAAGGGGGGTCTCCCCCCTAGCGGTGGTCCGGCTGATCTCTGAAACAATTCCAGAATCATATACAATTCGCCAACACACTCATAATAACAATAACCAGAACATATCATATATGTCCAGTTTTGATTAATCATATTAAATCGAATCTTCATGTTTCTAATCCAATTAGAACAGAAGTTGAATTATTATTCCACCTTCTAGGATACGATTATTAGAACATCATATACATGCATATATATTACAGATTTCCAGAATACGCATACATGCAGAATATCATATATTCAATTTCAGATAGACAAACATGCATCATCATATATCATATATATTGAATACAATTAAAACACGTAATCTAACTTAATCGTTTCGCAAGTAGCCCTGATACCACTGTAGGGATTTCGGCACATAAACGCAGCGGAAATTAAAATTTTTCTGAAACCCAAAAATAGGATCCACGCGAAAACATATTAATTCAGAGGTTTAGATCTGTTTTACCGATTATTTAAGCCTGAACGGAGACAATGGAGATTCTGGAACAGCTTCGAATCTTCAACGCAATCTAAAGGAACTGCGTCTCTACGGTATCCACACGAACGTCCCGCGAATCGTCACACGATTTACAACAAGAAAAGCTGCGGTACTAGCCGCTAAGGATCTGGACTTTCGAAGTTTTTCTCTCTAGTCTCTCTCTAAGAGCGGATAGGGTTTTTTTTGGGTTTATAGTCAATACCCTAAAAACGGCTGATATATCATATATTTAGCAGTTAAAGGAATTAACCAAAACCTAATCCAATTAGAAAAATAAAATCCGAATTTATATATATATTATATCTTAATTAAGTCTTACTTAATTAATATACAAATTATCCTATTAATTTAAATTCGTAATTTAAATACTATCAATCATATTGATATATTTAAATCCTTACAATTTAAATTAATTCCCTTTTAATTATGTTCTTAGTGTGTGACCCTATAGGTTATTATTATGTTGGCAATAATTTTAAAATCATATTATATAATTATAAACAGTGAGCGGCATCTAGTAATGCATCACTGCTACCCAAATAATAATAAGATCGGTGATTCGATACAACCTTTTCGTGACCAATGTTTCAATGTAATTTAATCCTTTTAACCTTGACATCCTAGATTAAACTCGAGGCATGGAATGTGTCATCCTCTTCATAATTTAATCAGAGTTTTCTTGATTGATGAGTAGACTATATGAAAAAAATCACTATTTGAGCATGGTCATGCATTTCATAGTCCTACTCAATCAAGAGGCTTATGGATATCACTCCTAATATATATGAGGGTTAAATTCCATCTAGATCACTCATATTCCTCACACGATTCATGATGTATCCAATAATCACCTTTATTGTTCACCCTATTAAAGGTGACTTTTGATGATATCAAAGTACATTAATTCCTGTGTAGTAATATAGTGATTTCAGGTCGGAGGATCATTACATCATTGTCACTATGAGAATTGCTTATGACACTCTGCATAATGCTCCATGTAGAATTCTCATGGTGGGTCTGTCCAGTACATTGTTCTCTAACATGTACCTATACATTGACTCAATATCTTATATATTTATGACCAATGAGATTTTGGCCATCAGTCAATCCACATACTAGTCTCAATGTATCATTGTTGTCCCATTAACAATGACACTCGACTAGGGACATTTAAGAGTAATAATACTAATTGTAATTATATGATCTCATGTTCAAGTCACATACTTGAAGCCATATAGTTTGTATCACTATTCTAAGGACTTTTATTATGTTAACAATTATATAACGCAGTAAATAAAATCATAATAAAATAATTCATTTATTCAATCAAATATAATATCAAAAATGTTAAGCAATAAATCAAAGAATTGGCCTCTAGGGCATAAACTCTAACACATAGTCCATGATCAGAACAGTTAAAAAAGTGCATAATCAAGGGCCAGGGGATAGCGCGGCCGCACTAGAAATGGCCTGTGATGAAGCACGGCTGCTCTGTAAGCAGATTACTTCAGTTATCTCAATTAAACATGGCTAAACTAAACTAACCTTCACCTTCCCTTGAGCAGTCGAACTCCAACATAATCTTCTCTACATTCTATTCAAATCATCACATCTACTTCCTTCCATCATCTCCAATCTCTTTCCTCACATCACACATACCTACACCCTATTCTCACAACCCTTCACAAACCCCATTCACCACTAAGCCCTAATTTCAGTCACAATCAAACCCACTGTCCCCTTAACTGAAAAATTCACACATTAATTCACCATCCCTTATCCTCTCAAACAAACATCCTTCACAAATGCTAACAACCTCTACCTGAAATCAAACTTTAATTCTTAACAGAGAGGGACAGTGTATGCGGGAGTGAAGAAGATTGCACAAAATCTGAAGCTTCCATTCTTAGTTCCAATGACATCTAAGCATCTTCGGGGCGAATAATCTTCTGCGGGCAGCGACTTTGAGCAGGGAAGGGGCGGCATTGCCTTTAATGATCGCAAGTTTGTCAGTTTGGAGGCTTAACAGTACTTCCATGATGCTTTAGTGGGCCGAAATTTTATTTTGGAGCAGGGTTTAAAACCCGATAAGAAATTGGATGGGCACATGGCATCGATGATTAGAGGGAGGGGCTGGAATTTATTTTTTGAGGATCCGATGGTGACACCTATCTCTGTGGTGCAAGAGTTCTATGCCAACGTTAAGATCACGCAAACCAATATAACTTTTTTGCGGGGGTGTCATGTGTCCTTTGCAAAGGAACACATCAATGAATTATTCGGTCTGCCGAATATTGCCTTACATCACCCTAACTCGATCTACGCTTGGGAGTGGGGCACTGAGTTGGATGCTATCTGTGCCTATCTATGTAAACCTGGCACTGTTTGGAAATTAAAGCAAGGCACAGATCAAAAGCTGCACTTCCCACATACCGCACTGAGCAAATACGGGAAGGCTTAGTACAGCTTCCTATGTTCAAATTGGATGCCAACAGGCATCAAAATGATGTCACCAAGGATAGAGCGATTCTACTATACGGGATTATCAAAGGCAAGAAGATTGATGTGGGCTACATCATCAATAGCTCAATCCGTCGATTCTTGAAAGGCGACACTTCAGGGGGATCCTACATGCATCTGTTATCACCTGGCTATATGCTATACAGGGGGTTATGTTGGCTGATGCCAAGCCTATGCAGCTGCCCATGAATATAATCAACCATGCTACCATTGAAAAGTATACAGTATGGAAAGGAGGAAAATCCCACTCACAAGGAGCTGGATTCATTTTGCCAGGACAAAGCGAGCAGGTAGAGGGTGAAGAATCTCCTGAGAGGATTCCCACACAGCAGGCTGAGTCTTCCCATGTGGCTCAGGATCGACTGGATAGAATGGAGTGACGTTTACAGCGAAGGATGGATGCAATGAGCACTAACTTCCAGGCCTTCACGACTGATTTTTATGGGGCATTGTCCGCAGCATTTGGCCAGATGGGAGTGCAAGTGTAATTTCCTGTTTATGGATCAGCTGTTCCCTATCCTCCGCCAGACACACCATCAGAGCAAGCCGAGGAGGATGGCGATGATAAGGCCAACTAGGGGAGTTTCCTAACCTATATCTCCAATGAGGACATTGTCATTTGCATGTTTTGGGGTATTAGGTTCATATTGCATCTAGTTTATTTCATATAGTTGCATTTTAGTATAACTGCATAGTATTTAAGACATAATTTTTTTTTCAAATTTTTAATTTCTTTTGCTTTAGTCGATTACATTAGGACATATTGCATGAATCCAAGTTTTTAGTTTGTTTGAAATTCATTTGGCCTATGATGAGATTGAAATTACATGATTTGTGAACAGTTTTGATGACTTAGGCTTGGTTGTAATGTCATAGCATGATGTAAATCCTTATCTGTTTGATGCTGATTTAACCGGATAGAACTCTTGAGTAACCATTACGATTTGCTCAGTTTAAATGGTCACATACTTGTCTTCTAGTAGAAATTTTTTTGTTTCAATGAAAGAGAGTTAGAAAACAATTAGTAATGACTAGGATTGCGCAAAAGCTTTAGTTTGGGGGAAAACAAGGGGTATGCATGCTATATATATAAAAAATGAGAAAATGAGAAAAAAGAAAGAAAAGAAAATATGTTTAATAAACACTTTGGTTAGTCGAGTCTTGTGGCCTTTGATATTCGAGGAAGTACGCCCTAGGGGTTGTCTTTACACCCAGCGCCCTAAAGCCTTATGGTTTGGGAGTTATTTGATCAAAAGCTAGCTACACGGGTATCATTGAAAAGTCTAAGAGGGCTAGGCATTGCACAGTCGAGTGTAAACACGGGAAAGTGCAAAAATACCCTCGTGAGTAAATAAAAGCATAATAAACCCCCCCCTTGTTGACTTTTAGCTTAGTTGATGTGTAGTCTTGGTTGGAACTTATCTTGTTTACTGCCTTTCTTGAGTTGAGACAGTGTTTTTCCCTCTAAGAAGCATAATATGTGAAGTATTTATTCTATAGCAAGATTAATGGTTGCTAAGCACACAAACACTACATCAGTGATTACAGGTTTTGATTTGCAGAATAATATGCATTATGGCCTTGTTCTTGGTTGGATTCTCTGTTTGGGTATTTTGTAGTTTCTCTAAGGTAATTCATGTGAGCTTCATATCTAACTGATATTTGGATTCTTTAGCATGTTAGTTTAGGTTGCATACAGTTTAGTTAGTGCATTGCATTTTGTTTTGTTTTGTTTTGTTCCTTGAGGACAAACAACGGTTTAAGTTTGGGGGTATTTAATAAGTGGTTTTATACCAACTTATCTAATAGTCAACTAACTTCAATTATTGCTTAAACTAGTATGATATAGTAACTTTTCATGCATTTTTGATTGCTTTTGTAGATTTTATGTTTGGGAACTCTCTTGGTGACATTTGAAGCTAAAAGGGATGTGAGGATGCTAAAAGAACAAATATGGGAAGATAGCAAAAAAGGTACAGCAGCAACAGAAAATCAAAAGTAGCAAATCAGCAGTCTGCAGGAAACCAGGGTAGCGCGGCCGCGCCCTGGCAAAGAGAAAAGCAGCGTGCTCGAGCCAGAAGGATAGCTCACTAGCATGGAGTGCGGCCGTGCCCAATTTGTACTGCTGGACCGTGCGGCCGCGCCTGTTCAAGTCTGACCAAAGTTGACTTTTCACTTAAGTTGGATTATTGCTTGGGGAAGGAGGCACTCGAATTTTGGGCCTATATCTAGGGCTATTTTCTTAATGTAAATTCATTCCACATTGGGGGATCATTAAGTTACATATGTTCTTCTTTTTTCTTTCATTTCATTATTAGATTATATTAGATAAGATTTAGATTAGATTAGATTAGATAGAGCCTAAATTAGATTAGATCTGAAGATTGAAGCAATTGAAGAGCATTGAAGATTCAAACTTGGAGCAAGAGAGATCAGATTTGCAATTTCTATTCATACTTTCTCTTTTACTTCCATTTGTATTCTTCTAATGTGTATTCAAATTGTGGATTATGGATTTGATTCAACCATGAATTAAACTCTATTTGGGGATTACAATGGAACTTATTGAGCAGTTTATTTTGATATACTTCCTTGTTAGTCTTATTAATTGTTATTGGATTGCCTATTGTGATTTGTATTCGATTATTTAATTGCCTAGCTATCAATTACTGTGATAATCCATATGAAGTTGAGAAACAGAATATGGGTTTAGATCTGATCATAATAGCATGTGTTTGTGTGTTCTACATGGTGTTGGAATTCATAATTTGTGCTTCGGATAGACATATACCAAAGCATCATTTGTAGTTATTGGAGAACTTGTGCTTAAATCCTTATTATTGTTAAGTCACATAGAAATATAGTGGTTTATATAATTTGGGTGTTCACATGCATTCTATCATTTGTGGATTATATGTGATATGGACTTGGTACATCGAGAGATGGCTATGTTTTACTTTTGTGTTCTCGACTAACAATCCGATGATAATTAATTTGGCTTAACGGGAAGTGTGTTGATTTAGATGAAACAATAGGTGATATTGTAGTCTCATGTCTTCATTGTCTATTTTCATTCTAGGGCTAATTAGTATTAGTTTAATTGCATATTATGATTCAAAATACTAAATCGATCATTTATATAAGATTAAGTTGGTTATGGGTTAGTGCTTGAAAAGTCTTGTTAATTAATTCTCCGTGGGATCGATACTTTACTTATTCTATATTACTTGTTGACCACGTGCACTTGCGTGTGTGTGTTTGTTTTGATTAACACCTAAACAAGCCAACAACACCAAAAGCACATTTGGCCGGATTCAGCTTGAGGTTGTACTTACACAACCTGTTGAATAGTTTCTTGAGATGGTTGATGTGATCGCCCTCCTTCTGGGATTTGATGATGATGTTATCCACATAAACCTCTATCTCCTTGTGCATCATATCGCGAAACAGGGCCATCATGGCTCGCTGGTATGTGGCACCAACATTGATAAGGCTGAAGGATAAACGTCTATAACAAAAGGTTCCCCAGGGAGTGATAAAGGCTGTTTTCTCCCTATCCTCTTCAGTGACCATGATTTGATGGTAATCAGCGAAGCAATCCATGAAAGAATGCATGCCATACTATGATGTATTGTCTATCAAGATGCGGATGAACTGTACCGGGAAGTTGTCTTTGAGACAAGCTTGGTTCAAATCCCGGTAATCCACTCATACTCGTACCTTCCCTCCGGGCTTAGGCACAGGAACTATGTTTGACAACGACTACGGGTAAGCTGATACCATGATGATGACGTCTTTGAATTGCTTGACAATTTCTTCTTTGACTTTCAGACTCCATTCAGGTTTCAATTGCCTGAGCTTCTGCTTGACTGACTTGAATCCATCTTTGATGGGGAGTCGATGGATGACAATGTCAGTAGACAAGCCAATTATGTCTTTATGTGACCATGCAAACAAATCCTGGAACTGTGTTAAGAGATCATTCATGTCGGCTCTTTGGTCTTGGGTAAGGTCTAGGCCTATCTGGATTTCTTTGAGGTTTTCGGAGGTTTCGATATTGACAGTAGTGGTTTGGTCTAGGTTTGGTTTGGGTTTGTCTTTGACCCATTCTTTGATCTCCTCGGGCACCTCATAGTCATCTATCTCCTCTTAATCAATTTCCATCAAGTCGAGGTTCAGTTCTATATTAAAGTTGTAGTCACTGTGACAGTTTGGCATCTCATCAGCAGGGACAAACAAATCCAATTCTGGGGTCCTGAAAACAAAAATGCTTTTACTTTAATATATGAAACTATTTAAACATAAAAAGCATTTAGCAAAAGCATGACAAAAGTTACTGCTATAGCTGTGCAATAAAATAAGCAGTAAATGAAACCATGTTCCAGGGCAGATGGACTTTCTGTCCTTTTACCCTTTTTGAATGAGGCAAGGGACGCTGCTTCAATTGTCCAATGTCAGGCCCTCATGAATAGGGAGGATAAAGGAGTTATGCTCATCTGTCTCATCTCTGATGACAACTGAGACATCCTTTAGATCAGGGTCGGGATTCTTCTTTTAACTGCCACTCTTCGCCTTCTTGATGCAAGGAATTTGGATCTGATCCTCTTCATCATTGTCCGAGATATCATCGTTCATACCTTCGTAGTGCATCAAAAAATACATGTTAGCAAATGGGTCTCATCCTTCATGTAGGAATATTTATTTTCCCTTTTTGCTTTCCCCATCAGGCTTTGGGGCTTTTCTCTCACTCATTGGTATGACTGGAGGAATCAGCATGGCTGACACGATAGCAGGGATTTTCCTCATTGGCTTCACAAACCCGGCATTAGTGAGGTTTGGCAGCAAAATTGTGGAAGCAGGAACCTTCGGATGCTTGTGTGGCTTTCGGGGATTTTACATGGATGAATAGCCCAATTCAGCTTTTATTGATTTGCTCGGGATTTGCACCGGGCTCTTGATTCCTTGCTAATTTTTCACTAATCCTTCTCCAGGGCTGAAACCTAAAGATACCATCTCCTATCCAACGGTCATTATTTCAAGGGAAACTTTTGGTTTCAGAGCTGGTGCCCCAACAAGTAGGTACTGAGTGTTGCTAGCCTCTAAAGCTTGGAAACTTGCAGGTTCAATCCCTTCATCCAGACTGATCACCGACATGTCTCCCTGTATGCAGACAAGGTATTCTGGCTTGGCATTTACCGTGATTAGATTGCCATTAATGATGTACTTGAGCTACTGATGGAGGGTAGATGGAACTGCCCCTGCCAGGTGGATCCACCGCCTTCCCAGCAACAAATTGTATCTGATGGTAATGTTGAGTACCTGGAAGGATACATAGAAAGTGTGGGGACTAATCTCTAGTGGCAGCTTAATCTCTCCCACAACTTCTCGGCGAGATCCACCTAAAGCTTGTATAACTACATGACTAGTACAGATCCGATTTGGGTTGATCTTCATCCTCTCCAAGGTATCGTAGGGACAGATGTTCAGGGATAATCCTCCATCTATTAGCACACCTCCGATCATTTAACTTGATGACATTACTGCTATATGTAATGACTTGCGATGACCCGTCCCTTTACAAGTATATCATCGTCAGTGAAGGATATCATATTGCTATTGAAAATGTGTTCTATCACGTGACGAAATTTATCGATATCGACCGTCTTTGGGTAGATGTGCCTCCTCCAGTACTTTTACCAGAATGTTACGATGATCTACCGAGGAGAAGATCAGATCTAGGATGGATACCTGCTTGGGTGCTTCTTTAAGGCTTTGCACCACCTTGATCTCATTATACCCCATTTTGCAGAGGAATTCTTCGATTTTCTTTTCCGCCACTTTCCCTTTAGCTTTGATGACTGAATTGATCACCCACTGAGGCAAGTACAATGGATTCTCTTTTAATATGATGACAATGTTGTTTGAGGTTGAACCTTCATCCTTCCTATAGTTCCATGGGACTTTTTTCAGGCCGACAATAGGGTATTATGGTTTGAATGACAATATTAAAGGCTCGAGTGCAGCTACTTTTACGGGATTCTTCCCTTCTTGGACCCTTTTACCTTGTAATATTAGGGGTGTGATGGCTACATCCTTCTTACAGAAAATAACAGCCACTGTTTCCAGATTCCACGTCATGGGAATAAAGAGTGATTCTTCATCGGGATATCCAACGTCTTAATTTCCTTTTATCAGCTCACCACTTTCAATCAGATTCTGAATTAGGCGACGAAGTCCCCAATAATCCTCAGTATCATAACCGGGCACATTGGAATGATACTGACAGATTCTGTCAGGCTTAAATTTTCTAGATCGAGGGTTCACCTTGGGTAACAAATCTGTAACCATCCCCTCATTGATCAGCATCTGGAGGATTTCTTTCATTGGCTGGTTCAAATTAGTGAAATTCCTTTGGAAGGCGAATTCCCTATCAGCTTGGAACTTCTCTTCTTTAGCCACCTTGTCGGCCCAAGGTTCATGCTCATGAAATCGGTAATGATCCCTCACAGCAATGGGGCTAATTTCTAGTGTAGGAGGACTTGCTTCATGCTGGCTGGCTTGATTTATCAACTGCCAGGTTATCTGGGGTTGATATACGGCTAGATCCGCTAACTGTCCAATCTGTTCCTTAATAGACTTAATTTCCTGTTCTATCAGGAACCATCTCTGAGAACCCCCAACTGTCTGGGCTATTGGTGCTGGATTGAGTTGACTCTCCGACATACCGGTGGTATTTGGATCCTTCTCCACTCCTCGTGCTAATCATGCTGACACTTTCCTCTTTGTGCTGATGGAGGGGATTATCTTGCACATGCGATTGCTCAGGCTTTGTCACCACAATCTCTTCGATGTCTATCAAATCTTGGATTTTGTGCTTGAGAGATCGACAGTCTTGTGTATCATGGCCCGGAGATCCGGAATGGTATGCGCACTTCTTACTTGGGTCAAAATTCCATCCACCGGTACTAGTTGGTGGAAGGAGTTGAACAATCATTTTCTGTACTGTCAACAATTTTAACACGTTCTCAAGTGAATCCCTTAAAGGGGTGAACATTCTTCACCGTCTGGCCTCCGCAGTTTTCTGAAATGGAGGATTAGAAGGTTGGGCTGGAGCTTGAAAAGGGGAGTAGTTCCTCCTTTGAATGGGCATGCTGCTCGAATCGCTTCATTGATTCTGTCCTTGCAGTATTAAGGACACTTCTTCTTTTTCTTCTTGTGTACTCTTCGGAGATTACTCCCATAACTCCCAGATTGGATATGCTTGGCCACGGCTTCCAAGGCGATAAGATCTTTTATCTTCCCAGATTACAGCCCCATCTCGGCCATCTCTCCATGTTTGATCATTTTCGAGAATGGTTTTCCTATGCCAACTAGGACCCTTTCGTAATACGGAGCTTCTTGGATGTCGATGAAGGTCATGACTATCTCAGACTCAGTCATAGGTGGGGTGACTTGTGTTGCCACCTGCCTCCATCGTTGGGCATACTCTCTGAATGATTCGGTGCTTTGCTTTTTTATTTTGGTGATTTGATAGCTGTCTGGAGCCATCTGGTTCTGGAAACTGTATTGATTGAGAAAGGCATGTGCTAACTCTTCCCAGCTGTGAATTTTGGAATTATCCATACAAGTATACCAGGCTCTACCCTCTCCGGTCAAACTCTTCTAGAACAATTGCATTCAGAGCTTCTCGTCCTCTGCATAGGATCCGAGTTCTCCGATAAATACCTTCAAATAGGTATAGGGATCTCCTAATACATCATATTTCTTAAAATTAGGGACTTAAAACTTTTTTGGATAGCGAGCCCCTGGGAATATACATAAGTCTAAGTAATTGACACTCCCAAATGCCCCAGTCCCTTTAATAGACTGGATTGTTTCTTCCATTTGCTAAACCTTCTTCAGAATATCACCAGCTTCCTGCTCTTTGTTGAGGTTGATGATTTTAGGGGTTTTGTTGGTCATATCCTGGTTCTGTAGCTCATGAATCTGTGTGTCTTTCTTTCTTATCTCTTGACTGCAACCGGGTGTAGATGGTTCTGTATGACCGGGGGTTTGTTTTCGTTGTAGGCCTTTGCTTTGTTCTTTCAAGAAAATAGCCAATTCTGCTATTTAGTTCTTCAATCCTTCGAACTCTTCCCTAGAAACAGAGGTAGACTCAGGTTGAGCACTTAAAGCCATGTCTGAAGATGGGTTTAGTGACTTCTTAGATTTTGACCAGGTGACGGGTCCAATTTTTCCCTACAATAAACGTAGGTGTGTTAATTTTGATGTTTATATATCAACAGGATGCATGTCATGATGCGTTTATTTTTGAGGTTTTTGAATCTTATCTTGTAAAACAAAGGTTAGTGGTTTTAATGACAGGATAGTATGACAGGATTCATAATGAAATGTATACTTGAATCTTGAAATTTACATTGGAATTGGAAAATGTACATTAAATTGAAAAAGGAAGGTATGAAGAAGCTTCCCTTCGGATTTGGTTAATCAGAGGTTGACCTATCTTAGGCTACTCTCGCGGCTTTTT
Organism: Panax stipuleanatus; assembly: GCA_020205555.1. NCBI lineage: Eukaryota > Viridiplantae > Streptophyta > Magnoliopsida > Apiales > Araliaceae > Panax > Panax stipuleanatus. Next base: position 62,015,883 of record CM035126.1, on the reverse strand, counting down.
GGCATGAAGGTCCCCAGATCATCGCAATCTACTAGAGGGGAAATGAATCTGATCTTTCAATTGGAGCGGATTTGAGTGGTGCCTTTCTTGAGCCACGCAGGATTAGTTTCCTTTGAGTCCAGTAATTAAACACCGACGGGCATATAGAAATGCATCATCCACACACACGCATTTGAGTGGTGCAAAGCACTAATATAAAGCAGTAAATCATTCATTCAATGTAAAATGCATCATCCACACACACGCATATAGAAAAGGGAAATTTTGAAAAGATTTGCACGCGGCCTAAGCCCTCTACTGTCCCCAGCAGAGTCCCACCTGTCGACTTTGGGAAAAAATCCGATCATTTCTGAACCTGAATCTTTCTTTCTTCCTAAATCTTTTATTTTTGTACCCTTATTGCCTTATCTGTTTTAAAAAGGGTAAAGTTTTTTAGTAAAAGCCTAACATGTATCATGTCGACGATTTGAACGATTTACAAAGTCGTCAGTTGGTAGATTTTGAAATGGTTTTACCAACTCAACCAAGTTTTGTTTGCAAGTAGGCCTAATTATTGGACACTGTCGAAACATGATCTTAAAACCAAAATTCTTAAGTGTGGGAGCTTGGTTAAGTGGGGGGAAGGTGTTAGGCACCCCCCAACTCCCGTGAAAACACGGTACCACATCTATTCAATATTTCCCTTTTTTATTTGAAATGTGTGTGTGGATGCTGGAAGAAATTGGGCCTACGTTTATTTGCTTTGAAAGTATTATTGTGCTTCGTGGAACCTATATACGAAGGGTTTGATTTGATTTGCAAAAGTCTATTTAAGACAAGGTATGAAAATGATGTTTTGAAAGGTTGGTTTTCAAACCCTTACGCTCACGTAGGAATTGAAGCATGTTAATACTTCTATTTTATTCTTTTCAGCCTTTGGCTCAATTTAAATGGTGACTGTCAACCTGCGAAGCATCCTCGACCACAAAATATATACAAGTGCCGGTCTTCTTGTGACACCCCCAAATCCGGGTACTTCGTTTCCACATGACTTGGTGTTCACTTTCTAATATAACATACATCTACCCAATGAATAATGTAGAGTAACTACAACTTAAATTAAAATAAATAAATCTCCCTTACAAAAAGGGTTACAACCTTTGTAAAATAATCCCGGGTTACTCTAACTCTGACATGAATATTATAAAGTGCGGAAATAAAAACAGGACATTCAAATCTTATTATAATCATTCTCAATTAAATAAAACAAGTCTTCACTTGCTTTGCTTTCCCTTACCCTTACTTGTAAATGGAGCATCAACGTTATCAACCTTAACTGAAATTGTTATTTAATGCAAGAGTGAGTAAACCACAGCTCACTGGAGTTTAACAATAATATATACATGAAAGGATATCTTTTAAAGAATCTGAATAATATGATTCGCTTCAACAATAAAGAATTGAATAATAATTCTTTCATCGCAATTACAATTCAAAAATAGAATTTATCTGAGTGTCATAAGACCTTTGAACTCTTGTCCTAGGTTATAAATATTTCTATTTAAACCTTTAACAGTCAATAAGACTATGGACCTTAACTCGTACTTAGGGGGATCAGCCCTTTGTACCATGTATTATGCATAAACATCTTAACGCTATGCGTAGTAACCTCCCCTAGTAAATAGGGTTGTTCAACTCAGTAATTTGAATTCAAGTCCGCACCAAAGAAAGTTCGGTTTGGATAAGCTTACAAGGGTAATTTAGAATTCACGTTCATCAACCAAGGATTAGTTGAATCGACTTTCAATAATTCATAAATAAAAGAATATGAATTAACATATGCTTTAGAAGTAAACTTAAAGCAATTAAAATAATAAACTAGATCTTACTTGAACAATAAGTTAAGATCATTTCAATTAAATAAACAATTGTCCAATACAGAAATGAAAAGGACATTCTCAATAATGAATATATGAATTCAAGAATTTGTATATAATTAACAAGTTTGGGGTTAGAAGACTTGCATAAAATTAATACAAGATTAGGGTTTAGAAAACTTGTATAAAATTAATACAAGATTAGGGTTTAGAAAACTTGCCTTACGCGAAAGCTACTTAACTCAACCACGTACTTAAACACTTCCTATAAACATTTAATTATAAAAATCTAAATCAGTTAATACGTAACTAATTGGTTAACTCTCATGGTTAACTCACTCTAATTAAATAAATAATCATAATCAACTATCACATAGTTAATTACATCACACACATATTCACATAATTAAATTAATTATGTATTTAGCTAAATTATAATTAAACAATTATAATTTAAACACTTAATCTAATTATAATTACTCAATTATAATTGCCTCTTAAATTAATAATTAATAGTTAATTAAACTATATCATGCATTTATTAAATTATAATTACATAAATTATAATTTAAATTAACATCTAATTGATTAAAATAAATCAACTACTATTCATCATAATTTAATAAAAATATAGTTTAAATGAACATTTACTTTTAATTATAATTTCTCAAATTATAATCAAATAGTTCATATTACAATTAAACAATTTTAAATATTACATTAGGTTATCAAAACTCTTTTATTTTTCAAATATGAAACTATCGAATTCATGTTAACACATGTTATATTAACTGGATACATGCTTACATCATAAACCATTTAGCTTAAGCTAGAATAAAACTGCACAATCCAATCAAGCCAACTCACTGCCTCTGCACTGGGCACGGCGCAGCTGCGCAACCAGCAGCCTAGGCACCGGCGCAGCTGCGCTGCTTCTGGCCTTGCTGACGGCGCAGCTGCGCAGCAACTCGGCCAGACGCAGATAGCCACGGCTCTCTGCTTTACCGAACAACCCATACAATCCAACAACCGGCAATACCAAGCAATACAAACAACATAGGACACATACATGCAACAATATATATGTACAACATGTACTTAAACACAAAAATCACCTAAGTAACAAGAATCAGTGTTTTAAAAAAACTCAATTTTTCATATTTTCATATAAACTCATACTTTAACAAAATAAGTCACTGTAAATCCAATTCTCAATCCATTTCAACTTATAACACATGTATTCTTTTCATGATTGAGGATATAACATCCTAATAATTCCAATAGGCATATTAAAAATAATTAAATCATAACTTTTACTCTAAAACTCAACCAAATACATGAACTACATATGAACACTATTTTCACATATAAAACTTGTTTTTACAGTACTTTGATTTTGAAAACAACCATTAATAGCATACATGTAATGGATTACAACATCCCTCAATTCATATAACATGTAATAACAAATTTATCAATTATAATCCCAATTATTTACCAAAAACTCAATAATACAAGAACTAAAAACAAGAGGTGACTTGTTACCTTAATTCTTGATTAAGCTTTGATAAAGGGTAAGAATAGCTCTGATAATCCTACTTTGATTCTCAGAATTCCAACTCTTCTCCGCCTTCTTTGTAAAAAAAATTCACAGTGTTTCCTCTCTTTTCCTCTCTGTCTTCTCTTCTTCTCTTTTCTTAGTTTAGACTTAGGAAAAACTAACGTAGTTTAGAAAAATATAACTGTTACATGATAATATACGTATATAATAGACATAATAACATGCAACGTAACTGACAAATATATAATGTCTAAATTAAATAATTAGCAGTTATAATTTGTTTTGAATTTTAAAAGCCATAAGGTCATGTTTGGCAAACCTTTTATTTAAAAACAGATTTTAGTCACTAAGGCCATGCTTAGTAGAAATAGGTTTAAAACAAATACAAGGGCAAAACAAATTTAAAAATCCTTTTTTTTATTTTAACAAATTATTTAACACATACTTTAATGTCACATTTTAATCAATTAAATATTAATCAACAAATTTAATCAATTAAAATCTAACATCAATTAATCACAAAAATTTTTGCCACATAATTATAATTACTCTCTAATTATAATCCATGTAACACTTACCACATAATTCATCTAATTTAATTCTTTCAATTAAATCAGAACTATATTATAAAATTAATATACATCAACTACATAAATATTAAACATACATTTAATTAATATATACACTTAATTAAATCACTTCCATAAATCACATACTTTATTTATTTCACTCAATAAATAAATCACATAAAATATTTATTTAATTCAATAAATATTTAAAATTAAATATAAAAATCTCAATCGTTACACTTCTCACGGGCATAACAGCCATCAGAGTGACTCTAGAACGACAAACCATTATTTCATTATGTTTGAGACCTTAAACCCGAATAACCGTTTTAAGGTCTTTCGGATGTGTAGGGTTTTCGGTACATAAACGCAGCGGAAATTAAAAATTTTCCGAAACCCTAAAATAGGATCCATGCGAAAACATATTAATTCAGAGGTTAAGATATGTTTTACCGATTATTCAAGCCTGAAAGGAGACGATGGAGATTCTGGAACTGCTTCGAATCCTCAACGCAATCCAACGGAACTGCGCCTCTACGGTATCCACACGAACGTCCCGCGAATCGTCACACGATCTGCAGCAAGGAAAGCTGCGGTACTAGCCGCCAAGGATCTGGACTTTTCAAAATTTTTCTCTCTAGTCTCTCTCTAAGAGCGGCTAGGGTTTTGATATCGATAATACCCTAAACGGCTGATATATCATATATATATAGCAGTTAAAGGAATTAACCAAAACCTAATCCAATTAGAAAAATAAAATTCGAATTTATATATATATATATATATATATATATATATATATATATTATATCTTAATTAAGTCTTACTTAATTAATATACATATATATATATATATATATATACAAATTATCCTATTAATTTAAATTCATAATTTAAATACTATCAATCATATTGATATATTTAAATCCATAAAATTTAAATTAATTCCCTTTTAATTACGTTCTAAGTGTGTGACCCTATAGGTTATTATTATGTTGGCAATAATTTTAAAATCATATTATAAAATTATAAACAGTGAGCGGCATCTAGTAATGCATCACTGCTACCCAAATAAGAATAAGATCGGTGATTCGATACAACCTTTTCGTGACCAATGTTTCAATGTAATTTAATCCTTTTAACCTTGACATCCTAGATTAAACTCGAGGCATGGAATGTGTCATCCTCTTCATAATTTAATCTGAGTTTTCTTGATCGATGAGTAGACTATATGAAACAAATCACTATTTGAGCATGGCCATGCATTTCATAGTCCTACTCAATAAGAGGCCTATGGATATCACCCCTAATATATAGGAGGGTTAAATTCCATCTAGATCACTCATATTCCTCACACGATTCATGATGTACCCAATAACCACCTTTATCGTCCACCTATTAAAGGTGGCCTTTGATGATATCAAAGTACATAAATTCTCGTGTAGTAATATAGTGATTTCAGGTCGGAGGATCATTACATCATTGTCACTATGAAAATTGCGTATGACACTTTGCATAATGCTCCACGTGGAATTCTCATGGTGGATCTGCCCAGTACATTGTTCTCTAACATGTACCTATGCATTGACTCAATATCTCATATATTTATGACCAATGAGATTTGGCCATCAGTCAATCCACATACTAGTCTCAATGTATCATTGTTGTCCCATTAATAATGACACTCGACTAGGGACATTTAAGAGTAATGATACTAATTGTAACTATATGATCTCATGTTCAAGTCACATACTTGAAGCCATATAATTTGTATCACTATTCTAAGGACTTTTATTATGTTAACATTTATATAATGCAGTAAATAAAACCATAATAAAATAATTCATTTATTCAATCAAATATAATATCAAAAATGTTTAAGCAATTACATCAAAGAATTAGCCTCTAGGGCATAAACTCTAACAGGATGTACATTTTTACTGCAAAACTGGCAGGGTACATTTGTAATGTGGAGTTTGTCCATTGTGGGAATCAGATTCTGATCAGTTTGATCATGAATCCCACGATTCCTAGGCTCACAGAAGGAGGCCAAGAAAACCTGCACATCACAGATATTTACAGAAAATGTATATTTACATCCAGACGTCGTCAAAAACAAAGGATTCATCAGTCAAATCCTGGCATGCGCGTAGCCAAAGCTTCTCGTTACCACTAGATAGGAATCTGAGGGTCGTGAGTTTGCCTTTATAATCAACAAAACTAGGAAGAAAGCTATATTTAAGTAAATCTTAGCCATTATAGCTTTCTTGTTCCAGTTAGACCTATTTTGACTCGTTTGAAAGGTAGAAAGGGTTAGATTTAAATAAATCTAATGTGTCATATATACATTAAAATAAATTCATACCAAATGAATAATTGAAACAAATATTTAATCACAATGACTAAAGAATATATATATATATATATATATATATATATATATATATATATTAAATTATATATATATATATATTAAATTATATATATATATATAAAAGCTGTAAAGGGCAACGGATTTCCAATCTCAGGCCCGGACAGAAAATTTATAAATATATACATATTTATATTTTTGTCTGGGCCTGGGATTGAAATCCGCCACCTTTTACAGCTTATATATATATATACATTTTCTATCCGGGCCTGAGATTGGAAATTTGTCGCCCTTTACAGCTTATATATATATATATATATATATATATATTCTTTATTCATTGTGATTAAATATTTGTTTCAATTATTCATTTGATATTAATTTGTTTTAATGTAAATCTGGCGCATTAGATTTATTTAAATTTAGCCATTTCTACCTTTCAAACGGTTTAAATAAGTCCAACCGGAACTGGCAAGCTAGAATGACTAAGATTTACTTAAATCTAGCTTTCTTCCTAGTTTTGTTGAATATAAAGGCAACCTTGCAACCTCAGATTCCTATCTAGTGGGAATGAGAAGCTTTGGCTACGCGCATGCCAGGATTTGACTGATGAATCCTAGGTTTTTGTGACGTCTGGATGTAAATATACATTTTCTATAAATATCTGTGTTATGCAGGTTTTCTTGGCCTCCTTCTGTGAGCCTAGGAATCGTGGGATTCATGATCAAATTGATCAGAATCTGATTCCCACGATGGACAAACTCCACATTAAAAATGTATTCTGCCAGTTTTTCTGTAAAAATGTACATACGAAAGACCTTAAAACGGTTATCCTGGTTTAAGGTCTTAAATATAATAAAATAATAGTTTGTCGTGCTAGAGTCACTCCGATGGCTGTCATGCCTTTGAGAAGACCGACACTTGTATATATTTTGTGGTCGAGGATGCTTCGCAGCCCGACAGTCACCATTTAAATTGAGCCAAAGGCTGAAAAGAATAAAATGGAAGTATTAACATGCTTCAATTCCTACGTGAGCGTAAGGGTTTGAAAACCAACCTTTCAAAACATCATTTTCATACCTTGTCTAAAAAGGAGTTTTGCAAATCAAATCAAACCCTTCGTATATAGGTTCAACGAAGCACAACAATACTTTCAAAGCAAACAAACGTAGGCCCAATTTCTTCTAGCATTCACACACATATTGCAAATAAAAAAGGGAAATACTGAAAAGATGCGGTACCATGTTTTCACGAGAGTTGGGGGGTGCCTAACACATTCCCCCCACTTAACCAAGCCCCTGAACTTAAGAATTTCGGTTTCAAGATCAAATTTCGACAGTGTCAAACAATTGGGCCTACTTGCAAACAAAACTTGGTTAAGTTAGTACAACCAATTCAAAATCTACCAACTGGCGACTCTGTAAACCGTTTAAATTGTCGACATAATACATGTTGGCCTTTTCCTAAAAAACTTCACCCTTCATAAAACAGATAAGGCGATAAGGGTAGAAAAACAAAAGATTTAGGAAGAGAGGAAAATTCAGGTTCAGAAATGATCTAATTTTTTCCCGATGTCGACGGGTTACGTTTCAAAACATCATTTTCATACCTTGTCTAAAAAGGATTTTTGCAAATCAAATCAAACGCTTCGTATATAGGTTCAACGAAGCACAACAATACTTTCAAAGCAAACAAACGTAGGCCCAATTTCTTCCAGCATCCACACACACATTGCAAATAAAAAAGGGAAATATTAAAAAGATGTTGTACCGTGTTTTCACGGGAGTTTGGGGGTGCCTAACACCTTCCCCCACTTAACCAAGCCCTCAAACATTTGAGACCTTAAAAATGGATAACTGTTTTAAGGTATTTTGGATGTACATTTTTACAGAAAAACTGTTAGGGTACATTTGTAATGTTGAGTTTGTCCATCGTGGGAATCAGATTCTGATCAGTTTGACCATAAATCCCACTATTCCTAGGCTCACAGAAAGAGGTCAAGATAATTTACACAACACAGATATTTACAGAAAATGTATATTTACATCTAGACGTCGCAAAAACCAAGGATTCATCAGTCAAATCCTGGCATGCGCGTAGCCAAAGCTTCTCGTTCCAACTAGATAGAAATCTGGGGGTCGTGAGGTTGCCTTTATATTAAAAAAAAACTAGGAAGAAAGCTAGATTTAAGTAAATCTTTTCCATTCTAGCTTCCCGGTTCCGGTTGGACCTATTTTGAACCGTTTGAAAGGTAGAAAGGGCTAGATTTAAATAAATCTAATATGCCAGATTTACATTAAAACAAATTCATATCAAATGAATAATTGAAACAAATATTTAATCACAATGAATAAAGAATATATATATATATATATATATATATATATATATATATAAGCTATAAAGGGCGATGGATTTGCAATCTCAGACCCGGACAGAAAATGTAAATATATATATATATATATGTATATATAAAAGTTGTAAAGGGCGGCGGATTTCAATCCCAGGTCCGGACAAAAATATAAGTATATATACATATATATATTTATAAAAGCTGTAAACAGCCACAGTATAATCCAGGCTTGACAGAATGTAAATATATATATATATTTATAAAAGCGATAAAAAGGCCACGGATTTTCAATCCATGCCAAATTGAAATATAAATGTTAATATATATCCAGTCAGTATATATATTAAAGCAATAAAGGTCACTAATTAGCAATCCAGGCCAAACGAAATCAGAAAAATTTATATATATAGAGTTATATATATAAAAGCAGTAACTGCCACAGATTTGCAATCCGGACTTGACAGAATGGAAAATTAGTATATATATAGTCAAATATATATATAAAAAGGAGTTAAAAAGGCCACGAATCAGCGATCCAGGCCGAACAAGTTAGTACGTATATATATCCAGGCCAAACGAAGTCAAAAAAATTTATATATATATAGTTATATATATAAAAGCAGTAACTGCCACGGATTTGCAATCCGGACGTGACAGAATGGAAATATATATATATATATATATATAAAAAAAAATCTATAAAAGAGCCATGAAATAATCCAGGCTTGACAGAATATAAATATATATATATATATATATATATATATTTATAAAAGAGGTAAAAAGGTCACGAATTTCCAATCTAGGACAAACTGAAATATAAATGTTAATATATATATAGTTAGTATATATATATATATATATATATATATATATATATATATATATATATATATATATATATATATATATATATTAAAGCAATAAAGGCCACTAATTAGCAATCTAGGTCAAACGAAGTTAGAAAAATTTATATATATATATAGTTATATATATAAAAGCAGTAACTGCCACGGATTTGCAATCTGGGTTTGACAGAATGAAAAATTAGTATATATATATAGTCAAATATATATATATATATAAAGGCTAGAAAGGCCACGAATCAGCAATCCAAGCCGAAAAAGTTAGTATATATATATACATAAAAGCGAGTAAAAGTCACGGATCGACGATCTAGGCTGTGCAAATGCAAAAAAAAACGTATATATACTAAAATGTACAAAACGTAAGCAAATAGGGCCACGAAACTGAGTTTCGGGCAAACCAAGGAGATGGAACTTTACGTGCCAGTGCAAATAGATGTAATGAAGTAGAAAATGAGTTTTGATCATAAAAATACTTGTAATGGACTGCTGCACGGGCTTTTCGCCACTTAGGTGGCTTCAAATGGACGTTTCTACCGGTTAATTTTTGATATGTCGTACAATATACGTATACCAACGTGTTAGAAGAATAAAGTTGAATTTTGGAGTACAAAAAGTAGGGCTAAGGGACTAAATGGGCGGAGTTTCAAAGCGCTTTTTCTATTTTTTTTTCTTTTTTGGCAAGGGGGTCTAATATTTAATGACCCGATGGTAGCGGGTCTACCCGCGACTGCCGCACCTCTACCTGCGGCTCCCTAGGTGGGACCCACTCCCGTGGGTCCTGTCGTCTCGAAGTACGTGCACTCTGAGAAACGGGATGTCAGGTTCGAACCTTCATAACTTTTGATCAGAGCGTCCGTTTGAAGTGTGATATACCTTTCTGGAAAGCCCTTACCGAGAGAATCACAATGATATAGGACCTAACCTTTTGCAAGTCCAAGAAGAAGGATTTATAACCAGATCTTTGTTTCTTCGCAGTTTGTCTGTTGAGCTGTATTGTGTTATTTTCACTCAGGATCAATGTTATGGCGCTTTCTGACCTTCGTTGCATCAATTCGGTTTGATTTTGAGAAGATTGGCTTCAAGTTGGTAAAATGACCATTTTTCCCCTCCAGGGTTGTCTCTTGTGTTGGCACGGTTTTTGTCTATCTTCTTGGGGTCGGCTATGAGGTTTGAATCCAGCCAATTCTGTTTGTCCATATGGTTGTCTCCAAGGTTGACTTAATTTCTCAGGGTTATCTCTAGGGATGATGTGATGTTTTGGGGTTATTTCCGAAGTTGACTTGGCTTCCCATAGTTGTCTGTGGGGTCGCTGTACCTCCCGGGTTGTGACCGGGGCTTAATTTGACATCCCGGTGTTGTCGCTGGAGCTGAATTAGATCTCCCGGTATTGTCGTTGGGGTTCTTGTACCTCTCGAGTTGTGACTAGGGCTTGACTTGATATCCCGGTATTGTGATAGGGGCTGAATTAGATCTCCCGGTGTTGTCGTCGGGGTTCCTGTACCTCCCGGGTTGTGACCGGGGCTTGACTTGACATCCCATGGTTGTCGCCGAGGTTTAATTGGATCTCCCGGTATTGTTGTCGGGGTTAAGATTTGTTTCGAACTTCCAGGGTCGTTTTCGAAAGGTAAAAGACATTTTTGCCCTCCTGTAGGGTTAGTAACAGAAATGCAAAATTTCGAGTGTCTACATTTCTGTTAAGATACACGCTTATTAGATCTTTATTTAATTTCTTAAATATTTAGGAACTTGACATAAACATTTTAAGATATTCATTTAACACATAGCATCTCAAATAAACTCTGATATTTTATTCAATCAAAAGTTTTTAAGTAAAACAAGATAGCATCACTGCTATTTACATCAACTATCCCGAGATAAAGAATCTTCAGGATTTAAATCATCAACATATTCCTTTGTTTATAATCACATCAAAAATTACATTATTAATTAACAAAGAAATATTCACATAATCATGATGTTCCTATTATGGCCTACTAAGGCATCGAACAGCTGCTCTGCGCACTTCTTCCATAATGCGGAACATCGTCCTACGGTCCAACATGTACCAAATTCCTCGAACTGAACTGCATAATAGAACACTCGATCTTGGGCCCTATTAATCGCTATTTGGAACATATAGTCCGTCTCCTCAATCTTAGCCTTCTTTGCCCGATCGTCATCTTCGGTAAGATCTGCACGTTTTGAAGCCCTCATCCAATCGTCCTCTGCTCTAGTACGCTTCGTTGACTCCTCTTGCAATTCATTCTTCAGCTTCTCTATCTCAGCTAACTTTTCTTCATTTTGGCCTTTCTCATAAACCAACTCCCACTCCACGTCTCCAAAACGTGTATCCAAAGTCTCGATCTCGCCATCCTTCTGCTCTATGGTATTCCGCTGAGCAACTGTCTGCTCCTTCACCACTCGAACGGTATCGTGTAACTATATGTTACGATCATACAGCTCGTTGTACATCTTAGTACTGATAGAGTTTAGTGGAAAATCATCAGGGTCATCATCCTCCTCCTCAGCTGCCTCAGCCTCAACCTCAATCTCCTCAGAGTCCTCCTCTGAATCAAACACTGGCTCATGCTCCTGACCAACAACAGTGATTAATAGAGATGGCTCTCTCCGAACCAACTGCTCCCAGACTGTATGAATATCTCAGGGCTCCTCCTCAATAGCCACTCGGGGTATAACCTCTCTAGGCTGATTGGATCCTCCAACAACTAACATCCTGATAATTAAAATTTGAAGTCTTTAGTTACTACGTGCTGCTAATCGATACTAGCGAGCACATAAGTAATCACATGAGCACATAAAGTCTTTTATTATCTTTCTTATACTCGATAAGAGTTTATCACCACTATGTTATCGATCTCTTAAACAGTTACTATCCTAGGGTGTTCCCCCACCTAAGGTTCATAACCTACAGCTCTGATACCAACTTGTGACACCCCCAAATTTGGGTACTTCTTTTCCACAGAATTTGGTGTTCACTGTAAAAATATCACATATCTATCTACCCATAATAAATACAATCTCAAGAATAAAATAGAAATCCTCCCCTTAAGGGGTTACATCATCTGAATAAATAAAATCCCAGGTTGAACTAACCTTAAACATCAGTGCAAAAACATAAACAAATAAATAAGTCTTAACAACATTATAGTCTTTAAACATAATAATCTCTAATAACATAACAAGTCTTCATCACTTGTTAACCTTTCCCTTGCCCTTGCTAGTCGAAGGCTCGTCGGTCCTTTCAATCTTAGCTGCAATGTTATTATGCAAGAGTGAGCACGATTGCGCACAAGTATAACAATAAATCAGAAATAATAACATGCGAGAAATCAAAGAGTTCTGAATAATAGAAAGCTCGACTTTTGAATCAAGAATGAATAACAAGAATCAAAAGTACATCTGAAGGTCATAAGACAAAGAATTATGTCCCAGGTTGTCGAGTGTTTCTACTTTAAACGTTTAACAGTTATAAGACTATATGGACTCTACTACTCGTACTTAGGGGGATCAGCCCTTAGTACCATGACTGTGCACATCATCTCAACGCTAATGCGTACAAATCCCCTATAAAGGATATTTCATCTCAGTTTGACATCAGAGTCTACACTAAAAGAAGTTTAGTTTGGATAAGCTCAATAATAGTTCTAGAATTTAGAACGTTCATCAACTATGTAATAGTCTAATCAGTAAGGGTTCGCTAGTCTTACAAGGTTCAATAATAACTGATAATCAAATTGAATAATGAATCTTAAGAGTATACAATTGAATAAGTATTGTATACTGAAGTAATGCTTAACAAAGATTATAATATCTCATACGAAATCTTGACATGAATAAACAAGAATAAGAACTTGATTGATATAGAAACATAAGTTTAGAACTTGCTCAGTAAATAACTTTGAATTTTGAAACTTGCTCAAGTTAAATAGTGTAATTAGAAAACTTGATCAACAATAGTAAATTAGGGATAGAACACTTGCTTAATTAAAAGTAAAAATTAGGAAACTTGCCTCGTGCACAAGCTACAATTATAATTCTCGTTCGCAATTATTTCTACATATCATTACATTCACAGTACAAATTAATTCTAAGTCTGATATACACATTGAATCATAAACATCAGTCCTGAACGAGTTATTAGACTTTACGAATCACGAGTTTACATCTTGTATTTAATTTATCAATTAATCTTATAAAATAAGTTAATAATTTGTTTTAACATCTCAATATATGTTTAACATATTATCATGTTCATTACATTAGGTCTTAGAAAACTATTTTGAACTTTGAACACTTAAATAAAATTTACTATTTCATTCTGCTGGCCGGCGCTACAGCGCCCAGTTTGTACTGGGAACCGGCGCTGCAGCACTGAGCCCACTTCAATAAGCTGCTTGGCCTGGCGCTGCTAGCACTAGGTTCCTTCATAGAACTGGCGCTGCGGCGCCGAGTCACAGAATGGTCCGATTGTGTTTGCGAAGAACACATAAAAGCCAAATAAATGCCAAATTAAACTAACATAACAAATTTGCTATTACCCATGATTTATAATCTTAACTGAAACATCATACAACGCTTTTAGCATGTTTTTAACACTTTAGATCACATAATCATTCAATTTAGAACACATAAATTTACTGTTTTTGGTGTTTTTCAAAGTTTCGAGAAGAAACATGAAATTCATCATTACAGATTCGTTATAACACCGAATTTATTCGTTTAAATTTTGTTTTCTTCGTTTTAACATGCATAATTAAAATCAACCATCAATTTCAAGTTTAATAAACAATTAGAGCATGCAAATTTGTACATATATGCTATATTCATGTTCTTCATACTATGTAACTTTCAAATCTCTAATTAAAGCGTAATTACATGCTTTTGATTTTTTTTAAAGCATAAATAAATGATAGAAAACATGTTATGAACATATATTAACACATATATACTTATATAAGCAACCATCATCAACAAACTTTAGTTACAGAGAACTTAAAAATAGTTTTCATGGAAAAAATATTATAACGTGAAATATAAAGTTGGGATGAAGAGATTACCCTTGCAATCTCTATTAAGATGATGATATAATCTTCTTTCTTAAATCTTAAAGCTTTCTCAAATTCTCTCTTACTCTGTCTAAGTATTTTTTTTCTCTCTGAAGTTCCTAACTATTGAATGTGATATAATAGAATACTGAAACTATAATATAATATACATATATAACTTAACTATCAGAGATAATGGGAGAAGTTAATTCAATGATGGGAATTAACTGACACCCACTCTCTTAAGGCTTGTTTGGTTTGTCTTGTAAAAGCTCATTTCTCATTATTTTAATTAAGTGTTTATTACATAGTTTATTTGCCACACTTTAATTAATCAGATACTATCATTTAAATTCAATTAAATAAAAGATAATATTACACATTAAATCACATCATCACATAATTAAAATTCTCATTTATTAATTATGTCAAATTATTAAATCTCTAATTAATTATTAAATTAATTAGAATAACATTATAATTATTAAATAATTCATTTAATCAAATAAACTCAATTAAATCCACACTTTGAACCATAAAAATTCTCCACATTAATTTAATTAATGTAAAACTTATAATTAAATTAATCTACCATAATTCCATCAAATAATTATTTAACTCAATAATTAAATCATCAAAATTTATTTAACTCATCAAATAAGTCATCAAAAATATTTATTTAATTCAATAAATATTTAAATTAAATTACAAAATTCTCGTTTGTCACAGTAGATAGATGTGTTATTATTGGACAGTGAACACCAAATTCTGTGGAATTGAGTTACCCGAATTTGGGGGGTGTCACAAATTGGTATCAAAGCTGTAGGTTATTAAGCTTAGGCGGGGGAAACCTTAGGGTAGTAGCCTTTTTAATAGATCGATTACATAGTGGTGATAAACTCTTATCGAGTTCTAAGAAATGAATTCCTTAATTCATTGAAGATAATAAAAGATTTTATGCGCTTATGTGATTATTTAAGTGCTCGCTAGTATCGATTAGCATCACGTAGTAACTAAAAACTTAAAATTTTGATTGTCAGGATGTCGGATGTTGGAGGATCCAATCAGCCTAGGGAGGTTGAGCCCCGAGTGCCTAGAAAGGAGGAGCCCCGAGACATTCATACCGTCTGGGAGCAGTTGGTTCAGAGAGAGCCATCTCCATTAATCACTGTTGTGGGTCAGGAGCATGAGCCTGTGTTTGATTCAGAGGAGGACTCTGGGGAGATAGTGGTAGAGGCTGAGGCTGAGGAGGAGGATGAGGACCCTGATGAGTTTCCACCAAACTCTATTAGTGCCGAGATGTACGACGAGATGTATGACCGAAACATAGAGTTATAGGATAATGTTCGAGAATTGAAGGAGCAGGCAGTTACACAACGGACTACTATAGAGCAGAAGGATGGCAAAATCGAGGATCTGGATATACGTCTTGGAGACGTGGAGTGGAAATTAGTTCATGCAGAGAACTAAAATGAAGAGATGTCAGATGAGCTAGAGAAACTGAAGAGTGACTTACTAGAGGAGTCAGCGAAGCGTGCTAGAGCAGAGGACGCTTGGATGAAGGCTTCTCGACGTGCAGATCTTACCGAGGACGATGATCGGGCAAAGAAGGCTAAGATTGAAGAGACGACTACACATTCCAGATAGCGATTGAGAGGGCCCAGGATCAAGTTGTCTATTATCCAGTCCAATTCGAGGACTTACCTTGGTTCATGCTGGATCATAGGACGATGTTCCGTATCACAGAAGAAGATAGCAGAGAAGTTGTTCGACGTCTTAGTAGGTGGTGATAGGAATACTTTGAGCTATGTGAATATTTCTATGGTAGTTAATAATGTAAATTCTAATGTGATTATAAATAACAGAATATGATGATGATTTAAATCCTGAAGATTCTTTATCTCGGGATAGTTGATGTAAATAGCAGTGATGCTATCTTTTGTATGTTTAAAACTTTTGAATGAATAAAATATCAGAGTTTATTTGAGATGATATGTGTGTTAAGTGATATCTTAAAGTGTTTAAGTTAAGTCTTAAATATTTAAGAAATTGAGTAACGATCTAATAAGCCTGTATCTTAACAGAAAGATGCTGCCAAGAAGACGCCCAAACCGTCAACCAGCTCAAGAAGGGTCAACTAATAATAATAACATCGTTAATGCCAACGCTAATCCTGTTCAGCAGCTGGTGAACCTGTTGACTGGAGCACTTGCCAATCAGCAGCAAGCTCTACAGAACACGTCGTTTAAAAATTTTAAGGAGGTAGGACCGCCAGAATTCAAAGGATCCATGAACTCAATCGAAGCTCAGACGTGGGTAATTGAGATGGAGAAGGTATTTGATGTCGCAAGGGTCAACGAGGATCAGAAGACCGCCTTTGCAATGTCTATACTGAAGGCTGAGGCCAGCTACTGGTGGCGGGCGAATAAGGTTAGAGGAGGATAGGGCGTGATCATCTAGGATAGGTTTAAGGATATGTTATTTGAAATGTACTTCCCAACGAGCTCTCAGAACAAGATGGACGTTCAATTCCTAGAGCTGAAGCAATATATTATGTCTGTGTCGGACTATGCTGCAAAGTTTAATAAGTTGGCTAGGTTAGCAACTTATCAGGTAAACATAGATGAGAGAAAAGCTAGAAGGTTTGAACAGGGACTGAAGCCTTGGTTGTACAGCAAAGTGTCAATGTTCCAGTTGAACACTTTTGTAGGAGTGTTGGAGAAGGCAATTATCACTGAAGGTAGAAGTGATTCTCTGACCAAGTATAATCAAGAGCTTAAGAAGAAGAAGAAGAATGAAGGTGAAGGTAACAAGGCTAGTGGCAGTAATACTGGTGGAGGCAGCTGTCAAAAAAGAAGATGGAATGACAGTGCGTCGACTAGGAACCAGCAAGGGAATCAGAAGAAGAGAGTAGAGGCTTGTTCGACCTGCGGGAAGAATCATCTGGGGGTCTGCATAAACGGAAAGAGGGTCTGCTATAATTGTGGTCAAGAAGGCCATATAGCACTAAATTGGCCTAACCCTAAGAAGGGTGCTTACTTCACGTATGGGTCAATGGACCATCTGGCCAGGGAATGCCCCAGAAGGTATCAGAAGGGGCAGGAGCAGGTGGAAATAGAGGAACCAGCAGTGGCAACACTCTGACTATCACGAGATCGACGCCAACCAACCGACCTGCCGCCAAAACTTTTAACATGACCGTATAGGATGCAGTGCTGTCACGTGATGTGGTGTCCGGTATCATTCCAATCAATAATATTAATGCTTATTTGTTATTTGATTCGGGTGATACTTGCTCATATATATCCGATGACTTTGTTAAGAATTTAGAATTGCCTAAGGACGAATTAGAATACCCTATGAACATAGAAATTGCAAATAGGGAAGTGATTTCTGTTAGGTTCGTACACAAGAACTGTAGGGTGGACATTAAGGGAAATGTGAAAACGTAGATCTTATCCTGATTAAACTTGGGGAATTCAACGTTATATTGGGAATGGATTGGCTATTCAATTATGGGGTGATAATTGATTGCCAAAAGAAGTGTATTAACCTTATGACCCAGTCAAAGGTTGTGTTTTATGGCAGCAAGTCACCTAGACAAGGGAATTGTCTGACGATGATGCAGGCCAAGAAGCTGAAACAAGGTTGTGTAGGGTATTTAGCCTACATAGTCGATAGTCGCAAAGAGAGTCTGAAGTTAAAGGAAATACCTATTCTGAGAGACTTTGTTGACATATTTCCAGATGATTTGTCATTACTTCCGCCAGATAGGGAAGTAGAATTCGTGATCGATTTGGCGCCAGGAACTGCTCCAATATCGAAGGCTCCGTATCGTATAGCTCCGGTGGAGATAAAGGAATTAATGGTGCAGCTGCAAGAACTTGTGGACAACAAGTATATTCAGCCGAGCGTATCGCCGTGGGGAGGGCCGGTGTTGTTCGTAAAGAAGAAGGATGGAACGATGCGGCTCTGCATTAATTACAGAGAGTTAAACAATGTCAAAATTAAGAATAAATATCCATTGCCTAGGATCGACGATTTGTTCGACCAGTTGAAGGGAGCTAAGTATTTCTCGAAGATAGACCCGATGAGTGGTTATCATCAATTGAAGGTGAAAAAAGAAGATGCTCCGAAGACAACGTTTAGGACTTGGTATGGTCACTGCGAGTTTCTGGTGATGTCATTTGGTCTAACAAATGCTCTTACAGCATTTTTGGACCTAACGAACAGGGTGTTCAAGCCGTTTCTAGTTAAATTCGTAGTGGTGTTTATCAATGATATTCTGGTATATTCTCATACCAAGGAGGAGCATGTAGAGCATTTGAAGGTGATGTTGGAGGCATTGAGAAGAGAGAAGTTGTATGCCAAGTTTTTGACATGCTTATTCTTGATAGAGCGGGTGTAATTTCTTAGACATGTGATTGATAAGAACAGAATTTCGGTAGATCCCTCAAAGGTTTAAGCTGTGATGAATTGGGATCAGTCGAAGACACCGTCAGAAGTGAGAAGTTTTCTCGGATTAGCAGGATATTATAGAAGATTCATTCAGGACTTTTCCAAAATTGCGACTCCACTAATAAATTTGACTAGGAAATCGGTAAAATTCGTTTGGACGAAGAAGTGTGAGGAAAGCTTCCAAGAGCTAAAGAAAAGGTTGAGTATGGCACTTGATTTATCTCTTCTGGATAGCACATAAAATTTTTTGGTGTATAGTGGTGCGTCGTATAAAGGACTAGGTTGTGTACTTATGCAAAACGGCAAGGTCATTGCAAATGCGTCACGACAACTGAAGAATTATGAGAAGGGTATCCGACCCATGATTTGGAAATGGATGCGGTAGTGTTTGCTTTGAAGATCTAGAGACACTATCTCTATGGGGAGAAGTGTGAAATATATACAGACCATTAGAGTCTGAAATATATTTTTACACAGAAGGATCTGAATATGCGCCAGAGGAGATGGTTGGAATTGATAAAGGACTATGATTGTGAAATCTTATACCATCTAGGTAAAGCGAATGTGGTTACCGATGCCTTAAGCAGAAAGGGTCGAGAGAAATTGATGTTGTTGATTTCCCAGAAGGAGCTAATTACAGCGATGGAGAAAGTAGAATTGGAGGTGAGATATCCTAAGGAGTCTGACGAGAAACTGTTCCAGCTAGGAACTAGTACAACTTTAGTGGATAAGGTTAAGGAAGCACAATTTCAAGATGAGGAATGTGAGAAGATTAGGAAGAAGATATTTGAAGGGAATGAGGTGAAATTCAAAGTGAACAATGAAGGACAGTTAAGATTCGAGGGAAGAATTTCGGTACCGCCAGTGTAACGACCCCAAAAATCATACAATAATATTCTCCTTCTCGATCGTTAACAATACAACTTTAATCTATCTTTACATCATTATTCGATATTAAAATCACTAAAAATGCGGAATAATTTAAATTTTTTATAGACTTCTTTCTTTATTACCCTGAATCACATTACATAACTTCGATTCAAATCTAAATCATGAATCATTACAATGAAATGACTATACAAAGTCTTACATTATAATTATTATCCATATACATTGGATAACTCAACTTTACAGCTTTAGATCTACATTATAATCAAGATATTAAATGCATTTCTCATAAAACATAATTAAGCTTCTTGAATTACTATTGAACTCTAATATTCAACTGGCATGTATCATTACCTTGCCTCCTTGACCTGCAAAAATGGTTATTTTCAAGAGTGAGCTCGACAGCTCAGCAAGAACTAACAGTTTTCATGCATCACGTAGCACATAATTAACATGCTCAACATACATCTCATAAACATTAAAGTAACATGGCATACATGCTTTAATCACATAACAAATATAAAGATTGAGTTCCTTACTCAATAAACATTCTTAAATCAATCAATGTAGTCATAAATTGACTTTAACATTTCATGCTTGCAACATATATAACATAACATGCTCTTTGCAATACATTTTAAAACAGTTCATAATATCATCAAGTTCACATAGAAAATTAGAACCGAAAGACTTGACTGGCTCGTAGATTACCAATTACCGAAAAAAAGCTTATAATAATCTGCTTCATCAATCCTACACACGTATTAACATATGCATCAACTATTAGTTACCTAGCAATGCTTATCAAACGTCTAAGTAAATTCTACTTTATACTTTCTAATTTACACTTCGTAATTCTCTTCCATTTACTCGTTTGACACTCACTGTCAAACTTATGTATAATTAACAACATAAGTTAATTATCCCATAACTACTCCTTATAGTTAGTTAACCAACTTAGGTTAACTCAATCCTCTTTAATTATTAAGTTAATAGTTACTTATCACATAATTAATCGCATCACATAATCACATAATTAAGTCAAATAATAATTACATACTCATATTAAATTATAATTAAACGAATTATAATTTAAACATCCACTTTAATCAAATTATATACACCATTTATAATTTACTTTAAACCATTACTCTAATTATTCAAATTACATCATGCATTAAATTATAATTTAAACATATTATAATTTAATTTAAACCATTACTTAGATTATAAATAATCAATTTCAATTCATGCACTCATTAAATTATAATTAAATAAATTACAATTTAAATTACACTTTTACCTTAATTATAATTATTTTAAATTATAATCACATATTAAGTTATAACTAAACAAATTATACTTCAAGTTAAACATTTACTTTGATTATAAAACTAATCAACTATATTCATTATAATTAATCCAATTAAATTAAACATTTACTATAATTATAATTATTTCAAATTATAATTTCACATCATATATTTTTAATATATCTCATTACTATTATTTAGCATTTTAAGGCATGTTAACAGGCCATTAAATTACTACATAAACTTAGCTTTTCAAAATAAAGGTCCCTTTTTTTCTGCATACCTCCCGCCGAGGCGGGGGTTTAAGACTTAACATGCCCGCCGGAACGGGCTTCAAACTTTTAAAAATCTGCATCCCCACTGCTGGGGCGGGGGTACTTGGCCTTGCAAGGCCCGCCGGGGCGGGCCCCCTGCTGCGAACCAAAACTGCTTCACGAACTATGTAGTGAAAAAGCCAACTTGGCTTATTTCTCCAAACTAAGTTCCAATTCCAGTCAATACAATTCATAACATCTTAATAGAAAACATAATTTCTAAACTCCTAACATGTTTCAACACATTTAATCCTTAAAACACATAGTTTACAATAATCAATTCTATGATTTTTGAAGATAATCATTAACAAGTGTTCTTGATAAAATTGAACACTGAAATCTATTTTTAAATCAAAATACCCAATCAAAACATATTTAAATTTGTTTATAAACATGTTATCAACATCTAACCTCAATTTACACAATCAAATCACAATTTTTGATTTCAAATAGAACAATTATCAAACTATTTTACTATAACTTTTGATGAACATGAATTTCCGCATGTTCATCATGAATTAACCAACTAAACCATCATACAATTCACTTATAAGCATCTATTATCACAATTCACATATAAACTTCATGTTATAAACACCATATAACATCTTTCCCCAAAATCATAAGTTTCCATGAATATTCATATTTTCATAAAACTAAAACTTGAATAACTTAAGGAAATCTTAACTCTAAAGTTAGAGATTATACATTTCCTTTGCTTAGGAGAACAAGATGAAGATGATGATGTTTGACTCTCTCAAACTTCCTCTTCCTCCTTCTTCTTTCTCCCTTCTTCTCCTCTTTTCCCTTCTAGGTTTTATATGTTTTCTCTCTAACACATACTAACCCTTTTGTTCTATCTGACTAACATCTATTCTTCTAACTTCTAAACTAACGTATATACAATACACATATAACTAATATATTATATGTATAATTATATAATATAACTCTCAATATTTAAACCACCATATTTAACACCATAATTGTAATTAATATAAATAAATTATAATTTTGAATATCAAAAGCCTAAGGTTTGTTTGGCAAACCTCATTATTTTAAAAAATAGATTTTTAAATAGTTAAGGCCCCGTTTGGCAAAATGGATTTAAAACAATGTAAGGGCCTTGTTTGAAAAAATGATTTTAAAACTCTTTTAATTCTTTTAATAAATCCTTTAACACATATTCTTAATGTTATCCTCTAACTAATTAAATCTTAACATTATAATTTAATCAATTAAAAGTTAACATCAATTAATCACATAAAAATTATCACATAATTATAATTACTCGCTAAATATAATTGCATGTAACACTCATCACATTACTCCTCTAATTTAATTATCTTAATTAAATTAGAACTATAATATAAAATCATTATATCAATTAAATTAAATACTAAATATTCATTTAATTAATATATTACACTTAATTATATTATTTCATAATAATCACATAATTATTTATTTAACTTAATAAATAATTCAATTAAAATATTTATTTATTCCAATAAATATTAAAATTAACATTTAAATTCTCTTCATATTAATTCACATATTTCACAATATATTGCACGTATACACATACTCAACTCAAAATATCTCGTAATAAGAATTTTATTTATTAAATTCTCATTTATAACTTCTTAAAAATCTGGGATGTCACATCCTTCCCTCATAAGGATTATGTCCTCAGAATCAACAAAAACCTCCCTTACTTGGTTTTCACAAAATCTCTTTCATAATGTTATTGTTGAATAACTTTAACACATTATCTTAACGACATTTATATAAACTACACATATATCTTTACTAAATTCACCTCTTCAACAGGGTTAAAGTTTTATTACATAACCTTCAATCAAACACAATCATATATAAAATATTATATATCTTCTTTAACACATTCATTTTCTTTCTAATGATCATTAATATATATTCTACTTGTAGAATTCATATACTACATAATTCACCATCTATAATTATTCGAGTTATCACATTCACCCTTTCTTCTAAGAATTTTGTCCTCAAAATTTTTATTACTCTTCATTCATTCAATCTATCAAAAATAGATTTTATGTTTAATCTTTATTCACTTGATTAAAGCGTTCTACAACTACTTCTTTCTAAGGAATATCCTTCTTACTACATTCTCCTTCAGAATAATAAGAATCTTTCACAATTGCTCAATAATTGGGAAGCAATATAAATAACTCAGGAATTTAAAAGATTCCAAATCATGCTGAGTGGTCGCAAGACCTTGAACTTATTTTTAGGTTTAATGGTACTTCACCCCCAGTACTTCACACTATAAACCACATCGGTACTATAGGTGGCCAGCCTATCGTACCCCTATGTCAGGACCAAACGTAGTAAATCGTAATGACTATATGCGTTACATTCAGAACTATAGTCTCTGATAACATGTCCCCTTTTTATAGGATTGTTCACCTCAGCTTCTTAACATCTGAATCCGCACCAAAACAATTTGGTTTGGCATAGTTTGACCAAGAACGCTCGAATTTATAAACACCTTTTAATATTTGTCTAGCTGAATCAAGTAGCATAGACTTCTAGCAATAATTCGGACATCAATCGAAATATATATATATATATATATATATATATATATTTTTAACCAACTCAATCAAATAAAAAAAAATTCTTCGTTTAAAGAAACTAAAAGTAAATAAATCCTTTTTTTTCTAAGAAAAATAATTTTTTTTTCTCGTTTAATTAAACCAAAATAAATAAATCAATCTTTTCATAATATCCTGATACCGTACCGTAGTAATGGTACGTTGAGGATTTCGTCATTACATGACGTCGTCATACTACATCATACCATAGTGGGCTGACGATCATACGATTACATCCAACACTAGGTTTAATTGCATTGATAACTTCCTCGATTATTACTTCTACACCACATCAAATGATGCATATAAAATACATTTTAAAATTTTAAAATCATTTTTGTCTAGCTAAAGAAATTAGTATAGACATGTGAATAATAGCACTATTTTAAAAATTCATTGGTTCCATCATTTGATCCAATGTTTTTCAAGAAAAACAGAAGTGCAACATCAGCATGAAGTCAATAAATTTCAAAAATCTAGCAAAACTAGGAGATTTAGAATATAAAAACTTTCTCCATCAATTAAATCTTTACTCCATCATTACTCCATCATTTTATTAATCTTAAACAACATCAATACTTTCTATACCATAACCTTTCTATACTCAGTATAGTTCATCGAACTTACTACACTTTGGAAGTTCAGGAACTTGCCACAATAAGATGAATTTAAGAACTTGTCCTAGCAATACGTAGTCAAAGAAATGATCATAGACTATCCATATGCTTAAGGGTTCGAAACATACATACGATTATGAGTCACGAACTTACCATAAGTATGAGTTTTAAGAACTCGCCTAACCTTAAGATCATCTAATGTAATATTAATATCATCTAATTTAATCTCTATTGACTCTAACAATCAAACATAAACATGGGATAAGAATCACCTTCTCACCATATATATATATATATGGGTAATAATCCATAGCAACCGGTTGTCAAGTACACTGTTCAGCAACCAACTTTTAGACCATTGATTAGAAGGAACAACGGCTGAGATGAAACTATTTTCTCCCTGCCGCTACAGCCTGTAGCGGTAGGTATACATGCCAAAATATTGCAGCGAATTTACTGGCTGTAGCGGCAGGTATACATGCCAAAATGTTGCAGCGAATTTACTCATATGTCCTCCATCCCCTCCAACATGCTAGCATGTCGCTAGAGGCTGCTTCGACAGACACAAAGCAATTGGAAGCATAGCATACATAAAGCAGGAAATAGAACATATATTTCACTTTTAAAAATAATAATTACAAAAATAATATTAATTACTTTTAACATATATTTTAAAAGTAAATATTTTAAAAGTAAATATTATTTTAAAAAATAATATTTACAAAAATATATTTACTTTTAAAAATAATAATTATTTAAAAAATATTATTTTTTAAAATTTCAAAAGTAAATATTATTTTTGTAAATATTATTTTTAAAATAATATTTACTTTTAACATATATTTTAAAAGTAAATATTATTTTTTAAACTTTTAAAAGTAAATATGTTAAAAGTAAATATTATTTTAAAAAATAATATTTACAAAAATAATATTTACTTTTAAAATTTTAAAAAATAATATTTAATTTTAACATATTAAAAGTAAATATTATTTTAAAAATAATATTTACAAAAATAATATTTACTTTTAAAATTTTAAAAAATAATATTTTTTAAATAATTATTATTTTTAAAAGTAAATATATTTTTGTAAATATTATTTTTTAAAATATTTACTTTTAAAATATATGTTAGAAGTAATTAATATTATTTTTGTAATTATTATTTTTAAAAGTAAAATATATGTTCTATTTCTTGCTCTATGTATGCTATTGCTTCCAATTTTTTGTGTCTACCGAAGCAGCCTCTAGCGGCAAGCTAGCATGTTGGAGGGGATGGAGGGCATATGAGAAAATTCGATGCAACATTTTGGCATGTATACCTGCCGCTATAGGCTGTAGCGGCAGGGGAGAAATAGTTTCATCTCAGCTGTTGTTCCTTCTGATCAATGGTCCAAAAGTTGGTTGCTGAACAGTGTATTTGGCAACCGGTTGCTATGGATATATATATATATATATATATATATATATATACGGTTAGTCTCTCCAGCGAATCATAAAAAGCGAACTGACTATAGAGACAGTTTTTTACAGCGCTATAGCATAAAAAACTGGTTTTCTATGTTATTGCGACGGAAAAAATCATCGCTATAGCCGGTTCGCTTTTAGTTAGCTCCCTATAATTCGCTAGAGAGACGGACCCTATATATATATATATATATATATATGCATGGGGGAGAGAGATGATAGTAGTGATTCAGTCTTCCCGGTATATATTTTCAATCACACAAGAGTAAACTTTATAGAGCATTATTATGCATATATATTCGTTATGGCCCCGCCTCATGTCTCCTCTTAAGCGGCAACTCCGCTTTTATCCTCCCCTCCCCTTTTTTCCATTCTTTCAAGTGAAGTGGCGTGGGTTGGGTTGGGTTGCGTGGGGTGGGATGGGGAGGTTTTTGTTTGTTTGCTTGCCTTTAATAATACATGTATATTCCATAAATCCTTCATCAATTTCAAACAAATAATAATAAAATCTCATTTACCAAATTTCTTAGTTTAATTGATAATTGTTGCATATATATATATATATATAATATCAAAGTTCTACATGATTTAAGGCTGAAGATCGATGTTGATATCTAACTTAGTATAACAAAATATATTCAATTTAATAGGTTCCATGTTTAATTCTCAAATATAATTACCATTAGTATCAAAGTTAGATATTCAGCGTCAGTTTGTTAGTAGTAGTACGTAGGTAGTATCTGGAGTAATTAATTAGTAATTTGTTTGGGATATTGAGTTAGATTATGTGTTCATTAATTTTGTACGCATCGCATGGCATGGACCAGCACATGCAATGGCAGTGTCGTTTTATGGGTTTCAGGGTAGGTAGTTAGTCCATAAAAAATAGCCCCTTGAAGTACCAAACTACAGCTCAATTAATCATCCATACGCAAACAAAAACATAAATAATGTTACTATCACATAAAAAATAATTATATCTGACACGCTCTAGAAATATATGTATGTATGTGAATTTTATGTTATATTTTTTATGTGATAGTAAGTAACATTGTTGCAAAAACATGTCCCTAGGCCCTAGCTATATATATACATGCTTATTCTATTTTGTACCTACCCAGTTACCTAGCTATATATATACATGCTTATTCTATTTTGTACCTACCCAGTTACCTAGCTGGGTAGGTAGGTTCTCCTAGAATTTTGTATGGCACGGTAAAAGCTTTGCCTTTAGGGCTTGGATGTTCTCCGGGATCCTAGGATTCTTTTAAGGGTCTTTAACACGTGTTTTAAGGGCATATATTAATCACACAGTTTAAGAAAGTATTTTTTTGAATTGTGTGCAGATTATTTTGATTTCTACATTTACAACAAATTCAAAGAAATATGCATACAATTTAAGAAAATATTTTATTGAACTGTGTGCTTATGTTAAGAAATTCCTTCTTCTAATACGCACTCATGCCGGAATATAACTACTCACTCAAACATGAATTCTGTATTTACTAAAAATTAATATATTCATTCAACCATGCATGCATCACAAGTGAAAAGGACTCTATATTTAAATTTAGATTTCGCTATTATATTTAATGATTCATTCATTATATATTCTTGTAAAAAGTAATACTATATATTCTAAATTTTTAGACTACGTACTAATAATAATGAAATAACAATATTAATGCTGCTACAGTAAATATGTATTTAATTTATTACAATAACACTTTTACACTTGTTCAAATGATACTTTTAACATCATCAGCAACATATTTAATTTATGCCTAAATCTTTGCTAATATATGCAATTTTCAGTTGAAAGAAATTAATTAACAAGGATGATTCTTAACTGTAGATGTTCCAAGTGGACCCATCTTGAAGAAACTCTCAAACTAGCTAGTGAGAATATTACTCCCTCCGTCCTTAATTATTTAACGTTTTAGAATTTTTTATTTGTCTTTAATTATTTGACGTTTGTTTAAATCTAACAGAATTAATGATAATTTTTTCAATATTACTCCTCATTAATCTGATTATTTTTTTTTGATATTTTAAACTAGCTAGTGAGTGAGTGAGAGAGTCAATTAAGTAGGAAATTAAGCTATGATGAGAAGTCCAATGGAGGTTGAAGCTGACAAAAGCTAGCTAGCTAGCCATATAAGATGGACAAAATATCCTTGCTGGGTGCAGGACTAGCAGAGATCATCATGTCGATCTAGCTAGTTCTATACAAAGCAAAGTTATTCTTCAAAGTTTGGGGAGCGGCATATGGTACCTGCTTGCCTGCCTACTGATATTTATTTATGGTTCCTCATAACATGTGTTCTCAGGACACATGCTAAATACACAGTTTAAGAGAATATTCTTTTAAATTGTGTGTATATTCTCTTGATTTTTATATTTGTACCAAATTCAAGAGAATATACACACAGTTCAAAAAAATATTCTTTTGAACTGTGTGCTTAAAATGTGCCCTTAGGACACATGTTAATAAATTCCTTTATTTATTTATCAATTGGTTGAGGAGCAATTACTTACTTACAAAAGCTAAGGACTAGTGTTGACACAAAGAATTTGTTTCTGACATCCCTCCCACGCCCCCATGCCAACTCAAAATTTCTGTTATCAAGAATTTAAGATTTGGTAACACAAATACTCCCTCCCTCCTCCACAAGAATTTTTAATTATTGATATATCTATATATCCACACATTTGGTACTACGTTCAGCGATGCACATAAATAAATTAAATAGTAATAAAAAGATGAGAGATGAAGTGTATGTTGCAGATCTAGAAAGAAGAAAGAAATATCCTTATTTTTATTTCGATTTGGCCCTGCCAAAGGAATAAACTTACTAATCAAATACCTTCCTATCTATTAGTGCAAATTTGACGTAAATTTTGCAAATAGTAATTAAGGATATTCTTTTATTTCATGCATGATTTTAAAAAGAATTATAACTTGTTAATTGAGTAATGTGATAATTAATGATGATAAACTTATTATGAGAAACTTGAGAACATTTTGTTATCTTATACTATTATTACTAAATTGCATATTTACTCTTCAATTTATATGTACTTTATTTAATCCTTTTAAGTAGAAAAAAAATTGTATCTTTAGTTATTTTTTGGGGGATGGAGTGTGAGTATTATTTTTTGTTTGGAACAAAATAGAACTAATAAAATTAAAAACTTGTTTTGCGTAAGGGAAAGAGTATCAAGCTGCTGCCGATCGATTTCAAGAGTTTATTTGGGGATACGACTTTATTTCAGAAGTTTATTTGGTGTCCATTAGCGTTGACTAGAATGTACATTTATGGCTCTACGTACGTACACAGCTGTATTTAAGAGAAATACAAACAAATACATCATATATCATTTGTATATAACTTACTAAGTAGTAATACTTCTCGGTTAAAGGATCGACCTACCATGCATTTAATGTAAAAGTGAAGCATGAGAATATAGTACTTAGGGCTGAGTAAGGAACCAAAATGGAATTAAAATCGCACCAAAAATTGTACAAACCGTACCAATTAAAATCGCACCAACGATTCTGAGGTATGTGGCAGTTTAGGTGGGTTGAAAAATTAAATTTACGGTTTCGATTTAGTTACTAGCCAAAACCTCACGCATAAAACCGAAACCAAACGGCACAATGAAAATTAATTAATTATACAATACTATTACAGGAGAGATGTTTCATTTAACCTTGTGTAATGAACTCCCATGAAAATTAAGCTACTAATTTTGAATTTGGATGATATCGATCTACATGATCACCATCACCATACAATTATCCCTTGTTTGTAGAAAATTATTGGACTACACAGTGCTTGAGCATATATATGTATATATACTTCATAAATTATATATATATATATATAATTATATTTGGATTAAATATCTTTTCTGGTTAAAAGAATTGAAGTTATTGAAATTAGGCAATCACGAGTAGAACGAGAGAGAAAAACTTTGATGCCTTTGTATCTCTTTTACAATTTTAATATTGTGCGATGCTAAACTGTTAATTTCAATTGTATAAAATTTTGTTGTTTCAATTGATTTTGGAACCGAAACCGTACTAAATGAAACCGCACCGCAAAATTCAAAATCACACTGCACCAATCACAAGTAATTTTATATGCGTTTTTAAATTTATCAAACCGCACCTAAATAATTTTCGTATGCAATTTAAATTTTAAACCGTACTATGCTCATCCCTAATAGTACTGGTTGTGCGGTTGTGCGGTCTTATGGAAATTACTCCCATCATAGTAGTATTGTATTGTGGACAGATCGACCCCCTTAGTGGTGGGATGGGATAATAAATCCAGCTCCTAATAGTTAAAAGGGGCCCACAACTGTACACAGAACAAGATGACCAATTCCCTTGACAGCCGAACCGGCCGATTGGAGTCGTCTCTATCAACTTTGGCATTTAATTTGAAATTTGTTTGAACGTACACCATTATTCTTCACCCACCCTCGTACGTACTAATATATTCATCAGTTCATATATATAAATTAAATGGTTAATCATATATATATATATATATATATATATGACACGTACGTAGAAAGGTGGCCATCAAGCTAAGGGATTCGGATTCATCAAAAAGTTAATTCCAACTACCATATGCATGCATACATAATTTCATCATACTATATTTTACTGCATTTGTAATAGCACAAGTCTAGCTAGCGTCCTTAATTTATGGGATTACACAGACACGAGTCTCAATGATTTATTTATTTATTTATTTATGATTTACTATATGGTGGTAAATTTGAAACAAATTCATGAAAATCTGAATCCAATTAAGATTGATCATGGTGCATATATAGTTGGATTTCAATTTTCAAATAGACTTGATTAATTATTGGACCCATTCACAAAAGGGATTTATGGTGGTAATTAGCTAATGTCCATTGTCACTACGTCTAAAACAAATACTCCACTCCACTTAAGAATAATTAGCTAGCTAGTTTAGCCAGGAGGAGGTCCATTGTTCCTATTAGGGGTACTCATCAGTAAAAAATCAAACCGGTATCGAAAAAATCGAACCGGTACCGAACCGAAAATACCGAAAAATCAAGAACCGGTACCGATACCGAATAATCGGTTTCGGTACCGGTTCGGTACAAAGTCGGTTTCGATTTTTGGTTCGATTTTCAGCAGTGTGCCCTGCCGCAAGAGCCTGCAACGGCAGGGAAGATTAAAATCAACTGTTATATATGTGGAGGAGGGGCATCATAGTAATTAACCTATGGGAATTTGGCAAAAGTCCCTGCCGCAGGAGCTTGTAGCGGTAGGGAGTAAATCCATTACATCTCAGCCATTCAATCTTCCAATTTACGGTGCGAAATATGGTTGCTGAACAGTGTCCGTAGCAACCGTTTGCTACGGATGAGAACCCTATATATATATATATATAGCGCGACACCAATCTTCCAACGATTATCAATATGATAAACCAAGTGTAAGCACAAAACCCTGCCCATACAAAGATTTGTACAACTCAGCCACCACATGAGTCCTCAGTTGAAATTTCACTTAACTCTATCTTACTCATAACTTCTTATTCTATGCTCGATACAGACTTTCTGAATCTCATCATTTATAACTCCTCGTGAGTTAATCTCGCACTATATCATAGTACCTTCTCGTTATAGTCTCAAACTATAACTATTCAATCATTAAAGACCATCTGTCTTTCAACTTTAAAAAGATCACGCTGTGATCTTATTCTATAATCATCTCCCTTATGATTCTCATTATCGTTTTGTTTTAAAACTTCTTATCTCTACCTTTCATCATGTCATACCATGATTTCATTATGCTTTTAATCTTATAGACTTCGTCTATTAATCGCTATTCGTCATCTTGATTATTGGAGTTAGGAACTCCTTATTCTTATCTTTATATCTCTTCAAGATTCTTCTTTGAATCTTCTTGTTTATTAAATAACTCTTCCTTAAAGAATTTCTAATTCCATTAATAAAGTTTAATGTTTTATTCGAATTTTATTCCTCGTCATTCTAATCTTCTTCTTATAACATTTCTAGGACTTAACTCATCCTATACATCTACGTATGTGAAAAGAATTACCTTTTCATTATACGTAACTTAAACTTAACTTCTTATTCTCTAAGGTCATAGCATA
The DNA here is from genome assembly GCA_020205555.1 of Panax stipuleanatus. Lineage (NCBI taxonomy): Eukaryota > Viridiplantae > Streptophyta > Magnoliopsida > Apiales > Araliaceae > Panax > Panax stipuleanatus. Next base: position 61,983,372 of record CM035126.1, on the reverse strand, counting down.
AGGTACTTTTACCTAAGGTGTATAACTTACAGCTCTGATACCAACTGTAACGACTCCAAAAATCATACAATATTCTCCTTCTCGATCGTTAACAATATAACTTTAATCTATTTTTACATCATTATTCGATATTAAAATCACTAAAAATGCGGAATAATTTAAAATTTTTATAAACTCCTTTCTTTATTGCCTTGAATCACAACCTTTACATTACATAACTTCGATTCAAATCTAAATCATGAATCGTTACAGCGAAATGACTATACAAAGTCTTACATTACAATTATTATCCATATACATCGGATAACTCAACTTTACAACTTTAGATCTACATTACAATCAAGATATTAAATGCATTTCTCATAAAACATAAGTAAGCTTCTTGAATTACTATTGAACTCTAACATTCAACTACCATGTATCATTACGTTGCCTTCTTGACTTGTAAAAATGGTTATTTGCAAGAGTGAACTCGACAGCTCAGCAAGAACTAACAGTTTTCATGCATCACGTAGCACATAATTAACATGCTCAACATATATCTCATAAACATTAAAGTAACATGACATACATGCTTTAATCACATAACAAATATAAAGATTAAATTCCTTACTCAATCAACATTCTTAAATCAATCAATGTAGTCATAAATTGACTTTAACATTTCATGCTTGCAACATATATAACATAGCATGCTCTTTGCAATACATTTTAAAATAGTTCATAATATCATCAAGTTCACATAGAAAATAAGAATCAAAAGACTTGCCTGGCTCGTAGATTACCAATTACCGAAAAATAGCTTATAATAATCTGTTTCATCAATCCTACACACGTATTACCATACGCATCAACTATTAGTCACCTAGCAACGCTTATCAAACGTCTAAGTAAATTCTACTTTATACTTTTTAATTTACACTTCGTAATTCTCTTCCATTTACTCGTTTGACACTCACTGTCAAACTTATGTATAATTAACAACATAAGTTAATTATCCCATAACTACTCCTCATAGTTAGTTAACCAACTTAGGTTAACTCAATCCTCTTTAACTATTAAGTTAATAGTTACTTATCACATAATTAATCGCATCACACAATCACATAATTAAGTTAAATAATAATTACATACTCATATTAAATTATAATTAAATGAATTATAATTTAAACATCCACTTTAATCAAATTATAATTAAACAATTTATAATTACACCATTTATAATTTCCTTTAAACCATTATTCTAATTATTCAAATTACATCATGCATTAAATTATAATTTAAACATATTATAATTTAATTTAAACCATTACTTAGATTATAAATAATCAATTTCAATTCATGCACTCATTAAATTATAATTAAATAAATTATAATTTAAATTACACTTTTACCTTAATTATAATTATTCCAAATTATAATCACATATTAAGTTATAACTAAACAAATTATACTTCAAGTTAAACATTTACTTTGATTATAAAACTAATCAACTATAATCATTATAATTAATTCAATTATATTAAACCTTTACTATAATTATAATTATTTCAAATTATAATTTCACATCATATATTTTTAATATATCTCATTACTATTATTTAGCATTTTAAGACATGTTAACAGGCCATTAAATCATTACATAAACTTAACTTTTCAAAACAAAGGTTCCTTTTTTTTCTGCATACCCCGCGCCGGGGCGGGGGTTCAAGGCTTAACATGCCCGCCGGGGCGGGCTTCAAACTATTAAAAATCTGTATACCCCCACATCGGGGCGGGGGTACTTGGCCTTGCAAGGCCCGCTGCGAACCAAAACTGCTTCGCGAATTGTGTAGAGAAAATGCCAATTTGGCTTATTTCTCCACACCAAGTTCCAATTCTAGTCAATATAATTCATAACATCTTAATAGAAAACATAATTTCTAAACTCCTAACATGTTTCAACACATTTAATCCTTAAAACACATAATTTACAACAATCAATTCCATGATTTTTGAAGAAAACCGTTAACAAGTGTTCTTGATGAAATTGAACACTGAAATCTATTTTTAAATCAAGATACCCAATCAAAACATATTTAAATTTGTTTATAAACATGTTATCAACATCTAACCACAATTTACATAATCAAATCAAAATTTTTGATTTTAAATAGGCCAATTATCAAACTATTTCACTATGACTTTTGATGAACATGAATTTCCTCATGTTCATCATGAATTAACCAACTAAACCATCATACAATTCACTTATAAACATCTATTATCACAATTCACATATAAACTTCATGTTATAAACACCATATAACATATATTCCCAAAATCATAAGTTTTCATGAATATTCATATTTTTATAAAACTAAAACTTGAATAACTTAAGGAAATCTTAAACTCTAAAGTTAGAGATTATACATTTCCTTTACTTAGGAGAACAAGATGAAGATGATGATGTTTGACTCTCTCAAACTTCCTCCTCCTCCTTATTCTTTCTTCCTTCTTCTCCTCTTTTCCCTTATATGTTTTCTATGTTTTCTATCTAATACATACTAACACTTTTATTGTATCTGACTAATATCTATTCTTCTAACTTTTAAACTAACGTATATACAATACACATATAGCTAATATATAATATGTATAATTATTTAATATAACTCCCAATATTTAAACCACCATATTTAACACCATAATTGTAATTAATATAAATAAGTTACAATTTTGAATATCAAAAGCCTAAGGCTTGTTTGGCAAAACTCATTATTTTAAAAAATAGATTTTTAAATAGTTAAGGCCCCGTTTGACAAAACGGATTTAAAACAATGTAAGGGCCTTGTTTGGGAAAACGGTTTTAAAACTCTTTTAATAAATCCTTTAACACATATTCTTAATGTTATCCTTTAACTAATTAAATCTTAACATTATAATTTAATTAATTAAAAGTTAACATCAATTAATCACATAAAATTATCACATAATTATAATTATTCGCTAATTATAATTGCATTAACACTCATCACATTTCTCATCTAATTTAATTATCTCAATTAAATTAGAACTATAACATAAAATCATTATATCAATTAAATTAAATACTAAATATTCATTTAATTAATATATTACACTTAATTATATTATTGCATAATAATCACATAATTATTTATTTAACTAAATAAATAATTCAATTAAAATATTTATTTATTCTAATAAATATTAAAATTAACATTTAAATTTTTTTCACATTAATTCACATATTTCACAATATATTACACATATACACATACTCAACTCAAAACAACTCGTAATAAGAATTTTATTTATTAAATTCTCATTTATAATTTCTTAAAAATCCGGGATGTCACAGCCAGTGCTAGAGATTAAAGAGAAAATCTTGAGCGAGGCTCATAGTTCACGGTATTCGATTCACCCGGGGTGTACGAAGATGTACCCTGATCTTTGACAGCATTTCTGGTGGCCGAATATGAAACGAGACGTTGCCGATTGTGTGGCCAAGTGTCTGACATGTCAAAAAGTAAAAGCAGAACATCAGAGGCCGAGTGGATTGCTACAACCGTTAGAAATCCTAGAATGGAAATGCGAGCATATCACAATGGATTTCGTAATAGGTCTTCCGACGACTTATAAAGGTTTCGAAGCAATATGGGTTATCGTGGATCGACTGACGAAATCAGCGCACTTCTTACTAATCAAGATCATATTAAACCTAGACCAGTTGGCAAAGTTATATGTGAAGGAGATTGTTTCAAGGTATGGAGTTGCAGTGTCAATAGTTTTCGATCGAGAATCACATTCACATCAAACTTCTGGAAGCGACTACAAGAATGCATATGAACGCAGTTAAGAATGAGTACATCATATCACCCTCAGACCGACGGACAAAGTGAAAGAACGATCCAAACATTGGAAGATATGTTCAGAGCATGCATCATAGATTTTAAAAGAAATTAGGATGATCACCTACCAATAGTGGAATTCTCCTATAACAATAGTTACCACGCAAGTATTGGCATGACGCCTTACGAAGTGTTGTAAAGCAGAAAGTGTAGAACTCCATTATGCCGGGATGAAGTAGGCGAACGTCAATTGCTAGGACCAGAATTGGTACAACAGACAATCAAAATCGTCAAGGTGATCCGGACAAGATTAGTAGCTACTCAGGATAGGCAGAATAAATACGCCGATTCACACCGCAAGAATATAGAATTTGAATCGGGTAACTTTTTTTTCTTGAAAGTCTCTCCCTGGAAGAGAAAGATCAGATTTAGCAAGAAGGAGAAATTGAGCCCGAGGTTCATTGGACCCTTTGAGGTGCTACAAAGAATTGGAGAAGTTGCGTATGAGGTAGCCTTACCTCCGGCGTTAGAGCACATCCACCATATTTATCAGGTCTTAGTATTACGACCGTATAAACCTGATTACAAACATGTTATAGAATATGAACCCCTACAATTTGAGAAAGACTTATCTTATGAAGAAGTTCTTGTTCAAATTGTTGATAGGAAAGTGCAAGTTCTCAAAAATAAAGTGATACCATCTGTTAAGGTAATTTGGAGGAACCACAATGCTAAAGAAGCTACGTGAGAACTCGAAGAACACATGATGAAAACATACCCACGTTTATTTGCTTAATCTATGTGTAAGCGATTCTGGGGACAGAATCTTTGTAAGGGGGGAGAATGTAACGGGGCAAATTTATTCAATCATGATTCTGAGGACAGAATTGTAATGCCCCCAAAATAGGTCCAATCCACCCAACCCATTCTGGGTCGCCACGAAATACACTCAACAAAAATTTCAAATACAAATCTTCAAGTTCTAACTTTTTAAACTGTCGTACAAAATACGACCACAATTAAACTGTGAGTTTCAATACAAATACAGTGCCCATACTCCAAATCAATAATACGTTACAGAAAGGTACAGTCAATAACTGTTTTAGAAATTAAAATCTTTGGAAAATGTTCAAGGAAACCTTCGTACATGGGAGGCCATGCATCCATGTTATAATAGATATCGTAGGACTCGAGAATTATCCTTGGTTGACCCAATAGACCCCAAAGAAAAACGAGAAGATTACTATCTTGTTCATTCCAATGGTGGGTCTTTTCTTGCCATATAATTATCTCTGTTGTCTCAAACTGAGAATTATATTCTAACCGTACTCCAAGATTATATAGGTAGTGTTCATGGATATAATCAGCAAGTGGATGTGCACAACCATGTCTTATGATAACATGAAGTCGTATGTGGTTAGACATCTTGTATAATAGTGACAAAACACCCTTCCAAAGTTGGGTTCACCTTACCTAAGTCAGGTCACCAAAAACAACCGTTAAATGACGTATAAAATACGACGTACTTATCTAAAATTTTCAATAAAATTATTTTCATACTGTTTGGTGGAAAACTTCAACAGTTCTAGACCCTCGTTCTATTCCCCTGTTATCCCGCTCGACCCAGCTACACTCTTATTACCTGAAAGGAATTGTGAAGCAAAAGGGTGAGCACAAATAGCCCAGTAAAGAATATCATGACTAAAGATAATTAAATTATCAATAGTCTTCATCAGTGATAAATCAGAGATTTATAACATATGGTAGATGATAAAACTTTTCAACCATAGTTGCGGTGGAACGAGCAATCCATTAGAAGAGTCAAATAGACTATAATGTTTATTATCTTCTCCGTGTTAAAAGTCCACCAATAATATTTTATCCCTGTAACATCAATCAACAATTCCTGTCCACAATCATGTAAGTTCATGATCATAATTATCTTGATGAATTCCTCTTCGCACTCAGGACGAAGATAATTCTCATCACCTGTCTTTACCTGAAACACCAAAGATCATGGTTATACCAAATCACAGTTCCTGTTCATAATCATGCTAATCAATTCATCTTTGCATTATAAGCCAAAGATATTCAACAATTAATCATCCATCTTTGCACTACAGGACCAAAGATATTCAACAACAGGTCATCTTTGCACTACATGCCAAAGATATTCACAAATCAACAGCTTATCTTTGCGCTACAGGCCAAAGATATTCATATCTCAAAAAATATCTAACCATTCTAGAATTTATATAACAATAATTATAACCATGTTGATCAATTCGCCTTTGCACTTAAGCTAAAGATATTCAATTGTAAATTCAATGGTCATGAACATACCAATCAACAATTCATCTTTGCACTACTGGCCAAAGAGAAATCTATAGTCATGATCATACCAATAATCTACCCATCTTTACACTCAAGTCAAAGAGAAATTTCATCAACAGGATTATAAAAATGTTATATATGAGAATAAGAACAATACGATCCAATTGTCAACATGATAACCAATTGTGGAGTAAAATTCAAGAATAAAGTTCAAAATATGGATCCGATCAAAGATAGGAACCTTAACAGCCAACTTGGACAAACAGAAGAAAATTTAATTTTTCGGTGAATAGTACCGTATACGTGAATAGTATCGTATACGTGAATAGTGTCGTATACGTGAATAGTAATCTCGACGAAAAAGTAAGAATTTCAACATAAAATCCATGATAATATTTCTGTATAATGATATTGAAAAGAATAACATCATTTACGAAAGAAAATAACATCCCTTACCTCAAAAAGATAGTACCTCTGACTGAAATATCGGATATAATATCGAAGGAAACTTGCACTTGAATACTAATACTCAAAGTATAGAAATACTCACAAAAATACGCTCGATATTATAGAGAGAGAAAACTTCTGATTCTGGTGTGATTTTCAATTCTAACCTAAGCACCCTATTTATAGGAAAAGCTTAGGATGCCAAAGGAGACTAAAATAATAAAATATTATTATTATTTTTAAAATTCTCCAGCCGCCGGCTGCTACCAAAAAAATCAGATTTTTCAACCAACAACAAAAGTGGGGCCCACCATTTTATTTAAAAAAATATTTATTTTCTGAAACTTCAATAATTCATAACAAATAGCCCCTTCGTCAGAAAAATACAAATTCTATGTTCTTCCATAGGAAATTTAATTCTCTACAACTTTGCAGAAGGAAGTTTTTCCAAATTCCAAACATAAATTATCCGAAATCCAAAAACAGATGATTTCTCACACCAAAATATTGATAAAAACTCACCAGCGCCAATTCCTTCTTTAATATCCACAAAATAAATATTTTCTTATCATATAAATCAATAATTAATTATTCACAAATAATATTATAGAACTACAATATTAACAACCAAGTCGTTCCCAGGACAGAGGGGGCATTCCGATAAGGACTTCTCCTTATTGGCGCGCAATTAAATAACCCCTCCTAGACAGAACTTCCTTAGACATTGTCAATAATGCTATCTAATAATATTATTCAAATAATATGAATTATTGAGTTGATAATGTGAAATACTGTGCAACGACAATTATTGAATCAATACTACAAAATATCAACTGTAGCCATTATTGAATCAATCATATAAAATGGCAACGTAGAAATTATTGAGTCAATAAAATATCAATGTAACAATTATTGAGTCAATAATATAAAATATCAACGTAGCAATTATTGAGTCAATAATATAAAATATTGAACAGTAATTACTGTAACAATAATTGAGTAATGGCTTCTCACGTAAGACGCAATAATTCAAAATACTGTGCAATACCGTGTGCTACTATGCAACACCGTGTATCACTGTATTTTAACCACCAGGTATTTCAACAGTACTAACGGTAACAACCACGCCGTTATTTTGTAAAAAAAAGTTATTTCTGTCGCTTTCTATATCCGACAGTTATTCCGTTGTGGGGGCCCACAAATAGCTGCGCCGTCGTACGAATATTCCCCGACAACAAGAATATTCCACGACCAAACGAATATTCCCCGACAATAAGAATATTTTATAACCACTTGCTCATTTTAAAAATATTTGCACATTTCACCCATAACTTTAAACTTTTATCAATTTAACCATTTACTAAATAGAAAAATTGAATACTTTTATTTCATAAAATTCGGGGTCTTACAAGAATCCTTTTAAGGGGAGAAAGATGTGACGAACAAGACTTTTGTAATTTACTTTAAATATTTATTGAATTAAAAAAATATTTATGTTGATTTATTTGTTGAGGTAATAAATATTTGATGGTATTGTAGTAGATTAATTTAATTTAATGTGTTACATTGATTAAATTAAATATGGAATAATTTTATAGTTCAAAGTGTGAATTTAATTAATTGAGATTATTTAATTAAATGAGTTGTTATTAATTATGATGTTATACTAATTAATTTAATAATTAATTAGAAATTTAATAATTTATCATAATTAATAAATGAGAATTTTAATTATGTGATGATGTGATTTAATGTGTAGTATGGCCTTTTATTTAATTGAATTTAAATGATATTATTTGATTAATTAAAGTGTGACAAATAAAATATATAATGAATATTTAATTAGAATAATGGAAACAGAGCCTTTTTGTAACAACCAAACATGGCCTTAAGAACATGGGAGCAATTAAGGCCTGATGCGCTTAACCGCTTCCCTTGTTCCATCGGTTATTTTATACGTGAAAATTATATCAGTACTCATTCATTTACAATTATATCATATTAGTTAAGAAACTCAGAGAGAAATAGAGAGAAAACTTGAGAAAGAATTTGATATTTAAGAAGATTTGAAGAATCAAAGAAAACTTTCATTCATCTTTGTGTAATCAGAATAAGAAAGCAAGGGTAGTTTTTTCATCCCAAGTTTTATATTTACGTTATTAAGTTTTCTCCATGAAAGTCACTTGAGTTCTCTGTAAATGAAATTTCATGATTAACTTGTTAAGAACTTGATGTTAGATGTTTATTAGCATGCATAACCCAATTGTATATGATTTATATCTATTTTAGAGTAATCAAATCTATGTAATTGTGTTTAATTGGAGTTTTGTATTTATAGAGTAAGAACATATGAATATGGCTTGTATATACAAAAATTCATGCTTCAATTGTATATTAAACTATAAATTGATGATTGATTATGTTTATGCATGTAAAAACGAAGAGAACGAAACTTAAACGGACCGATTCAGTGTTATAATGAATCTATAATGTATGATTTCATGAAAACTGACGAAACTTAGAAAAATATCAAGAACATAAAAATTATGTGTTCTAAATTAGTTGTTTATGTGATTTAAGTTGTTAAAAGCATGCTAAGAATGTTATTAAATGTTTCTGTTCAGTTTGTAACTTATGGATAACATTAAAATTATTGTTTGAGCTTAATGTTGACATTAATTGGTTTTTTCTATGTTCTTCGCGAACTCTGTCAGACTTCACTCACCGCGCCGCAGCACCGGTTCTGTGAAGAAACGGGGCGCTGTAGCGCCATGCCAGTGCTGGCTGACGTGTCATGGTGCCGCAGCACTGGTTCTGTGAAGGAACCAAGCACTGCAGTACCAGGCCAAGGGTTTGCTGACTTAGGCTCGGCGTCGCAGTGCCAATCCCCAGTTCAAACTGGGCGTTGCAGCGCCGGCTAGCAGAATGACCCAGAGAATTTTATTTAAGTGTTCAAGTTCAGAGATGTAATTTAAAATCTAACCTAACGTAATGAACATTATAATGTGTTAATCATATATTAGGATGTTAAAACATATTAATAAATTGTCAATTATGTTTTACGTGATTAATGGATAAGTTGAATACGTGTTTTATACTTGATTATGCATTAAGTCTAATAATGTGTTCAAGAGCTGATGTTTGTGATTTGATTATTATAATCGAACTTAGAATTAATTGGTATTGTGAATGTAAATGGTATGTAGAATTTATTGGAGAACGTGATTTATAATTGTAGCCTATGCAAGACGCAAGTTTTCTTATCCCATCTTGATTACATTTATGCAAGTTATAAATCCTATCCTTTTATTGAGCAAGTTCTTACTCTTGTTTATTCAAGTTTAAGATTCCATATGAGATGTCTTAATTCTTTTGAAGTAATAATTTGGTTATACAATACTTATTCAATTGTATACCTTTGAGATTCCTTATTTGATTTAAGTATCAATTTTATTGTTGAACCTTGATAGACTAGCGAACCCTTATTGATTCGACTAGTCCATAGTTGATGAACGTTTTAAATGCTAGAACTGTTATTGAGATTATCCAAACCAAACTTCCTTTGGTGCAGACTCTGATGTCAAACTGAGATGAACAACCCTTTATAGGGGATTATTTATGCTTAGCGTTGGGATGATGTGCACATACATAGTACTAAGGGCTGATCCCCCTAAGTACGAGAAGTAGAGTCTATTTAGTCTTACGACTATTAAAGGTTTAAATTAAACATACTTGATAACCTGAGACATAGTTCTTGGTCTTGTGACCCTTAGATATACTTTTGATTCTTGTTTCTAATTATGATTCAAAACCCGAACTTTCTATTATTCAGACTTCATTGATTCCTCGCATGTTATTATTATTGTTATATTGTTATACTTGTGGGCAATTATTACTGTAACAAACGTGATTTTGTATATTAATTTTAAATATTTATTAAATTAAATAAATATTTTAATTAATTAATTTATTGAGTTAAATAAATAATTGATGCGATTATGTATGGAGTAATTTAATTAAGTGGTATATGTTAATTAAATTGATATGTAATAATTTTGTGCCGTAGTTGTAATTTAATTGAGATAATTAAATTAGATGAATATTATGTGGTATTTGTTACATGAGATTATGATTAATGAGTAATTATAATTGTTATGTGGCAATTTTATTTAGTTAATTGATGTTAGTTTTAATTAAATTAAATTGGGATAGTAAGATTTAATTAGATAAAGTGTGACATTGAAAACTATGTGTTAAAATTGTTATTAAAATAAAACAAAAAGAGTTTTAATTCAATTTTACCAAACAAGGCCCTTAAACCTATTTTAATGTAATTTTACCAAACTAGGCCTTAGTGCTAAAAATCTGTTTTAAAAATAAAGGGTTTTGCCAAACAAGCCTTATGGCTTTTGATTTCAAATAATCTGTAACTGACATATTATTAATATAGTATATTATATGTGTTGTCAGTTATATATTGTATAATTATGTTATAGTATATGTATTATATCAGTTATATTATATCTATACTACGTTAGAAATATCAGAGTTAGAATATCATAGTGTTAGAGAGAAAAGAGAGAAGTAGAAAGAAAGAAGGAAGAAAAGCTCTGTGAATTCAAAAACAAAGAATCACCACCATCATCATCTTCTTTGAAAGCTAGAAAGGTATAATCTAACTCTATAATGGTTAAACTATGTTCTTCATTGTTTTTAACTTTCTTTGTAGTTGAAGTTTCATGAGAATTTGTATAATATAATTTATGTGTTAAATTGTATGTATAAACTATTATATATGATTTATAAAATTGTTTATGTGATTCAATTTATGTAAATATAATGAACACGAAGAAATCATGTTCATAACAATTTACAGTGAACTAATTTGAAAAATAGTTTCTTAAACATCAAAATTTGTGTTTGATTGTGATATATTATATAAATTGAATTTATATTATAACAATATGTTAAGAAACAAAATTAACATGCTTTGAATTGTGTAATTTGGTTTAAAAATAATCTCACAGTGCTAATTTTCTTCAAGAACACATAACAATGGTGTTTTCTTCAAAATCATAAAATTAAGGATTTTGATTGTGTTGTGATGTTTATATACATTAAAACATGTTAGAAGTTTAAAGTTATAATTTTATAAAGTTTTATATACATTATATGTACTAAAATCTGAGTTTGGTGAGAGGAATTAAGCCAAATTGGGCTTTTTCCTACACAAGTTTTAACTAGGATTTCTCACAGCTGGGACACCCGCCCCAGCGGGCCCTTTATGGGCAAAACACACGCCCCAGCGGGGGTACATGCTGTCCGGGATGTTATTTTGTGTTTTGTTTAGCTTTGGTCTATAACATGAAAAACTAACCTGATGTGATGAACTTGATGACATGTTAAGCATAAATTGAGATGTTGGAATGATTCATTAACGTGTTTCATGTGATTAATTTGTAAGCTAGATACGTTATGTAAACCGTTAATCGTAAAGTCTAATAATGCGTTCAAGAATGATGATTCGTGATTCGATCAGACTTAGAATTAATTATTATTGCAAATGTAATGATATGTAGGGTTACCCAATGACATGAGTTAGTTGTATGGTAACTAACATATGTTATTATTGTTAATTACGTGTACGTAGGATAATTGTGGAACGTGATAGTAAGTGCTAGCTTACGCTCGAGGCAAGTTGTTCTATCCTTTCTTGTTACGTTTATGCAAGTTATTGTATTCTCTGAAATTTCTATATTGATCAAGTATCTTATTGAAGTTCGCTATCAAATTAATGTAACCTTGACTTAATTGTTCAAGCAAGGTTTTATTGATTCTTTCCAATGCTTTAAGTTTATTTCTAAAGCATGACTGTTGCATATGATGTCTATTGTTATGACTCATAGCTATTTTGTAATTATTTTATTATTGAATTCTTATTTATTATAAGTTAATTCAACTACTCCTTAGTTGATGATAGTTGAACTCTAAATTACGCTTGAAGCTTATCCAAACTAAACATTCTTTGGTGCGGACTCGTTAAATAAATACAAAGATGAACAACCCTTTTAATAGGGGATTACCATGCGAAAACGTTAAGATGTTTGTGCAAAATACATGGTACGAAGGGCTGATCTCCCTAAGTACAAGTTAAGATCCATATAGTCTAACAAGTGTTAAAGGTTTAAATAGAAATGTTTATAACCTGAGACATAGTTCAAGATTTTATGACCCTCAGATGGATTCTAAATTCTATATAAATCTTATTATTGATTATCGATGAATGAAATATTATTCAATTCAGTTGAATCTATTCAGTAATATGTCATCACTATTGATTGCTATTTCAAGTGAGCTTTTCTTTGCTCACTCTTGCATTTATATAACCATTGCAGCTAAAGTCGAAAGAGTTGACGAATCGTCAACTAGTAAAAGAAAGAGCGAGATGAACAAGCGAGGACTTGTTCATATTTATGACATAATTTGTAATAAGACATAAATTTTATTATGTGATGTTTTATTTTTCGCATTTGTTTATGTTAAGGTTAGATAACCCTGGGAAGGTTTTTGGACAAGGTTGTAATCCTTTTTATAAAGAAGATTTTATTTATTTATAAAGGTTGTATTTATTTTACATTCCTTATTTATGGGCAGTAGTTATGTTTTATTTAGATAGTGAACACCAAATCCCGTGGAAATGAAGTACCCGGATTTGGGGGTGTCACAGGTTAGTATCAAAGCAGTGTTTTAGGTTATGAACCTTAGATGGGAAAACCTTAGGTAGTAGCCTTATAGAAGATCGAAAAGGTAGTGATGATAGCTAAAGATAATAAACAACCTTACGTGCTATGTGTTTATGTTTATGTACGCGAAGAGTTTCGATCGATATCACGTAATAATTAAACTTTAAAATTTTGTGTCAGATGACGAATGTTGTAGAGTCCAGTCAGGCTAGGGAGGAGTTACCCCATATGCCTAGGGACGAGGAGCCCCGAGACATCAACACTGTCTGGGAGCAGTTGGTTCAGAGAGATCCATCTCCATTGATCACCATAGTGGGTCAGGAGAATAAGTCAGTCTTTGATCGGGATGACGAGGATGAGTCAGAGGAGGAAGAGGATCCTGAAGAGGAGATTCCACCTAACTCTATTAGCGCTATGATGTACGAGGAAGTCTACGACCGCAACATCGAGCTGCAGGATAGAGTAGGGGAGCTGGTGAACGAGAGTCGGACTACCATACAGCAGAAGGAGGAAACGATTCAACAGCTAGACGATAAGCTTGGAAACGCTATGTGGGATCTAGTCCACGTGGAGAGCGAACGGGATGATGCACTGGCTGAACTAACGAAACTGAAGAACGACATCAAAGAGGAGTCAGCGAAGCGTGCCAGAGCTGAGGATGCATGCTTGAAGGCTACTCTACGTGTAGATCAAGCTGAAGACGAGGTTCAAGTCAAGAAGGCCAAGCTGAGGGAGACGAAATACGCTTTTCATTTGGCGATAGATAGGGCCACGGATCATGGCTTTTATTACCCAGCTCAGTTCAAGGATTTACCGTGGTATATGGTGGATAGAAGAACAGTGTTTCGGGTGATGGAAGAAGAACGTGGAGATGCTGTGCGACGTCTTAACATGCCTAGATAGTAGAGTATTTATTATGTGTTTCTTATGAAATAAAGAAATGTTAATCCCATAATTTGAGATAATAATGGGATAAGATGATGAGGTTATCCAGCAACTTGTTCAGTTCAGGAAAGATGATATAAATAGTAGAGATGCTATCTATTCTATGTTTTAAAAACTAAGAATGAATAAAATAATGAAGTTAATTGACGTGTTATGTGTGCAAGTGTGAATTAATCTATTTTAAATGGTTAAGTTTGAACTTGAATATTTAAGAGATAAGTAAGGGATCTAATAAGAGTATGTCTTAATAGAAAGATGCCTCCTAGAAGAAGACCTACACGTCAACAACAAGAGGGTTCGACTAATAATAACGACAATGATGGGATGAAGGCCAATTCGGTTTAGCAATTAGTGAACCTACTGACAGGAGCGATTGCAAATCAGCCGCAAGTTCAAGCTACGACATTCAAGGAGTTCAAAGCTGTTGGACAACAAGAATTCCAAGGATCGGTGAACCCGATAGAACGTGGGTGATGGAGATGGAGATGGAGATGGAGATGGAGAAGGTCTTTGATATGGCCAGAGTTAGCGATGACCAGAAGACGGCTTTTGCGACATTCATGCTGAAGTCGGAAGCTAACTTTTGGTGGCAGGACTAACAAGACTAGGGAAGGAGAAGGAGTGATAGCGTGGGACAGATTCAAAGAGATGTTCTTTGAAATGTATTTCCCAATAAGCTCGCAGAACCAGATGGAGGTTCAGTTTTTGGAGCTGAAGCAGGGAACAATGATGGTGCTGGAGTATGCAGCAAAATTCAATGAGTTGGCAAGGTTTGCAACATACTAGGTCAGTACTGACGAGAGAAAGGCGAGAAGATTCGAGCAGGGATTGAAGCCCTGGCTCGAATCTTTAAGTGTTCAAAGTTTAAAAAGGTGTTCTAAGACCTAATGTAATGAACATGATAATATGTTAAACATATATTGAGATGTTAAAACAAATTATTAACTTGGTTTATGAGATTAATTGATAAATTAAATATAAGATGTAAACTTGTGATTCGTAAAGTCTAATAACGCGTTAAAGACTAATGTTTATGATTCGATGTGTATATTAAACTTAGAATTAATTTGTACTGTGAATGTAATAATATGTAGGATTAATTGAGGAACGAGAATTATAATTGTAGCTTGTGCACGAGGCAAGTTTCCTAATTCTTACTTTTAATTAAGCAAGTGTTCTATCCCTAATTTACTATTATTGAGCAAGTTTTCTAATTACACTCTTTAACTTGAGCATGTTTCTAAATTCAAAGTTATTCACTAAGCAAGTTCTAAACTTATGTTTCTATATCAATCAAGTTCTTATTCTTGTTTATTCAAGTTAAAATTTCGTATGAGATATTATAATCTTTGTTAAGCATTACTTCAGTATACAATACTTATTCAATTGTATACTCTTGAGATTCATAATTCAATTTGATTATCAGTTATTATTGAACCTTGTAAGACTAGTGAACCCTTATTGATTCGACTAGTCCATAGTTGATGAACGTTCTAAATTCTAAAACTATTATTGAGCTTATCCAAATCAAACTTCCTTTGGTGCGGACTCTGATGTCAAACTGAGATGAACTACCCTTTATAGGGGATTTGTACGCGTTAGTGTTAAGATGATGTGCACAGCCATGGTACTAAGGGCTAATCCCCCTAAGTACGAGTAGTAGAGTCCATATAGTCTTATGACTGTTAAAGGTTTAAAGTAGAAATACTCGACAACCTGGGACATAGTTCTTGGTCTTATGACTCTCAGATGTACTTTTGATTATTGTTATTCATTCTTGATTCAAAAGCCGAGCTTTCTATTATTCAGAACTCTTTGATTTCTCGCATGTTATTATTTTTATTATATTGTTATAATTGTGGGCAATCGTGCTCACTCTTGCATAATAACATTACAGCTAAGATTGAAAGGACCGACGAGCCTTCGACTAGCAAGGGCAAGGGAAAGGTTAACAAGTGATGAAAACTTGTTATGTTATTAGAGATTGTTATGTTTAAAGACTATAATGTTGTTAAGACTTATTTATTTGTTATGTTTTTGCACTGATGTTTAAGGTTAGTTCAACCTGCGATTTTATTTATTAAGATGATGTAACCTCTTAATGGGAGTATTTTTATTTTATTCTTGAGATTGCATTTATTATGGGTAGATAGATATGTGATTTTTGCATGTTCATGGATATTACAAACCTAACAGTGGCATCAGAGCCAAACCTTTATGCGAGTTATTAATTATTCTGATTTGATATGCATATTGATATGTGTTTGGAACGATTTAATTGGGCATAATTGTTAGTAAGGAATCATGTTTTTGGAGAAAAGTTGCACAATTCGCGAACTAGAAAAATAGATTCTGGAGACTGGCGCCACAGCGCCTGATTGTAGTACAATCATGGCGCCGCAGCGCCAGCTCTAGTTTTTTTTGAAAGCGCTGATGTGGCAATGCAGTGCCTGATGCAAGTTAATTAGTGGTGCCACAACACCGGTTACTGGTTTTTGAAAATGATGACGTGGCATTGCAGCGCAAACAGCGTGTTTTGAAAACTGGTGATGTGGCGCCGCAGCGCCCGATGTTAGTTCACTAGCGGTGCCGCAGCGCCACTCTCCAGAAATAAAATTTATTTTTTTATTTTTTATTTCTAATTAAGATAAAAGGTTTATTTTAATTAAAATTATATGTTTTTCTATAATTCTAAATTAATAAAGGAGTTTATTAGATTTGAAATTAGATTAAGATAAAGATGTTTATTTTAATTAGAATTTGATTTCATACTAACTAATTAGAGTTGGAATTGGATTCCGTGATAACTAATTTGAGTTAAAATTGGATTTCAAACTAATTATTATTGCCCATTAAATTGATATCAATGTATATATTGAATGTTTTATTTATTGATGCATATGGTGATATGTATGATAATTAATGGGGTTGAATATGGACTATTAACCAATGTAGGATTTTATTTTAGTTGGATGCTTGAATGTATGAGTTTTATTAAATGGGGTCTGCATACCTTCTCTTCTCTAATTTTTTCTTGATGTAATTTTTATCTCCTTCTTATGTACTTCCCTTTAACTGCTGATCAAGATTTCTATTTATTGTAAATAGTTTATGCAAATAGGATTAGTTAGAATTACTTGAAGAATTGGAGACCAAAGGAGCAAGGAGCGCATGAAGACCCGTTTTAATGGAGCATGAGATTTAAATGTAATAGTTATATTTAAATTTAATTCTTGTACCCTTAGGTTTGACCTTTTAGTTCACTTGGTGGCTCTAGTGCACCAAACTAGAATAAAGTCCATAATCAATTCGGGTAGAATATAGTATTCTAAATGCATTCTTATACTATATATATATATTATATTATATTATACAACATGCTTCGCATGTAAATTAATATGACGCGTATTATATATATATATATATATATATATATGTGTGTGTGTGTGTGTGTGTGTGTGTGTGTGTGTGTGTGTGTGTGCGCGAGCGCATGCGCGCTAAACAAGATGAGACAAATAATAACAAACCCTTCAAAGAATTTTTATTCAGTCTTAAGCGTTCAAAGATATTTGGAATATCGAACGTCGCCTTCCAGCATGATAAATTTAATGGAGTATTAAATATTTAATATGAGTTTGTTGTGTCACCGTAAGGCAAGTATTAAATGTTTAAGATGTTGATTTATCACATTTGATGCTTATAAAGAAATTGAACAATACTATTTTGTTGTGTCACCACAAGGACGATATTTTTTTATTTGAATATATGAAGGTGATAGGTTGGACTTAACTTGGATAATTTTGATTCGGATGTGTCACCACTTGATCAAAATAAGAAGTTACATGGTGATGTAATTGACAATAGTTGTCTACCTATTTATTTATATATCGTTTGTTGTGTCACCACAAGGCTATATACATTTGAAATGGGATCCTTATTCTCACTAGCAAATCTTTATTTAGATTTGTTGAACTATATAATATGAGGGTAATATAGTTTGATGAAAATAGTGCGAGATACCAATTTAAAATAAGACTTAATTTATTTTGGTAATTAATTAAATGAATGTATGCTAAAATATTATTTTATTTCACATGCAAAATTTGAAAAATGTCACACTCACTATCACTGCGTAGCATACTTTATGCTAACAAGTTGACCGGATCGAATTACACGGGCTAGTTAAGAAATTTGAGAATTGTTCTCACTGTTGAAAAGCTTTCTTATGTCCAAAATTCGCCTGTCCCTGCAAAAGTTGCAAAAATAGCCTCTGAGGAAGAGATTGCTACTTTTAGAAAGTGGCAAGATGATGCATCTCTAGCACAATGCATCATGCTTGCATCTATGAGTAACGAGCTACAACGTCAGCGTTGGTACACACAAATGTATGTGGACCTATGACAACGAATGCACGAGGAGGGCATTCTTATTTTATTACTTTCACTGATGATCGTTCAAGATATGGATATGTGTATTTAATGAAATACAAATTCGAATCGTTTGAAAAGTTAAAAAAATTTAGAAGTGAAGTAGAGAAACAAACCGGCAAGAGTATTAAGATTCTTCGATCGGATGACGTGATGAATTCTTAAGCGGCGAGTTTCTCAATTGTCTTAAAGAAAATGGTATAATCTCACAATGGAATCCACCAGGAACACCACAGTTGAATGATATATCTGAAAGGAGAAATCGAACATTATTGGATATGGTTTGATCCATGATGAGTTTTACCGATCTTCCAGTATCATTCTGGGGCTATGCCCTAGAAGCGGCTGCATACCTACTTAACAAGGTACCTACCAAATCTATCCCAAAGACTCCATATGAGTTATGAATAGGGAGTGTCGACATTTGAAAATTTAAGAAATCCCGCGGGTCGGTTCGTAACCCTGGTTTCCTCAAATTGATCTTCCTAAGTTCTCTCTACCCTTATTCTTTTTATTGCGAAAAAGATTTTGAAGGGTTTTTTTAGGAAAGAGGCCAACATGTGTTTATGTCGACGATTTGTTTGTTTTACAGAGCCGCCAGTTGGTAGATTTGAAAATGGTTGTACCAACTCAATCGAGTTTGATTTGAAAGAGGCCCAATTGCTGGACACTGTCGAAACTTGATCTTTGAAATTGGAGTTTTGAGTTCGGGGGCTTGGTTAAGTGTGGGGAAGGTGTTAGGAAACCCACGACTCCCGTGTCAACACGGTACCACAATCTTTTTAAAATTTTCCTTAAAACTAGAATGCGCGAGTGAATGCTATTTGAAAATTGGGCCTTTTAATTGATTGAAGGCTTTGAAAGGCTTCGTTGAGCCTATATACGAAGGGTTTGATTTGATTTGAAAATCAATCTTTGATTTGATTTGCAAAAAAGCATCATTTAATTTGATTTGCAAAAGCTTTTGAATTGATTTGATAGTGATGTTTTGAAAGCTAGTTTTATCAAACCCTTACGCTGACATAGGAATTGAAGCATATCGCTACTCTCAATTTTATCTTGATAGCCTTAAGGCTGCATGCAAATGGTGATTTATTGGGTTGCGAAGCATCCTCGACCATAGAAACATACAAATATCGATCTCCTCATGGGTATATAACCATCGGAGGGACACTGACAAGACAATCCATATTTTCACTATATTGAGACCTTAAATCCGGTTAACTGTTTTAATGTCTGTGTGCATATACATTTTACAGAAAAACTAGCAGGGTATATCTGTAAACTGGAGTTTGTCCATCATGGGAATCAGATCCCGATTGATTTGATTGTGAATCCCACGATTCCTAGGCTCACATATGAGTAGCCCATAAACCTGCACAATTCAAATTTGTACAGAAATAGATAAATATCCCAAAATTGCCAGAACCGAGGATTCATTCAGTAAATCCCGGTCCGTACGGCTGAAGCGTCTCGTTCCCAATAGATAGCGATCTAAGGGACGCGAGGTTGCTTTCAATACTGAAACTATAAAAATAACTAGATTTAAAGAAATCTCAGCCATTATAGCTTCCAAGTTCTGTCGGGACCTGTTTAAAACGTTGAAAGCTAGAATTAGCGAGACTTGGATAAATCTAGTCCGCCCGTAGATATATCAGTGCAGATTCATATAAAAATAAATATTAAATGCAGCAGTTGAATAAATTGAGCAAAGAAATGTATATAATTAAATATATATAAAAGCTGTAAAAAGGGTGATGAGTTTTTACTCGCAAGCCCGAACTGGAATTAAAATATATATATTTATAAAATAACTATAAATAGCCACGAAATAATCCAGGCTATGACAGAAATGAAATATTTATAGAAAACAATGAAAAGGGCGATGGGTTTTCACGCCGGTGCCCGTATTGGAATTAAAATTGACATAAAATAGTCACCTAGTAACTTGGGAGAGCACCCAGTATGGGAAAGTGTGCAAAAGCAGTAAAATAACCACGAAGTAATACAGGTCGGACTGAAAATATATAAATATATATTTATTGACAGAAATGTAGTTAACCAGGACTGATATGAGTACCAGTGATTGTGAAAGTTTCTTATATATGCGTATATATATAAAAGCGATAAACTACCACGGATTTGACATCCGGGCTTGACAGAATTGAAATGTTAGTCGATTTGCAATTAAATATATACAAAAAAGGGCCAAACCAGGACTGGGAAGATAACCTAGTCTGGCGAAGTTGCCACAAAGGTGTGTGCTAGTGCATTGAAGCTGCTGGAGTTGACGGATCGTCAATCCGAGTTGTAAAAATGCAAAAAACTACGTTTATGTACAGAAATGTACTAAATTTTGACGAAAACGGCCACAGAACTAAGTTCCGGACATATTTTGAAGATGAAACTTCGTGTGCATGTGGAAAGCAGTGCAAAGTAGTAGTATTGACTTTCTGATTGTAAAAATACTTACAATGGAATGTAATACGGGCTTTTTGCCAAATCGTAGGCTTTAAACGTCCAAATCTACCAGTGGTTTTTTGATATATGATAGTATATGGGTATATCTATGTGTTGGAGTGAAATTATTTGGGTTTGGAAGAGGTGTAAAAGTCAGAAACTCAGATGGGCAGAGCTTCGCTGCGTTCTAAAATTATTTTAAAATGAACGGTGGGGCACATTTATTTATAGGCCAGGGAGCCTCCACTCTACTTGGAGCAGCCGCAGGTAGAGGTGCGACTCCCCTAGTTGGGGACCACATGCCCGGTTTGGTCATCTCGAAGTGCGTGCATGCTGAGCAACTCGATGTCAGGTTCGAAACTTCATAACTTTTGATCGGAGAGTCCGTTTGGGGCGTGCTATAGCATTCCAGAAAGCCCTCGCTGGGAGTGTCACAATGACATTGGTGTTAACCCTTTTTAATTTCCCAAAAGCGGGTTCATGACCGGGTCTTCGTTTCCCCATAGTTTGCCCGATGTGCCGTCTGGTGCTGTTTTCACCCGAAATCACCGTTGTGGTTCTTTCTGACCTTGGCGGCATCAATTCGGCTTGAGTTTTATTGAATTGGATGAGATTTGGTAAAATGACCATTTTTTCACTCCTAGGGTTGCCTTTGGTGTCGGCATGGCCTCTAGTTGACTTCCGGGATCTGTTTCCAAGACTTGGATCCCATTCGAGTCTGTTTGTCCCCAGTGTTGCCTCTGTTACTGACGTGGTCATTCCAAGTTTTCTTTTGGATGTGTTGTGATGCTTCAAGTTTATTTTTGAAGTCGACCTTACTTCCCAAACTGATGCCGAGGATGACCTGTACCTCCCGGGTTCCTACCGGGGCTAATTTATACCTCCCGGGTTGCTATCGGTGCTGCGTTGACATCCCGATATGGTTGATTGGTGCTGTGGTTATCCCGATATCGATGACCAGGTTTGAGTTGATGTCTCAATTTTGAGATCAGGGATGATCTGACAGGTCTGATTGACGATCGGAGCTGGATCGATGGTCCGATTGACTATCGGAGTGGGCTGGAGTACCGATATTGGTGATTGAATTTGACTGAAGTTGATCGGCATTGGTGGCCAGATTTAGATCGGATGTCTGGTGTCGGGACCGGGGTTGGCTTGATTGACGGTTTTTCCCTCCTACAGTGTTAGTATTGGGGCAAGGAAAATTTTGAGTGTCTATAGGGAGGAAACAAAATCTTAAACATGTTAAGACTTGGGGTTGTTCAGCTTATGTCAAAAAGTTTGAAAATGATTAGCTGCAGACTAGATCTGAAAAATGTAGATTTGTGGGATGTCCTAAAGAAACATCATGTTATTACTTCTATCTTCCTACTGACCAAAAGGTGTTTGTTGCAAAACATACTGCCTTCTTGGAAAAAGAATTTATCCTTAAAGGGGTCAGTGGGAGTAAGATATATCTTGAAGAAGTTCAAGACCCACAAATTACAACGAATCAAAGTCAAGTACCTGACCAAGTAGAAGAACCTATTGTACAACACCCTATTCGTAAATCTGGAAAAGTACCGAAGATACCTGATACGTATGGTTTTGTCATAGAGGAAGACGATGAGGTACCCATCATAGATGATGATGATCCATTAAATTACAAACATGCTATAAGTAGTAAAGACTTAGAGAAATGGCAAGAAGCCTTAAAATCCGAGATGGACTCAATGTATGAAAACCAAGTATGGACTTTGGTTTCAGCACCTGAGGGCATTAAGCCTATTGGGTGCAAATGGGTCTATAAGAGAAAGACTGGAGCAGATGACAAGGTAGAGACCTATAAGGCCAGACTGGTTGCAAAAGGTTTCAAACAAAGGCAAAGAATTGACAATGATGAAACCTTCTCACCAGTAGCTATACTCAAGTCCATTCGGATTTTGCTTGCGATCGCAACTTATAACAACTACAAGATCTGGCAAGGGGACGTGAAAACGACCTTCCTCATTGGGAAACTTGAGGAGGATGTGTATATGACACAACCAGAGTGTTTTGTTTTAACAGTCGAAACAAATCTAGTCTGTAAGCTACAACGATCCATTTATGGATTGAAGCAAGCTTCTCGAAGGTAGAACATCTGTTTTGATGAGAAAATCAAAGAGTTTGATTTTATCAAAAATGAGGATAACCATGTGTGTACAAAAAGGTTAGTGGGAGCGCTGCAGTCGATTAAAATCTTATATGATGATTATATATTATATGATAGGGAATGATATTCATATGCTGCAGTCGATTAAAATCTTGTTATCTAAACACTTCTCCATAAAAGGACCTGGGAGAAACATCCTATATTTTGGGGATAAAAATCTATAGAGATAGATCTAAAAGGATGCTTGGTTTGTCCCAAGGAACGTACATTGACACGACGCTAAAGAGGTTTAGCATAGAAGATTCCAAGAGAGGTCTCATGCGGATGAGCCATGGAATACATCTCTCTAAGAAAAAGGCCCCAAAGACACCTGAGGAGAGAGAACGTATGAGTAAGATTTCTTATGCTTTGGTAATATGATCTATCATGTATGGTATTATATGAAGTATATCAGATGTCGCTAATGCACTTAGTGTAACAAGAAGATATCAATCGAATCCAGGAGAAGAACACTGGAAGGCAGTGAAAAATATCCTAAAGTACTTAAGAAGAACTAAGGATGTATTTCTTGTCTACGGTAGATCTGAATTGAAACTAGAAGGCTACACAGACTCAAGTTTTCAAACTGATTAAGATGACAGTAAATCCATTTCGGGGCATGTATTTACCTTAAACGATGGCGTAGTGAGTTGGAAGAGTTCCAAGCAGCAAACAGTTGCTGATTCAATGACACAGGCAGAGTACATAGCTGCAAGTGAAGCAACAAAGGAAGCTGTTTAGATGAAGAAGTTTATAACTGAACTTGGTGTGATTCCTAGCATTAGAAGAGCAGTACCTTTATTTCGTGACAACACCGGAGCTGTTGCACAGACCATGGAACCCAGGTCTTATCAGAAATCCAAATACGTGTTACGACGGTTTCATTTAATTGGAGAGATCACTGAAAGAGGAGATGTCGTCCTAGAGCATGTGGACACTCAAAACAACATTGCAGATCCATAAAAGGATGAATATTTATTTAAGAAGCAAATGGAATAATCGTAATAATAAGTTAAGTGTATTTAATTTAATCTATGGTGATAGGATAAATTAAATAGCTTAATATTTATATTTATTATTTAATATTTTAGAAATATTAAATATAAATTAATAAGAGGAGTCATATTATTATTATTATTATTATTATTATTATTATTACTATTATTATTAGTTTAATTCTAAAGGAGTTTGGGAATTAATTAATAAAAGTACTCTCTCATATTCCTAATAAGATTAGGAGGTAAATTAATTAAAAGAGTTTAATTAATTAAAATAAAACCCTAATCCTAAAATGTTTAGGAGGGTTGCCTACATCTATAAATAAGAGGAGTCTTATTTTGATTTAGGGTTAATGCAATTTCTAAGAGTTGGGAGAGCACATTTTTTCTAGAGAGAAGAAAACTAGGGTTTAGCCAAAAACACCAATCTTCTTAATATTTGTTCATCCTTGGTGGATCACCTCTAGAGGCCAAACACTTGGGTAACTGACGTTGGTTAAAGGAAGCAATCACGCCTGGTAGATTCAAGTTGAACAAGGAAAGGATCTGGAGTTGAACTCGTACCTGAGAAAACTCGTATCTTCAAGGGTATGAATCTTATTCTTCATCTTTTCATTTAATTAATAATTGTGCATAAAGGATGATCTGGGTATATGGTTTGTAAAAATTTTAAAACTCTAATTTATCTCGCTTCCGCTTTATGTATGTAATTGTTGCATGTTCATGGATATTACAAACCTAACAGTATCCTCCTCAAGGGCATTTTTTTTATCAGCAACAAAAAAATTCATTAATACCCAAATGCATACATCAATGGCGGAACCAAAATGTTTTACATTTTCTTTAAACTAGCTAAAAACTGGTGCGAAACATGGTGTAAACACCCAAAATTTTGTTTTTATATTACTAACAATGCAGGAGGGCATAAGCGTAATTTCACCTCGGAGACGACCCCGTGGAAGGGCAAAAATGTAATTTTGCCCCAACCATTATATGATATAAGCGATGATCGCGAAACTAAGGATGAGGTTATAAGAAGCCAACACAGCAATCCCGAGACGCAAACTACCTAAGGAGGCCATCTGACTATCATTGGATACCGGAAGATACTTTCCTGCTTGTTTCTTTATCTTCCCGAACTAGAAATGGTCCGGCTCGATGTCATTGCGTAGCACTCGGAAAAAACTTTTTGGAATGGTTAGGCACATCTTCCGACTGTTTTCGGATTAAAAGGCACGAGCGACCGAAGGAACGAACTTTGAGACTACAGGACCCATAGGGCCCAATAGTAGGTGCAATCGCGGCTAGCCGCAGGTACTCCTACGGCTGGCTCCGAGGCTTTTATGAAGGCATCACAGCTCATTTTGAGAAGAGAGAACTCATTCTAGAGAGAGAAACACCATTGTAGAGAGAAGGGCTCAGATTTTGCTCTAAAAAAATATTAGATCCATATTATATCTAGCTTTATATAGTTAGATCTTATACATACAGAGTGATATAACATAGATTCAAGTCAAATGAAGCTTGTATCTTCATTCCCCAAGATGAAAAATCGAATCTTTGTTCATTTCCTTGTAAATCTTGTTAGATCTATTAGATCTAGTTCAATATAGTGCTTATATCTATTTAAAGTTTCAATCTTTATACATATACTGGTTGTTTATCTATGGATCTATTTATTTTACTGAATTTTTTGCATATATACAGTTGAAAATCAAATCTTTTTACTAGATCTACCTTAGATCTAGCCAGATCTAGCCCTTAACCTGTTCTAAAGCTTCGAAGCTTGAACCTTTATGATAGATTAAATCGGATCTAGGTTAGATCTAGTCATTTTCAATGTTTTAAATTGATTTTGAAGACTCCGTAAAACCTTAGATCAATATCTAGTGGGGAGGAGGTACTAACTAATCGCGCAAGGGATTTTAACAAGTGAATCGCCTGATAACTGTTTTAGGATACATTTTTCATATACTTTCATTTAGATACCGATTGTGTCATGGCGTGGTCTTTGGATACCTCAGATCTACGGATTCATGTCCTAGATTCCGAGATCCTTTAATAGATCTCGTTAATACACATAGTCCCTCGAATGTCGACCTCGATATCGCAATCTAAAAGCTAGGGTTTCGGGAGCCCACTTTTAGATCTTTTTCGATTATGTTCAAGCATATTGATGTGAACCTAGGAATCTTGAGGTCGAGATCCATAAATCGGATTTTTACTAGATTCCCACGATGTACATGTTGGGGATTATAATATTAAAATGTTCAAATCATTATACATGTAATTTTGGGCCTTAAAACTGTGACGCCCCCAAATTCGGACCGCCACTGGTCTCTTGAATTCGGTTCGTCATGTTCTCACCATAATACAATAATAATATCTAAAACATACATTCACAGCGGAAGATCTAATTTAGAATAATATACAATGATTTATTATAATTATTCCCCCAAGTCTCGCAACCTACAGTACTTAATTGATTACACAATAATATCAAATAACGACGTGTTACATAATCTAATTTAAACTTAAACATAGTTCAAATTCAATCTTAATACATCATCTTAATAGACGTAAAACAACATCAAAATATTTAGAACATGAAAGGGGCTAGCTAGTCGGTAGCCTTGCCCTTGTCCTTATCCCTGCTCTGCCTTAATTGAAATATTTTAGGGAAAGCAAGAATGAGCAACAAGTTTGCTCTGCAAGTAATATAACAACAAGGGTGAGTATTATAGTTCTCGAATCCCAAAAAGGGTATGGCAAGGTGTGATAGTTCAAGACAACAAGAAATATCAACAGTTTTCAATAACAGTCGCTAAGGACAGCAGAATATCAATAAGTTTCAATGCTAAATCAATTCAAGATTTCAAGATAATTGAATAATGAGCAGTCACTAAGGACTATGAACTTCTACTAAAATTAACAGTAATATACTGATAATCCATCAAGAACAAGTACAACAGGTGATCAGCCTAAAGTACCCTACATTATGCATAATATTTAATCATACTCAAGTGCGCACGTCGGTCTCCCGACAATATACAGTTCCCTTCAAAGAAGGTTGTTCATCTCAATCAATATAAGACTTCCGCACCAATCAATTGGTTTGGATGGCTTTCTAATCATGATATAAGTCTAGCCGAATCAAATGGCATAGACCACTCTTCATAAGTTCAATACTTGACATTAAAGTTCGAAGAATATAATCGACTTTATCATAACTATGACGCAATAAGTTATAATTTGAATAACTCACTTGCACAACAATAAACTTAATACGAATTCAATAAGAATAGAGTTCAAGTACTAGCTTACAATATCCATTGAATAAAGTAATGCAATGGTTTAGGATACTTCCCTTAAGCATAGTCTATCCACGTAAAGTAAATCAACACTTTCGAATCCCTATCATAATATAGTTACGTATATATATGATACCCATTAGTCATATATTTTAACATCATATCTTATCTTGGATATACGATCAACACATAAGCTAAGTTTTATCCTAGCTACACAATTATACCATATATAGTATCATATTTATTCACAAGTCTCGACTAATATATTATTGCCTTTTATCCATAACATTCCTCTTTTCGAGTTAAACATATTCTCATATCATTATTATCACATACGACCATAATCAATACCAAACATATTTTATTTAGTAAGTTATAGCATTGCTATAAGTTAATTGTTAAGAATCGGATTCAAGTATCAACTTACGATATCACATAACATATATACATGTTAAAGGTTCCTTCTGTGACGCCCCCAAATCCGGGTCCCTTCTATTACCTCAGATCCGGTGCAGTCACGATACTACTAACCAAATACTAACGCGAATTTATTACATCTTTTAATCATTAGTAAAATAATACAACTTTGCTTATTATAATTTAGAATATAAATTATATTCATATCCATGATCTCGTCTTTACATCATATTCGATGTTACTAAAATAGAATAATTTAAACTTTTCAATATTCTTTGAATAAATTCTTCTTATTGATTCCATAACTTTGAATCAAATATAATTCTTGAATCAACTATATAATATGATTCAAATTACCGTATAAAGGTTTACAACTCAACTCGATATCCTTTATGTATTAACTAATACATCTTTACAATGCAACAAGTATTAAACATCGTAAGTATATATCAAGCACACTCTTAGAACCTGAACGTGGTTCAAGTAATAATCTAAACAGTATTCTTCATTGCGATACTATCTATCTTTATCAATCAAGAAGCACGAAATCTTTACCGTGAATCCTTAACCTGCAAAAGTGGTTATTTGCAAGAGTGAGCTCGACAGCTCAGCAATTCTAACAGTTTTCATGCATCACATAGCATACAACATCATACTCAGTTCATGCATTTATAAATAATTTATATTTACTACGCATGTTACTTTGACATAACAAGTATATCATCAAAGATCAACTTTCAATCTCATTTATATCTCATATACAGTTCATATATAAGTTCACATTATCACAGCATAATATAATTCAACTAACAGTTATTGAATTCATATATCAAATAGGAACTGAAAGACTTGCCTGATGCGTAGTTTAACAACTACGACTTAACTGCTTAGGAATATTTGCACTTCGTGTAATCCTACACAGTTATATTAATCATAGAGATCACACTCATCAGTTATATACATCCACATATCCTCAATATAATAATAAGTATTATATTGTTTTCCATCTTGGTTCTTAGAACCTTGTTTTACTTTCCTATCATACGCTTAGTATCGTTAGGTACGTATAGTTAGATCTTAACCATACTCAATATCAATATTAACACACTTAACTATTTAAGTGTTCGACACATATTTAAAACTCATAAATCTATAATCCATATTGCTCTTACGTTTCTTAAACCTTATCGAAACCATTACATTCAAACTTTCTAAGTTTCACCTTTTAATATCCTTGTCATACTTAAACTAGTCATCCAAGGCTACTATGTTCATCATGCATACATGTTATAAGTGTATTAACTCAAGTTTTAAAGCCTAGCATGCTCGTTCAAATGAAATTTAATGTTACATGGTTTTCATGTCGGACTTTCATATACCTTAAGTAATTCAAGTCCATGCTTCAAGGTCAACTACTAAGGTCAGGTTATCACATAACAAGGCTAATTAATACTAAGTAGGCATGCTCATGCTAATACTACACATATATACTAAATCACATAGTCTATGCTTTAGAAATTCATTTTCTTGATTATGTGTGCATAGGTGATATCCAGGTTTCATTATAGGATGCTCATGTCAACACATCGATAGGCATAATGACATCCTAATGCATATGCTTGCATGATCATAACATAACTCACATGGTAATCAATGTCGTTAGCTTTCACATTCTAAGTTTTCTCATTGAAAGTCACACTAAGTCAACAAGGTATCATAATACATGTTAAGTGTCTTGTGCTCATAACTCGCATGTCTTAGAACCCATATATAAACCACATATACGTTCTCAAATGGTCAGAATCTAAAAGACTCAAGTCTTGTTCAAGTTTGTTTTCAAAAGTCTTAAGTTTCTCATTTTGAAATCGTCTGAATCTTGCAATCACGTATGCTAGTGTGTGAACACACTTTAAACGTTCATTTCATGTCAACATAGTCTATACGGTTATGTTCATGAAATCAGAATGCACATATGTCACACGGTCTCAAAGTTCATGTTCGAAATCATAAGTTTATTTTACAAAACATGAGGTTTTCTTCCCGAATATGTGCTAGCATGCTCACCAATGTGTATGTTGTATTAAAGAACTCGTACACAATAAGTAAATCAGTATTCAAGCTTGTCCAAAGTGGTATCATATGCTAGCATGGATAGAAATCACAACAGAACACAAAGCTGCTGGTGCAGGCCCTGTGCAGCTGGCCAGTTCAAAATTGGTGCAGCTGCGCCGGTCTCAGTCCAGACGCAGACGCAGGCTGCTTCGGCAGTTCTTCAGCCCAACTCATAAATTTTATACGAAAATCATTTCAAACATTCATATAACAATTCTAACAAGTATAATAACTTATATACTACCTAACAATCATGTTCTAATCCAATAATTTCTCAATCCATGAACAATTCAATAATCAAGAACTTTGAAAATTTACAGAGAATGAAGGACAAGGAAATAAGTGTTATACCTCAGCTAAACTTGAAATCACAGACTCCTTGCTAATACAATGTACTACCTCTATATCTTATACTTATTAGAATTTCTCAGCAAATGAAAAGAATGAGGAGGAAGCCTTATTTATAGAGTCTTGAATATCCAGACACTGCTATTGCCTCCCAAATCAAACAAATGGAATAAAGGATTACATGATGGTTAAGGGAGAGTGGTTGAGAGTGGGTGAATCTCATCATGGATTCCACACCCCTTGAAATCATTGTCAAGCTTGTGATGAAAATGAGGGAGATATAGAGTAGCTATGTGGGTTCACGTGTAGAAGAAGTGGAAAATGGGTACTCAAATTGGGACACAGTAAATATTGATAGTAGTGTGCATACAAGCCAATCATGTATGATGATAAAGCACGTACTTTGTAAACAATCTTATTTATTTATTAATAAAATATTCATTTATTAAAGGCATTTAATTATCTACATGTTGCTGTTTTTATAATATGTAAATAACCCATAGTTTTAAGCAATGCTTTTAGAATTATGATGATGATCATGCTAATGAGATCTAAATTCTTAGAAAGTTTTAAAACTAAAATAGTTCCCAATCGTGGGATTACTAAAAAGGGGATTAGTAAATCCGGATAGATTGGTACATATGTTGCTTGCTCATTGGATGAGGATGATTGATCTCATGATCATTTGTGTGGAGACACTAAAGCAAGTATGTAGGTGCTTATTGGAGAATAAGTTCACTGAACGTGATTCGCTATGGAATACCTAATGGAGATTTACTCGCCTGTCAATAGGAATTCCTAATGTGATAGTAGTACAAGTAGTCCTTGGACTTGAGATCATCATAGTATCTTGTATGTAACAAATTATACTTTGACTTATTCCTTAAGACCTTTTAAGGCATATATAGGGTATGCTTGGGTATAATGAGTTACATATGGAGATAATGAATGATCAATAAAGAATCTACCACCTTCTAGTAAAAGAGGAGATATGTCCTATGTGATTCGTTAAATGACAACCCAGGAATCCTTGGCCAAGGTGAAATGAAATTAGAAAGGAGTTTCTAATTTGCATTATTTGGAGTTGTGCATTTTCTAATCGAAATACATATAATTAAATAAAATAAGACTTGACAGTAAATCCATGTCTTATATTTAATTGGGACATTGTATGGTGGAAGGATTGAATTGTACGGTAACTATTTACTCACAGGTTCTTTTTGATTAATGTTGAAATCTATATTATCTGGAAAGTCGTTGATCGCTAGGGAGGCTTATCCCTATTGTAGAATAAATATTATTTATTTAAATAAATTATTAGTTTAATTTATTTATTTAAATAAGATTAAAATTATTTTAATTGATTTATTCACAACCGGTTTAATATGGAGAACCTAAAGGGTCACACCATAAAAGGAAGAATAATTATTTAAGAAGGTAATGGCATAATCGTAATAATGCATTAAGTATAATTAATTTAATCTATGGTGATAGAATAAATTAAATAGCTTAATGTTTATTATTTAATATTTTGAAAATATTAAATATAAATTAATAAGAGGAGTCTTATTAATATTATTACAATTATTATTATTTTAATTTCTAAAGGAGTTTAGTAATTAATTTAATATTTAGTACTCTCATTTATTCCTAATAAGATTAGGAGACAAATTAATTAAATGAATTTAATTAATTATTCCCATGTGGTGGGAAGCCTAAATTAATTAAAGGAGTTTAATTAATTAAAAGAAATCCCATGTCTAATAGGATTAGAAGGGTTGACCAATGTCTATATAAGAGAAGTCTTATAATAGATATTAGATTGATGCAATTCCAATTGTTGGAGAGTACTCCTTTTCTATAGAGGATAGAAAACTAAGGTTAAGCCAAACACCCTCCTTCTTGATAATTCATCTTCCTTGGTGGATCACCTCTAGAGGCCAAACACTTGGGTGGCTAACGTTGATCAAAGGAAGGAATCTAACCCGGAAATTCAAGGAGATCACGAAGAACAAGGAGTTGAACTAGTACCTGTGGAAGCTTCGTTCTACAAGGGTATGATTCATAACTTCTTATTTATCGTTTTAAATTAATAATTTGCATAAAGGATGATCCGGGTAATGGTTTTGTAGAAATTTTTTAAACTCTGATATACCATGCTTCCGCTAATTTTTGCAATTTGATTGCGTCACGATTTCGTACAAACCCAACAGTGGCATCAGAGCCAAATCTTTATGCAATTATTAATTTATTTTTGATTTCATATACATATGGGTATGTATTTAAAATAATTTATTGGGCATAATTTTATTGTATAAAATTATATTTTTTTTTTTATAAAAAAAAAAAAAAAAAAAAAAGATTTTTTTTGGGAAGAATCACAATTTTTTTGTGCTAATCTTGAATTCTGCAAAGAAAAGGTGTTGTCTCTTTCCTACTCCAAAAAGAAGGTGACCCATCATGAAAGGACTTTTTTTAATAAACCTGCAGGACTCTTTTAATAAAAGAAGGTGACTTCTTTTTAAAAAATAAATATGATATATTTATATATTATATTCTAAATAATTTTATAATTAAAATAAAGAGTTTATTTTAATCTTGAAATTGGATTTCATGCAATTTAAAATTGTACATTAAATGATACTCATATATATATGGAATGTTTTAATTCATGAGATGAATATTTATTTATTGATATATATGGTGATATGTATGAAAATAAATGGGGATTGATTATGGACTATTTGACCAATGTGATTGAATTTTATTTTAGTTGAATGCTTGAATGAATGGGTTTTATTAAATGGGGTCTGCGTACCTCGTCTTCTCTAATTTTTTTTTTCTTGATGTAAAATTCTATCTCCTTCCTATGTACTTCCCCTTGACTGTTGATCAAGGTTTCTATTTAAATTAAATAGTTTAATGTAATAAGAATAGTTAGAATTATCTTGAAGAAATTGGAGACCAAGGAGCAAGGAGCGCGTGAAGACCCGTTTGTATGGAGCCCGAGTTTAAATGTAATAGTTATATTTAAATTTAAATTCTTGCACTCCTAGGTTTGACCTTTTGGTTCACTTGGTGGCTCTAGTGAACCAAACTAGAATAAAAGTCCATAATCAATCCGGGTAGAATATAATATTCTATATTGCATGCTAAATATTATATATATTATATTTTATGCAAACATGCTTCGCATGTTTAATAAAATGACGCGTATTTTATATATATATGTGCATGCGCGCTAAACAAGATGAGACAAATAATAACAAACCCCTCAAAGAAATAATATTAAGTCTGAAGCGTTCAATGATATTTGGAATATCGAACGTCGCCTTCTAGCATGATAAATTAATAGAGTATTAAATATTTAATATGAGCTTGTTGTGCTATCCACAAGGCGAGTATTGCGTATTTAAGATGTTAATTAATCACATTTGATGCTTATCAAGAAAATTGAACGATCTAGTCTTGTTGTGCTATCCACAAGGACGAACATTTTTCTTTTTTGAATTTATGGAAGTGCTAGGCTGGACTTAACTTAAATCATTTTAGTTCGGATGTGCACACACTTGACCATTATGATTTAAGAGGCAAAATAAAAGGAGTTATATAGTGTTGTAATTGACAAGAGTTGTCTACCTATTTATTTGTATATCGCTTGTTGTGCTATCCACAAGGTTATATACATTTGAAATGGGATCCTTATTCTCACTAGCAAATCTTTAATTAGATGTTGCCGAACTATATAAGTGAGGGTAATATAGTTTGATGAAAATAGTGGGAGATACCAATTTAAAATAAAGACCTAAATTTATTTTGGTATGCAAAATTAATAAAATGAATGTTTGCTAAAATGTTATTTTTCACATGCAGAATTTTTAAAAATGTCTAAATCACTAATCTCACTACGAAGCATACTTGATGCAAACAAGCTTACCGGGCCGAATTATGAGGACTGGCTAAGAAATCTGAGAATTGTTCTCACTGCTGAAAAGATTTCTTATGTCCTAAATTCAACTGTCCCTGAATCTGTTTCAGAAACAGCCTCTGAGGAAGAGATTGCCACTTTCAATAAGTGGCAAGATGATGCATCTGTGGCTCAATGCATCATACTCGCATCCATGAATAACGAGCTTCAGCGTCAGCACGAAAAAATGGATGCTCCTGCTATGCTGCTTCACCTCAAGGAGTTGTATGGTGAACAGAGTAGGACTGCTAGATATGAGATATCTAAGGAGCTCTTCCGATCTCGGATGACCGAGGGTACTGCCGTCGAGACTCATGTCCTGAAAGTGATCAATTTGATTGAACGCCTTGGACAGCTTGGGTTCGTCATGGATGGGGAGTTGAGTCAAGACTTGGTCTTGCAGTCACTCCCTGAGACCTTCTCGCAGTTTGTGGTTAATTTTCACATGAATAAGCTAGATGTCAGCTTGCCTGAGCTGCTTAACATGCTGAAAACTGCAGAAGGTCACTTCCCATCCAAGAAGAACCATATCTTGATGGTGGATTCTTCCAATAAAAGGAAGAGACCTAAGGTATCTTCTGAAAAGAAGAAATCCAAGAAGGCTAAGGGAAAGGGGAAAGAAAAGGAACAAAAGAAACCTGAACCAGCTAAAGGAATGTGCTTTCATTGCAACAAGCCGGGACATTGGAAAAGGAACTGCAAGAAGTATCTAGCAGAGAAGAAGCTTGGAGAAGCTTCGACTTCCAATCAAGGTTTGTTTATGATTGAAATTAATTTTTCTGAAAGTCATAATTCTACTTGGGTATTGGATACCGGCTGTGGTTCTCACATATGTAATACTGTGCAGGGACTGGTCAGAAGTAGAAAGCTGAACAATGATGAGGTGATCCTACGAGTGGGGAATGGAGCAAAGGTTGCTGCATTAGCTGTAGGAACTTATTATTTAGCAATGCCTTCGGGCAAGTCCATTTATCTTAATAATTGTTATTATGTTCCGAATATTATTAAAAACATTATTTCAATTTCTGTATTGGATATGGAAGGATTTAACGTTGTTATAAAGAACAATAGTTGTTCTATTTATAAAGACGATGTTTTATATGGTATTGGAAATTTGCGAAATGGACTTTATACACTTGACTTACAAGAAAATATATTTCAAATTGAACAAACTAAGAAAAGAAAAAGAGATGATATTAATTATACCTACATGTGGCACTGTAAACTCGGTCATATCAATGAAACAAGATTATCCAAGTTGCATAAAGATGGGCTCCTCGAGCTATCCGATTATGAATCATATCCAACTTGTGAATCTTGTCTCATGGGTAAAATGACTAAATCTCCTTTTAGTGGAAGAGGAGAAAGAGTTACAGAGTTGTTGGCATTGATTCACACAGACGTTTGTGGGCCTATGACAACAAGTGCACGGGGTGGGTATTCTTATTTTATTACTTTCACTGATGATCACTCAAGATTTGGATATGTGTATTTAATGAAATACAAGTCAGAATCATTTGAAAAGTTCAAAGAGTTCAGAAGTGAAGTAGAGAAACAAACGGGCAAGAGTATAAAGATACTTCGATCAGATCAAGGCGGAGAATACTTAAGCGGTGAGTTTCTCAATTGTCTCAAAGAAAATGGTATAATCTCACAATGGACTCCTCCAGGTACACCACAGTTAAATGGAGTATCTGAAAGGAGAAATCGAACACTGTTAGACATGGTTCGATCCATGATGAGTTTTACCGACCTTCCAATTTCCTTCTGGGGATATGCCCTAGAAACGGCTGCATACCTACTTAACAAGGTACCTACCAAATCCGTCCCAAAGACTCCATATGAGATGTGGAAGGGGAGGAAACCAAATCTTAAGCATGTTAAGACTTGGGGTTGTCCAGCTTATGTCAAAAAGTTTGAACATGATAAGCTACAGACTAAATCCGAAAAGTGTAGATTTGTGGGATACCCTAAAGAAACTGTAGGGTATTATTTCTATCATCTAACTGATCAAAAGGTGTTTGTTGCGAAACATGCTGCCTTCTTGGAAAAGGAGTTTATCCATGAAGGGGTCAATGGGAGTAAGATATATCTTGAAGAAGTTCAAGAACCACAAATTACCACGGATCAAAGTCAGGTACCTGACCAAGTAGAAGAACCTACTATACCACACCCTGTTCGTAAATCTTGGAGAGTACCGAAGATACCTGAGAGGTATGGATTCGTTATAGAGGATGACGATGAGGTACACATCATGAATGATGATGATCCATTGAATTACGAACAGGCCATGAGTAATAAAGACTCAGGGAAATGGCTTGAAGCCATGAAATCCGAAATGGACTCCATGTATGAAAATAAAGTATGGACTTTGGTTTCACCACCTGAAGGCATTAAGCCTATTGGGTGTAAATGGGTCTTTAAAAGAAAGACTGGAGCGGACGGCAAGGTG
This sequence comes from Panax stipuleanatus, assembly GCA_020205555.1. Lineage (NCBI taxonomy): Eukaryota > Viridiplantae > Streptophyta > Magnoliopsida > Apiales > Araliaceae > Panax > Panax stipuleanatus. The sequence goes on along the minus strand of CM035126.1, from coordinate 61,946,390 downwards.
GAGACCTATAAGGCCCGACTGGTTGCAAAAGGTTTCAAACAAAGACAAGGAGTTGATTATGTTGAAACCTTTTCACCAGTAGCTATGCTCAAGTCCATTCGGATTTTGCTTGCAATTGCAGCTTATAACGACTATGAGATCTGGCAGATGGACGTGAAAACGGCCTTCCTCAATGGAAAACTTGAGGAGGATGTGTATATGACACAGCCAGAGGGATTTGTTTCAAAGGTTGGAATAAATCAAGTCTGTAAGCTGCAACGATCCATTTATGGATTGAAGCAAGCTTCTCGTAGATGGAACATTCGTTTTGATGAGACAATCAAAGAGTTTGATTTTATCAAAAATGACGATGAACCATGTGTGTACAAGAAGGTTATTGGGAGCGTAATTTCATTCCTTGTATTATATGTTGATGATATATTACTGATAGGGAATGACATTCCTATGCTACAATCAATTAAAATCTGGTTATCTAAACACTTCTCCATGAAGGACTTGGGAGAAGCATCCTATATTTTGGGGATAAAGATCTATAGAGATAGATCTAAAAGGATGCTTGGTTTATCCCAAGGAACGTACATTGATACGATGCTAAAGAGGTTTAGCATGGAAGATTCCAAAAGAGGTCTCATGCCGATGAGCCATGGAATACATCTCTCCAAGAAACAGGCCCCAAAGACACCTGAGGAGAGAGACCGTATGAGTAAGATCCCTTATGCTTCTGCAATAGGATCTATCATGTACGGTATGATATGTACTAGACCGGATGTTGCTCATGCACTTAGTGTAACGAGCAGATACCAGTCGAATCCTGGAGAAGAGCACTGGAAGGCAGTGAAAAATATCCTAAAGTACTTGAGAAGGACTAAAGATATTTTTCTTGTCTACGGTGGGTCTGAATTAAAACTCGAGGGCTTCACAGAATCAAGTTTTCAAACGGACCAAGATGACAGTAAATCTGTTTCGGGGTATGTTTTACCTTGAACGGAGGCGCAGTGAGTTGGAAGAGTTCCAAGCAGCAAACAGTTGCTGATTCAGTGACAGAGGCAGAGTATATAGCTGCAAGTGAAGCTGCAAAGGAAGCTGTTTGGATGAAGAAGTTCATAACTGAACTTGGTGTGGTTCCTAGCATTAGAGAAGCAGTTCCCGTTTACTGTGACAACACAGGAGCAGTTGCACAGGCTAAGGAACCCAGGTCTCATCAGAAATCTAAACACGTGTTGCGGCGATTTCACTTGATCAGGGAGATCATTGAAAGAGGAGACGTCACCTTGGAGCGTGTAGACTCTCAAGATAACATTGCAGATCCATTTACTAAAGCTATAACACAACAGCAGTTTGATCGTCACTTAGAGAAGATGGGTATGAGATACCATGGCGATTGGCTTTAGTGCAAGTGGGAGATTGATAGTAGTGTGCATACAAGCCAATCATGTATGATGATAAAGCACGTACTTTGTAAACAATCTTATTTATTTATTAATAAAATATTCATTTATTAAAGGCATTTAATTATCTACATGTTGCTGTTTTTATAATATGTAAATAACCCATAGTTTTAAGCAATGCTTTTAGAATTATGATGATGATCATGCTAATGAGATCTAAATTCTTAGAAAGTTTTAAAACTAAAATAGTTCCCAATCGTGGGATTACTATAAAGGGGATTAGTAAATCCGGATAGATTGGTACATATGTTGCTTGCTCATTGGATGAGGATGATTGATCTCATGATCATTTGTGTGGAGACACTAAAGCAAGTATGTAGGTGCTTATTGGAGAATAAGTTCACTGAACGTGATTCGCTATGGAATACCTAATGGAGATTTACTCGCCTGTCAATAGGAATTCCTAATGTGATAGTAGTACAAGTAGTCCTTGGACTTGAGATCATCATAGTATCTTGTATGTAACAAATTATACTTTGACTTATTCCTTAAGACCTTTTAAGGCATATATAGGGTATGCTTGGGTATAATGAGTTACATATGGAGATAATGAATGATCAATAAAGAATCTACCACCTCTAGTAAAAGAGGAGATATGTCCTATGTGATTCGTTAAATGACAACCCAGGAATCCTTGGCCAAGGTGAAATGAAATTAGAAAGGAGTTTCTAATTTGCATTATTTGGAGTTGTGCATTTTCTAATCGAAATACATATAATTAAATAAAATAAGACTTGACAGTAAATCCATGTCTTATATTTAATTGGGACATTGTATGGTGGAAGGATTGAATTGTACGGTAACTATTTACTCAAAGGTTCTTTTTGATTAATGTTGAAATCTATATTATCTGGAAAGTCGTTGATCGCTAGGGAGACTTATCCCTATTGTAGAATAAATATTATTTATTTAAATAAATTATTAGTTTAATTTATTTATTTAAATAAGATTAAAATTATTTTAATTGATTTATTCACAACCGGTTTAATATGGAGAACCTAAAGGGTCACACCATAAAAGGAAGAATAATTATTTAAGAAGGTAATGGCATAATCGTAATAATGCATTAAGTATAATTAATTTAATCTATGGTGATAGAATAAATTAAATAGCTTAATGTTTATTATTTAATATTTTGAAAATATTAAATATAAATTAATAAGAGGAGTCTTATTAATATTATTACAATTATTATTATTTTAATTTCTAAAGGAGTTTAGTAATTAATTTAATATTTAGTACTCTCATTTATTCCTAATAAGATTAGGAGACAAATTAATTAAATGAATTTAATTAATTATTCCCATGTGGTGGGAAGCCTAAATTAATTAAAGGAGTTTAATTAATTAAAAGAAATCCCATGTCTAATAGGATTAGAAGGGTTGACCAATGTCTATATAAGAGAAGTCTTATAATAGATATTAGATTGATGCAATTCCAATTGTTGGAGAGTACTCCTTTTCTATAGAGGATAGAAAACTAAGGTTAAGCCAAACACCCTCCTTCTTGATAATTCATCTTCCTTGGTGGATCACCTCTAGAGGCCAAACACTTGGGTGGCTAACGTTGATCAAAGGAAGGAATCTAACCTCGGAAATTCAAGGAGATCACGAAGAACAAGGAGTTGAACTAGTACCTGTGGAAGCTTCGTTCTACAAGGGTATGATTCCATAACTTCTTATTTATCGTTTTAAATTAATAATTTGCATAAAGGATGATCCGGGTAATGGTTTTGTAGAAATTTTTTAAACTCTGATATACCATGCTTCCGCTAATTTTTGCAATTTGATTGCGTCACGATTTCGTACAAACCCAACAAATATAACTCAGCAACTTGCAAATTAACTTACTATTGTTATATATAGTGTATACCACACTTGGGTTATATATATACATTATATATCATGTACATCTATTTCATTTCCTATAACTTAGGTTATAAATGAACTATAAATGTAATATCCAATTACAATGCATCAAGTAGGTTACATATATACCACATATAATTCATGTACATTTTCTCAACACCGAATATATTTTGATCGGATATTATCACATTATATTGTCTCCTTTATTAAATTTTATTAATTCAATAATTGTTTACAATATATTCATGATATATTATTTTATTATACACTCATATACACATTGTCACACACATTTCATGTACCTCTTACAACTCAATAAACTTTACTATATAGTTTATATTCACAAATTGATAGTAGTGTGCGTACAAGCCAATCATGTATGATGATAAAACACTTACTTTGTAAACAATCTTATTTATTTATTAATAAAATATTCATTTATTAAAGGCATTTAATTATCTACATGGTGCTGTTTTTATAATATGTAAATAACCTATAGTTTTAAGCAATGCTTTTAGAATCATGATGATGATCATGCTAATGAGATCTAAATTTTTAGAAAGCTCTAAAACTAAAATAGTTCCCAATCGTGGGATTACTAAAAAGGGGATTAGTAAATCCAGATAGATTGGTACATATGTTGCTTGCTCATTAGATGAGGATGATTGATCTCATGATCATTTGTGTGGAGACACTAAAGCAAGTATGTAGGTGCTTATTGGAGAATAAGTTCACTGAACGTGACTCGCTATAGAATACCTAATGGAGTTTTACTAGCCTGTCAATAGGAATTCCTAATGTGATAGTAGTACAAGTGATCCTTGGACTTGAGATCATCATAGTATCTTGTATGTAATGAATTATACTTTGACTTATTCCTTAAAGTCCTTTAGGGTATATAAAAGGTTATGCTTGGGTATAATGAGTTACATATGGAGATAATGAATGATCAATAAAGAATCTACCACCTCTAGTAAAAGAGGAAATATGTCCTATGTGATTTGTTAAATGACAACCCAGGAATCCTTGGCCAAGGAAAAATGAAATTAGAAAGGAGTTTCTAATTTGCATTATTTGGAGTTGTGCATTTTCTAATCGAAATACATATAATTAAATAAAATAAGACTTGACAGTAAATTCATGTCTTATATTTAATTGGGACATTGTATGGTGGAAGGATTGAATTGTATGGTAACTATTTACTCACAGGTTCTTTTATGATTAATGTTGAAATCTATATTATCTGGAAAGTCGTTGATCGCTAGGGAGGCTTATCCCTATTGTAGAATAAATATTATTTATTTACATAGATTATTAGTTTAATTTATTTATTTAAATAAGATTAGAATTGTTCTAATTGATTTATTCACAACCGGTTTAATATAGAGAACCTAAAGGGTCACACCATAAAAGGAAGAATAATTATTTAAGAAGGTAATGGCATAATCGTAATAATGCATTAAGTGTAATTAATTTAATCTATAGTGATAGAATAAATTAAATAGCTTAATGTCTATTATTTAATATTTTGAAAATATTAAATATAAATTAATAAGAGGAGTCTTATTAATATTATTATAATTATTATTATTTTAATTTCTAAAGGAGTTTAGTAATTAATTTAATATTAGTACTCTCATTTATTCCTAATAAGATTAGGAGACAAATTAATTAAATGAATTTAATTAATTATTCCCCATGTGGTGGGAAGCCTAAATTAATTAAAGGAGTTTAATTAATTAAAAGAAATCCCATGTCTAATAGGATTAGAAGGGTTGACCAATATCTATAGAAGAGGAGTCTTATAATAGATATCAGTTGAGGAAATTCCAATTATTGGAGAGTACTCCTTTTCTATAGAGGATAGAAAACTAAGCCAACCACCCTCCTTCTTGATAATTCATCTTCCTTGGTGGATCACCTCTAGAGGCCAAACACTTGGGTGGCTAACGTTGATCAAAGGAAGGAATCTAACCCGAAAATTTAAGGAGATCACGAAGAACAAGGAGTTGAACTCGTACCTGTGGAAGCTTCGTTTTACAAGGGTATGATTTCATAACTTCTTATTTATCGTTTTAAATTAATAATTTGCATAAAGGATGATCCGGGTAATGGTTTTGTAGAAATTTTTTTAAACTCTGATATACCATGCTTCCGCTAATTTTTGCAATTTGATTGCATCACGATTTCGTACAAACCCAACAGTGGCATCAGAGCCAAACCTTTATGCAATTATTAATTTATTTTTGATTTCATATACATATGGGTATGTATTTAAAAATAATTTATTGGGCATAATTTTATTGTATAAAATTATTTTTTTAAGAAAAAAAAATGACGTTTTTATTTTTGATACGAATCACAATTTTTTTTTGGGGTGCTAATCTTGAATTCTGCAAGGAAAAGGTGTTGTCTCTTTCTTACTCCAAAAAGAAGATGACCCATCAGGAAAGGACTCTTTTAATAAACCTTCAGGACTCTTTTAATAAAAGAAGGTGATTTCTTTATAAAAAATAAAAGTGAATTTATATTATATATATATATATATATATATGATATATTTATATATTATATTCTAAATAATTTTATAATTAAAATAAAGAGTTTATTTTAATCTTGAAATTGGATTTCATGCAATTTAAAATTGCCCATTAAATGATACTCATATATATATGGAATGTTTTAATTCATGAGATGAATATTTATTTATTGATATATATGGTGATATGTATGATAATAAATGGGGATTGATTATGGACTATTTGACCAATATGATTGGATTTTATTTTAGTTGAATGCTTGAATGAATGGATTTTATTAAATGGGGTCTGTGTACCTCGTCTTCTCTAAATTTTTTTTCTTGATGTAAAATTCTATCTCCCTCCTATGTACTTCCCCTTGACTGCTGATCAAGGTTTCTATTTAAATTAAATAGTTTAATGTAATAGAAATAGATAGAATTATCTTGAAGAAATTGGAGACCAAGGAGCAAGGAGCGCGTGAAGACCTGTTTGTATGGAGCCCGGGTTTAAATGTAATAGTTATATTTAAATTTAAATTCTTGCACTCCTAGGTTTGACCTTTTGGTTCACTTGGTGGCTCTAGTGAACCAAACTAGAATAAAAGTCCATAATCAATCCGGGTAGAATATAATATTCTATATTGCATGCTAAATATTATATATATTATATTTTATGCAAACATTCTTCGCATGTTTAATAAAATGACGCGTATTTTATATATATATGTGCATGCGCGCTAAACAAGATGAGACAAATAATAACAAATCCCTCAAAGAAATAATATTAAGTCCGAAGCGTTCAAATAATATTTGGAATATCGAACGTCGCCTTCTAGCATGATAAATTAATAGAGTATTAAATATTTAATATGAGCTTGTTGTGCTATCCACAAGGCGAGTATTGCGTATTTAAGATGTTAATTAATCACATTTGATGCTTATCAAGAAAATTGAACGATCTAGTCTTATTGTGCTATCCACAAGAACGAACATTTTTCTTTTTTGAATTTATGGAAGTGCTAGGCTGGACTTAACTTAAATCATTTTAGTTCGGATGTGCACACACTTGACCATTATGATTTAAGAGGCAAAATAAAAGGAGTTATATAGTGATGTAATTGACAAGAGTTGTCTACCTATTTATTTGTATATCGCTTGTTGTGCTATCCACAAGGTTATATACATTTGAAATGGGATCCTTATTCTCACTAGCAAATCTTTAATTAGATGTTGCCGAACTAAATAAGTGAGGGTAATATAGTTTAATAAAAATAGTGGGAGATACCAATTTAAAATAAAGACCTAAATTTATTTTGGTATGCAAAATTAATAAAATGAATGTTTGCTAAAATGTTGTTTTTCACATGCAGAATTTTAAAAATGTCAAAATCACTAATTTCACTGCGAAGCATACTTGATGCTAGAAAGCTTACCAGGCCGAATTATACGGACTGGCTAAGAAATCTGAGAATAGTTCTCACTGCTGAAAAGATTTCTTATGTCCTAAACTCATCTGTCCCTGTAACTGTTCCAGAAACAGCCTCTAAGGAAGAGATTGCCACCATTGTAAAGTGGCAAGATGATGCATCTGTGACTCAATGCATTAGGCTCGCATCCATGAATAACGAGCTTCAGCGTCAGCACGAAAACATGGATGCTCCTACTATGTTGATTCACCTCAAGGAGTTGTATGGTGAACAAAGTAGGACTGTTAGATATGAGATATCTAAGGAGCTCTTCCGATCTCGGATGACCAAGGGCAAAGTGAACATAAAGGAACAAAAGAAATCTGATCCAGCTAGCAAAGGAATGTGCATCCATTGCAACGAGCCGGGTCATTGGAAGAGGAACTGCAAGAAGTTTCTGGCAAAGAAGAAGCTTGGAGAAGCTTCGACTTCCAATCAAGGTTTGTTCATGATTGAAATTAATTTTTCAGAAAGTCAAAATTCTACTTGGGTATTGGATACCGGCTGTGATTCTCACATACGTAATAATGTGAAGGGACTGGTCAGAAATAGAAAGCTGAGCAATGATGTGGTCATCCTACGAGTGGGGAATGGAGTAAAGGTTGCTGCATTAGCTGTAGGGACTTATTGTTTAGTAATGTCTTTGGGGCAAGTCCATTTATCTAAATAATTGTTATTTTATTCTGAATATTATTAGAAACATTATTTCTATTTCTGTATTGGATATGGAAAGATATGACGTTATTATAAAGAACAACAGTTGTTCAATTTATAAAGACGATGTTTTATATAGTATTGAAAATTTGCGAAATGGACTTTATATACTTGACTTGCAAGAAAATATATTTTAAATTGAACAAACTAAGAAAAGGAAAAGAGATAATATTAATTATACCTACATGTGACACTGTAGACTCGGTCATATCAATGAAACAAGATTATCCAAGTTGCATAAGGATGGGCTCCTAGAGCTATCCGATTATGAATCATATCCAACTTGTGAATCTTGTCTCATGGGTAAAATGACTAAATCTCCTTTTAGTGGAAAAGGAGAAAGAGTTACAAAGTTGTTGGCATTGATTCACACAGACTTTTGTGGACCTATGACAACAAGTGCACGGGGTGGGTATTCTTATTTTATTACTTTCACTGATGATCACTCAAGATTTGGATATGTGTATTTAATGAAATACAAGTCAGAATCATTTGAAAAGTTCAAAGAGTTCAGAAGTGAAGTAGAGAAACAAACGGGCAAGAGTATAAAGATACTTCGATCAGATCGAGGTGGAGAATACTTAAGCGGTGAGTTTCTCAATTGTCTCAAAGAAATAGGTATAATCTCATAATGGACTCCTCCAGGTACACCACAGTTAAATGGAGTATCTGAAAGGAGAAATCGAACACTGTTGGACATGGTTCGATCCATGATGAGTTTTACCGACCTTCCAATTTATTTTTGGGGATATGCCCTAGAAATGGCTGCATACCTACTTAACAAGGTACCTACCAAATCCTCCCCAAAGACTCCATATGAGATGTGGAAGGGGAGGAAACCAAATCTTAAGCATGTTAAGACTTGGGGTTGCCCAGCTTATGTCAAAAAGTTTGAAAATGATAAGCTACAGACTAAATCCGATAAGTGTAGATTTGTGGGATACCCTAAAGAAACTTTAGGGTATTATTTCTATCATCCAACTGATCTAAAGGTGTTTGTTGCGAAACATGCTGCCTTCTTGGAAAAGGAGTTTATCCATGAAGGGGTCAGTGGGAGTAAGATATATCTTGAAGAAGTTCAAGAACCACAAATTACCACGGATCAAAGTCGGGTACCTGACCAAGTAGAAGAACCTACTATACCACATCCTGTTCGTAAATCTGGAAGAGTACCGAAGATACCTGAGAGGTATGGATTCGTTATAGAGGATGACGATGAGGTACACATCATGAATGATGATGATCCATTGAATTACGAACAGGCTATGAGTAATAAAGACTCAGGAAAATGGCTTGAAGCTATGAAATCCGAAATGGACTCCATGTATGAAAACAAAGTATGGACTTTGGTTTCACCACCAGAAGGCATTAAGCCTATTGGGTGTAAATGGGTCTTTAAAAGAAAGACTGGAGCGGACGGCAAGGTAGAGACTTATAAGGCCTGACTGGTTGCAAAAGGTTTCAAACAAAGACAAGGAGTTGACTATGATGAAACCTTTTCACCAGTAGCTATGCTCAAGTCCATTCAGATTTTGCTTGCGATTGCAGCATATAACGACTATGAGATCTGGCAGATGGACGTGAAAACGGCCTTCCTCAATGGGAAACTTGAGGAGGATGTGTATATGAAACAGCCAGAGGGATTTGTTTCAAAGGTTGGAACAAATCAAGTCTGTAAGCTGCAACGATCCATTTATGGATTGAAGCAAGCTTCTCGTAGATGGAACATTCGTTTTGATGAGACAATCAAAGAGTTTGATTTTATCAAAAATGACGATGAACCATGTGTGTACAAGAAGGTTAGTGGGAGCGCAGTTTCATTCCTTGTATTATATGTTGATGATATATTACTGATAGGGAATGACATTCCTATGCTACAATCGATTAAAATCTGGTTATCTAAACACTTCTCCATGAAGGACTTGGGAGAAGCATCCTATATTTTAGGGATAAAGATCTATAGAGATAGATCTAAAAGGATGCTTGGTTTATCCCAAGGAACGTACATTGATGCAATGCTAAAGAGATTTAGCATGGAAGATTCCAAAAGAGGTCTCATGCCGATGAGCCATGGAATACATCTCTCCAAGAAACAGGCCCCAAAGACACCTGAGGAGAGAGCCCGTATGAGTAAGATCCCTTATGCTTCTGCAATATGATCTATCATATAAGGTATGATATGTACTAGACCGGATGTTGCTCATGCACTTAGTGTAACGAGCAGATACCAGTCGAATCCAGGAGAAGAGCACTGGAAGGCAGTGAAGAATATCCTAAAATACTTGAGAAGGACTAAGGATATTTTTCTTGTCTACCGTGGGTCTGAATTAAAACTCGAGAGCTTCACAGACTCAAGTTTTCAAACGGACCAAGATGACAGTAAATCTGTTTCGGGGTATGTTTTTACCTTGAACGGAGGCGCAGTGAGTTGGAAGAGTTCCAAGCAGCAAACAGTTGCTGATTCAGTGACAGAGGCAGAGTATATAGCTACAAGTGAAGCTGCAAAGGAAGCGATTTGGATGAAGAAGTTCATAACTGAAGTTGGTATGGTTCCTAGCATTGGAGAAGCAGTTCCCGTTTACTGTGACAACACAGGAGCAGTTGCACAGGCTAAGGAACCAAGGTCTCATCAAAAATCTAAACACGTGTTGCGGCGATTTCACTTGATCAGGGAGATCATTGAAAGAGGAGACGTCACCTTAGAGCGTGTAGACTCTCAAGACAACATTGCAGATCTATTTACTAAAGCTTTAACACAACAGCAGTTTGATCGTCACTTAGAGAAGATGGGTATGAGATACTATGGCGATTGGCTTTAGTGTAAGTGGGAGATTGATAGTAGTGTGCATACAAGCCAATCATGTATGATGATAAAGCACTTACTTTGTAAACAATCTTATTTATTTATTAATAAAATATTCATTTATTAAAGGCATTTAATTATCTACATGGTGCTGTTTTTATAATATGTAAATAACCCATAGTTTTAAGCAATGCTTTTAGAATCATGATGATGATCATGCTAATGAGATCTAAATTCTTAGAAAGCTCTAAAACTAAAATAGTTCCCAATCGTGGGATTAGTAAATCCGGATAGATTGGTACATATGTTGCTTGCTCATTGGATGAGGATGATTGATCTCATGATCATTTGTGTGGAGACACTAAAGCAAGTATGTAGGTGCTTATTGGAGAATAAGTTCACTGAACGTGACTCGCTATGGAATACCTAATGGAGTTTTACTCGCCTGTCAATAGGAATTCCTAATGTGATAGTAGTACAAGTGATCCTTGAACTTGAGATCATCATAGTATCTTGTATGTAATGAATTATACTTTGACTTATTCCTTAAAGTCCTTTAGGGTATATAACAGGTTATGCTTGGGTATAATGAGTTGCATATGGAGATAATGAATGATCAATAAAGAATCTACCACCTCTAGTAAAAGAGAAAATATGTCCTATGTGATTCGTTAAATGACAACCCAGGAATCCTTGGCCAAGGTAAAATGAAATTAGAAAGAGGTTTCTAATTTGCATTATTTGGAGTTGTGCATTTTCTAATTGAAATACATATAATTAAATAAAATAAGACTTGACAGTAAATTCATGTCTTATATTTAATTGGGACATTGTATGGTGGAAGGATTGAATTGTATGGTAACTATTTACTCACAAGTTCTTTTATGATTAATGTTGAAATCTATATTATCTGGAAAGTCGTTGATCGCTAGGGAGGCTTATCCCTATTGTAGAATAAATATTATTTATTTACATAGATTATTAGTTTAATTTATTTATTTAAATAAGATTAGAATTGTTCTAATTGATTTATTCACAACCGGTTTAATATAGAGAACCTAAAGGGTCACACCATAAAAGGAAGAATAATTATTTAAGAAGGTAATGGCATAATCGTAATAATGTATTAAGTGTAATTAATTTAATCTATAGTGATAGAATAAATTAAATAGCTTAATGTCTATTATTTAATATTTTGGAAATATTAAATATAAATTAATAAGAGGAGTCTTATTAATATTATTACAATTATTATTATTTTAATTTCTAAAGGAGTTTAGTAATTAATTTAATATTAGTACTCTCATTTATTCCTAATAAGATTAGGAGACAAATTAATTAAATGAATTTAATTAATTATTCCCCATGTGGTGGGAAGCCTAAATTAATTAAAGGAGTTTAATTAATTAAAAGAAATCCCATGTCTAATAGGATTAGAAGGGTTGACCAATATCTATATAAGAGGAGTCTTATAATAGATATCAGTTGAGGCAATTCTAATTGTTGGAGAGTACTCCTTTTCTATAGAGGATAGAAAACTAAGCCAACCACCCTCCTTCTTGATAATTCATCTTCCTTGGTGGATCACCTCTAGAGGCCAAACACTTGGGTGGCTAACGTTGATCAAAGGAAGGAATCTAACCCGAAAATTTAAGGAGATCACGAAGAACAAGGAGTTGAACTCGTACCTGTGGAAGCTTCGTTTTACAAGGGTATGATTTCATAACTTCTTATTTATCGTTTTAAATTAATAATTTACATAAAGGATGATCCGGAAATGGTTTTGTAGAAATTTTTTTAAACTCTGATATACCATGCTTCCGCTAATTTTTGCAATTTGATTGCATCACGATTTCGTACAAACCCAACACAAATAACATAGTCGCATTGCACTTTACACTTCGTATAACATATAGTTAACTATCATACATTATACTTTTAATATCGCATAGTTGCACATAGAAATTAATAAATTACTTATCTTATCAATTAATTAATAATAATATTAATTAATCCCTTCCTCGTAAATCAATTATTAATCTCTATAACAATTGATTAATATAAATCTTATAATATTTATAATTCATTTATTCATTAATCAACATATTATTAAATAATTACTTGATAATATTATATTATCCATAATAATAATTAATATAATAAGACAGTATATCTCATTCCTCATCAATACAATTCCGATTATATCTATATTCAATTTTCTTATTATTATACTATCACTAGCCATAATAATAATTTAACATACTATTATAATAATAATTAATATCGATTAATTGTTTAAATTAATAATTCTTCCATCCTCGAATTAATCAATTCATTATCGAATCTATTATCGTGCCACACAAGGCATTTCTCACAAGCTTAATCTCAAGTTTATTATTATTCCCATCACTTACTACTTATAACATGTTCAATATAATTAGAATTATTAAGTCACAAGGTCCACATATAAATATATTACGAATAGAAATATTCAAATATTATTTATAACACTTATGGTACTATAGCAACTCAAGTTATTAAAATAACTAAGTTTTCTTATATAAATTAAACTCCTTTTGAAAATATATTAGAAATTATGTATTTAACCATAACATAAAATATTATGTTTTCTCCAAATAAGGATATTCATTATTAGAAAATAATTTACTCATTGTCTCAAGATATTATAATTAATATAATATCTATTAAAAATAATCACATGTACGACACATGTACATTATATATAGAAAATAGGTAATAAGTTTATTTTCTATTATAATAATTTGTTTCCATCAATTTATTTACATATAACAAATACGTTTTAATATATTTACTATATTAATTAATCACACCTCATACAAAAACATATAAGGTAATATTATTATTCAAAAATAACATTTCCTCCTTTTATTAAAATAATTCAATATTAGAAATTATTTTAATACCCTTTATTAGAAATATATAATAATTAGTTCTCTTTCTTTTCTATATATTGTTCCCAAAACAATTTCTTCAAATATTCATTTAAAGATATAATGATTTCCATTTCTATTTAATATCGTATATATATATTTATTAACGTTATTCGTGTTAGGTTTGCTAGAAACATAAGCATGCAATCAAATTACATAAACGCAGCGGAAGGGATGAAAAAAATCAGTTTTTAAAATTTTCTTACAAACCCATAACCATGATCATGCTTTGTGCTAGTTATCAATAACAGAAAAGAGAATGGAATTATACCTTTAAATATCCAAGCTTCCTCAGGTACAAGTTCTACTTATTTAATTTCTTTGATTCCTCTGTAGTGGCTCCTTCCCTTGATTAATGTCAGCCACTCAAATATTTGGCCTCAAACGGTGATCCACCAAGGAAGATGAAGAACTCAGGAAGATGGGTTATTGGCTTAATCCTTGTTTCTATCTCTATAGAATATTTGTACTCCCAACCTTTGGAAAAATTCACGTACCTTATTTCTGATATAAGACTCTCTTATATAGATATTAGGTTAACCCTCCTAATCCAATTAGAATATGGTTTTAATTAATTAATTAATTAAACACTTTTAATTAATTTATATCCTAATCTTATTAGGATTGAGAGAGAATACTGATATTATATTAATTCCTAAACTCCTTTAGAATTAAAAATAATAATAATATTAATAAGACTCCTCTTATTAATTTATATTTAATATTTCTAAAATATTAAATAATAAACATTAAGCTATTTAATTTATTCTATCACCATAGATTAAATTAATTACACTTAATGCATTATTATTATCATGCCATTTTCTTCTTAAATAATTCTTCTTCCTTTTATGGTGTGACCCTTTAGGTTCTCCATATTAAATCGGTTGTGAATAGATCAATTAGAACAATTCTAATCTTATTTAAATAAATAAATTAAACTAATAATCTATTTAAATAAATAACATTCATTCTACAATAGGGATAAGCCTCCCTAGCGATCAACGACTTTCTAGATAATATAGATTTCAACATTAATCATAAAAGAACTTGTGAGTTAATAGTTACCGTACAATTCAATCCTTCCACCATACAATGTCCCAATTAAATATAAGACATGAATTTACTGTCAAGTCTTAATTTATAATCATATGTATTTCGATTAGAAAATGCACAACTCCAAATAATGCAAATTAGAAACCTCTTTCTAATTTCATTTCACCTTGGCCAAGGATTCATGGGTTGTCATTTAACGAATCACATAGGACATATCTCCTCTTTTACTAGAGGTGGTAGATTCTTTATTGATCATACATTATCTCCATATGCAACTCATTATACCCAAGCATACCCTATATATGCCTTAAAAGGCCTTAAGGAATAAGTCAAAGTATAATTTGTTACATACAAGATACTATGATGATCTCAAGTCCAAGGATCACTTGTACTACTATCACATTAGGAATTCCTATTGCCAGGCGAGTAAAACTCCATTAGGTATTCCATAGCGAGTCACATTAAGTGAACATATTCTCCAATAAGCACCTACATACTTGCTTTAGTGTCTCCACGCAAATGACCATGAGATCAGTCATCCTCATCCAATGAGCAAGCAACATATGTACCAATCTATCCGGATTTACTAATCCCCATTTTAGTAATCCCACAATTGGGAACTATTTTAGTTTTTAAGCTTTCTAAGAATTTAGATCTGATTAGCATGATCTCATCATGATTCTAAAAGCATTGCTTAAAACTATGGGTTATTTACATATTATAAAAACAGCACCATGTAGATAATAAAATGCCTTAAATGAATATTTTATTAATAAATAAATAAGATTATTTACAAAGTATGTACTTTATCATCATACATGATTGGCTTGTATGCACACTACTATCAATCTCCCACTTGCACTAAAGCCAATCGCCATGGTATCTCATACCCATCTTCTCTAAGTGATGATCAAACTGCTGTTGTGTTAGAGCTTTAGTAAATGGATCTGCAATGTTGTCTTGAGAGTCCACACGCTCCAAGGTGACGTCTCCTCTTTCAATGATCTCCCTGATCAAGTGAAATCGCCGCAACACATGTTTGGATTTCTGATGAGACCTGGGTTTCTTAGCCTGTGCATCCGCTCCGGTGTTGTCACAGTATACGGGAACTGCTTCTCCAATGCTAGGAATCACACCAAGTTCAGTTATGAACTTCTTCATCCAAACAGCTTCTTTTGGACCTTCACTTGCAGCTATATAGTCTGCCTCTGTCACTGAATCAGCAACTGTTTGCTGCTTGGAACTCTTCCAACTCACTGCGCCTCCGTTTAAGGTAAACACATACCCTGAAACAGATTTACTGTCATCTTGGTCTGTTTGAAAACTTGAGTCCGCGAATCCCTCGAGTTTTAATTAAGACCCACCGTAGACAAGAAAAATATCTTTAGTCCTTCTCAAGTACTTTAGGATATTCTTCACTGCCTTCCAGTGCTCTTCTCTTCAATTCGACCGGTATCTGCTTGTTACACTAAGTGTGTGAGCAACATTCGATCTAGTACATATCATACCGTATATGATAGATCCTATTGCAGAAGCATAAGGGATCTTACTCATACGGTCTCTCTCCTCAGGTGTCTTTGGGGCCTGTTTCTTGGAGAAATGTATTCCATGGCTCATCGGCATAAGACCTCTTTTGGAATCTTCCATGCTAAACCTCTTTAGCATCGTATCAATATACGTTCCTTGGGATAAGCCGAGCATCCTTTTAGATCTATCTCTATAGATCTTTATCCCCAAAATATAGGATGCTTCACCCAAGTCCTTCATGGAGAAGTTTTTAGATAACCAGATTTTAATTGATTGTAACATAGGAATGTCATTCCCTATCAGTAATATATCATCAATATATAATACAAGGAATGATACTGCGCTCCCACTAACCTTCTTGTATGCACATGGTTCATCCTCATTTTTGATAAAATCAATCTCTTTGATTGTCTCATCAAAACGAATGTTCCATCTACGAGAAGCTTACTTCAACTCATAAATGGATCGTTGTAGCTTACAGACTTGCATTGTTCCAACTTTTGAAATAAATCCCTCTGGCTGTGTTATATACACATCCTCCTCTAGTTTCCCATTGAGGAAGGTCGTTTTCACGTCCATCTGCCAGATCTCATAGTCGTTATAAGCTGCAATCGCAAGTAAAATCCGAATGGACTTGAGCATGGCTACTGGTGAGAAGGTTTCATCATAGTCAACTCCTTGTCTTTGTTTGAAACCTTTTGCAACCAGTCGGGCCTTATAGGTCTCTACCTTTTCGTCTGCTCCAGTCTTTCTCTTAAAAACCCATTTACACCCAATAGGCTTAATACCTTCAGGTGGTGAAACCATAGTCCATACTTTATTTTCATACATGGAGTCCATTTCAGATTTCATGGCTTCAAGCCATTTCTCTGAGTCTTTATTACTCATAGTCTATTCGTAATTCAATGGATCATCATCATTCATGATGTGTACCTCATCGTAATCCTCTATAATGAATCCATACCTCTCAGGTATCTTCGGTACTCTTCCAGATTTACAAACAGGGTGTGGTACAGTAGGTTCTTCTACCTGGTTAGGTACCTGACTTTGATCCGTGGTAATTTATGGTTCTTTCTTCAAGATATATCTTACTCCCACTGACCCCTTCATGGATAAACTCTTTCTCCAAGAAGGCAACATGTTTCGCAATAAACACCTTTAGATCAGTTGGATGATAGAAATAATACCTTACGGTTTCTTTAGGGTATCCCACAAATCTACACTTATCGGATTTAGTTTGTAGCTTATCATTTTCAAATTTTTTGACATAAGCTGGGCAACCCCAAGTCTTAACATGCTTAAGATTTGGTTTCCTCCCCTTCCACATCTCATATGGAGTCTTTGGGGCGGATTTGGTAGGTACTTTGTTAAGTAGGTATGCAGCCGTTTCTAGGGCATAACCCCAGAAGGAAATTGGAAGATCGGTAAAACTCATCATGGATCGAACCATGTCCAACAGTGTTCGATTTCTCCTTTCAGATACTCCATTTAACTGTGGTGTACCTGGAGGAGTCCATTGTGAGATTATACCATTTTCTTTGAGACAATTGAGAAACTCACCGCTTAAGTATTCTCCACCTCGATCTGATCGAAGTATCTTAATACTCTTTCCTGTTTGTTTCTCTACTTCACTTCTGAACTCTTTGAACTTTTCAAATGATTCTGATTTGTATTTCATTAAATACACATATCCAAATCTTGAGTGATCATCAGTGAAAGTAATAAAATAAGAATACCCACCCCGTGCACTTGTTGTCATAGGTCCACAAAAGTCTGTGTGAATCAATGCCAACAACTCTGTAACTCTTTCTCCTTTTCCACTAAAAGGAGATTTTGTAATTTTACCCATGAGACAAGATTCACAAGTTGGATATGATTTATAATGGGATAGCTCTAGGAGCCCATCCTTATGCAACTTGGATAATCTTGTTTCATTGATGTGACCGAGTCTACAGTGCCACATATAGGTATAATTAATATCATCTCTTTTTTTCTTCTTAGTTTGTTCAATTTGAAATATATTTTCTTGCAAGTCAAGTATATAAAGTCCATTTCGCAAATTTCCAATAACATATAAAACATCGTCTTTATAAATAGAACAAATTTTGTTCTTTATAACAACATTAAATCCTTCCATATCCAATACAGAAATTGAAATAATATTTTTAATAATATTCGGAACATAATAACAATTATTAAGATAAATAGACTTTTTCGAAGGCATTGCTAAACAGGAAGTTCCTACAGCTAATGCAGCAACCTTTGCTCCATTCCCCACTCGTAGGATCACCTCATTATTGTTTAGCTTTCTACTCTGACCAGTCCCTGCATAGTATTACATATGTGAGAACCACAGCCGGTATCCAATACCCAAGTAGAATTATGACTTTCAAAAAAATTAATTTCAATCATAAACAAACCTTGATTGGAAATCAAAGCTTCTCCAAACTTCTTCTCTGCTAGAAACTTCTTGCAGTTCCTCTTCCAATGTCCCGGCTCATTGCAATGAAAGCTGTAACGACCATGAATTTTAAACTCCTTATTTATTAAATATGTGATTTAAGTTTAACGAGTTAGTTTTGTGAGTTTATTTAAACCTTATGTGGTGGTAAGAATTTGTGAAATGATTAAGGGAGTCACTAATAGTTTATTTAAATTAGTGGACTAACCCTAAGACTTTAATATCAGAAAATTGATAGGATTATTAATAATTAAATATTTAATTTATTTGAATATCGTGGCAGGATTTGAATGTGTTTCATTAATTTCAATTATAGTTAATTAATTGATAATGTGTTGATTAACAATTATTATGAATAAATAATAATTAATGAATGAGAGATTAATAAATATAATAATATTATATTTACTTGATTAATTATTTCATACAAGCATGCAATATTAAACCTTTAAGATATGGTAGTTAACTATATATTATATATAGTACAAGGTGACATATGAATATGTCTATATATTATATATATAGACTATATATTAAGATTAATTGCATTAATAGAGTTACATAATAATATTGTTTATGTGACATGATGTGTGTGAGTAAAATTTGATGAATACCCTATTACCTTATATTAATATCAATAACATTATTAATTGATAAATAATTTTAATAAGTTAGTATAATGATTATAATAATACCAAATTACTTTACATTCGGTATTAAGAAAAATGTGCATGGATTATATGTATGTACACTACTTGATACATTGCATTATTATTGGCTCATTAGAAATTATGAATTTAAACTTAAGTATATACTATGTGTATATATATTATACAACCTAGTGTATTTATTATATGACTAGTGTTGGACATATATGATAAATACCTTACTAGTTGCTACATTGCTGAGTTAACTGGCTTGTCCCATAATTAGAGTTCCATCCTCAATTTCCTCTTCACGTGTATGCCCACATGCTATGATACACTAGCCTCTTTTCTTCTCAAATTCATCAATGCTAGCTAATGATTTCAAGAGGTGTGGAGTTCATGATGAACTCACCAACTACTCAACCACCAATCCTTAACCATTGCACAAACACTCATTCCTTTGGTTTAATCTAATAGAGAATTGCAAAGTCTGTGTAAATATTTATCTATAAATATAGCTCCCCTTCTCCTTCATTCATTTGCTGAGCATTTCATTTGATTTAAGGGAGAGTATCATAGTATCATTATAGAATCTGTTTAGCAACAAGTTCAATTTCCATTTGTAGAGGTATACTTTCTACCATTTCCATTCTTGTTCAAATTCTATAAAATGCTAAGTTCTTAAATCTTTGACTAAGCATGAATTTTATGATAAGTGATTGGGAAATTCTTAGTAGTAAGTATATTAGTTTACAAGTATTATAGAATTGTTTTATATTGTGACTGGAATGAATTTCGTACGAGTTTCTGAGATGGGTTAGCAAAACTACCGAAAATAGCCTGCTCAAGCACTGGCCGGACATCGGCATAGCTGCGCCGGGTTTATACCTGGTGCTTGCGCAGCTGCGCAGGTTCCTGTGACCAGTTTTTATTTTCTGCTTCTGTTAAGCTGCTGTGATATATTAACATGTGATATACCATTGAAACAAGCTTGTGAACATGATTTAAATGTAGATATTAGTACAATGACATGATATAAGTATGTATTCCTTGATGCTATACGTATATATCATGATCATGTTAGTACAAAAAGCATATGTTTTAAAAGGAAACTTGTAGTTTCGAAAGAGAACTTGTTACGCACATATCGTGTATGCATTCTGAAATTATGAACATGATAGTATGGTTTATATTTACTTGAAATGCATGTTTAAAATGTTAAACACACTAGCATACGTGATTGCAAGGTTCGGACGATTTTGAAATAAGAAACTTAAGAACTTTGAAAAGAAAACTTGACCAAGGACTTTGTCTTGTGATTTTTGACCATATGAGAGCTTTCATGTGGTTTAGATATGCATTCTAATACATGTGAGTCATGACTACAATACACTTAACATGTGTTATGATATCTTGTTGACTTAATGTGATTTTCGATGTGAAAACTTAGAATGAGAAAACTAAATAGCGTCGATTACCATGAAAATGATATTATGATCATGCGAACATGTGTATTAAAGTTCATTATACCTATAAGCATATTAACATAGACCTCGTTTGGTCAAAGTGTGAATTTCGCATATGCACGTATTCAAGAAATGAATTTCTGAAGCATGAACTACGTGATTAAAGTATATGTGTGTAGTATACTCGAGCATACATATTAAATATTGTTTAGCATTGTTATGTGATAACCTGAATTTAGTAATCAACTTTAAAGTATGAACTTGTTTAACTTCAGGTATGTGATTTACCGACATAAAGACATATGACTCTAAATTGGATTAGGATGAGCATGCTAGGTTTTCAAACTTGAAATTATAATCATAAAGCATGTATGTTGATTAAATATAAGTAACTTGAAGTACTATGTGTTCAAGCCTATATTGATGCATAGAAACTAGATAATCTAAAGTTATTAAATCTATGACATGATTAGATTGACTTACGTGAATTATAGATAGATTTATAAGATAAGCAGATTCTTGTAAGTGTAGACTCGTATTAGTTTACACATGCTAATTGGAATACCGACTTGTTAATGTTAGGTTATTTCAACAAGATTTAATTAAAGCTAGAACTTAATTGTAGCTGAGCAATCAGGCAAGTCTCCGAACTTCACTCTTTGGTTGTGCAAGTTCTTTAATTCTTATTGTGCAAGTTCCTATCCTTCTCATATTGTATTGAGTAGGTTACTATCGTATTGACAGTTAATTATTTAAAGCTTGAACTTTATTTCCAAGCATGCTATTAGGTGGTTTAATTACTTTACAATTATTCTACATCGATATTATTGTTATTCGCACTTGGTGCACTTGAGTTCGTACAGTCTTGGACTTGTACATCTTTTAAAGTTCTACAATTCTTGAACTTTGTCAGTTAGAGTCTGAACCCTTGCTCGGTCAGACAATTGTATAAAATTTTATGAAAGCTATCCAAACCAATTGATGGTAAGAATTCTTAGACTGAAAGAACACCCCTTATATATATAGGGGAGTACCCCAGGTATCTAGTATAAAGATACAAACAGCAGAGTTGAATGTTATGCATATACATGGCGTACGCGAGGCTAATCCCCTCAAGTACTATTCTGTAGCCAGTAACCAAAGGGTCAATCAGCTATTGATTCCGTTGGAGCTTTATAGTTCAAAAGTCTACTTGACTATCAGTTATTCTAAAAGCAATTATTATTCTTGCTTTCGATATTCATATTGTGGAATTCATTGCCAGATATATTCCTTTCATCATGATATATTCTTCATTGTTGTATTTAAACTTGCTGAGCAAACTTGTTGCTCATTCTTGCTATATCATGACTTATATTGCAGTTAAGCCCGAGACTTCAGGGAAGGACAAGGGTAAAGGAAAGATGTAGGATTAGTTTGCAAGGAGCAGACTTTATCTTTATGTTTAATTAAATTACTATTATGTAATATGAACCCTAATGACTATTCTAGGGTAATGTTTGTATGTTTGTATTTAAGGTTATCGAATCTTGGGACTAGTAACACCTTTTGAATGAACGACGTACGTTTATTATATTCCGCACTTTAGTTATCGTATGTTGTTTAGAGGTGGATGTTTAGTATTGTTTCGTGACAACCGGACCGGGGTCAGCGGACCCGAATTCGGGGCTGTCACAAAATCACATTCCTTTAGCTGGTTCAGGTGTCTTTTGTTCCTTTTCTTTCCCCTTTTCCTTAGCCTTCTTAGATTTCTTATTTTCAAAAGACACCTTGGTCCTCTTCCTTTTATTGGAAGAATTCACCATCAAGACATGGTTCTTCTTGGATGAGAAGTGACCTTCTGCAGTTTTCAGCATGTTAAGCAGCTCAGGCAAGCTGACATCTATCTTATTCATGTGAAAATTAACCACAAACTGCGAGAAGGTCTCAGGGAGTGACTACAAGACCAAGTCTTGACTCAACTCCCAATCCATGACGAACCCAAGCTGTCCAAGGCATTCAATCAAATTGATTACCTTCAGGACATGAGTCTCGACGGTAGTGCCCTCGTTCATCCGAGATCGGAAGAGCTCCTTAGATATCTTATATCTAGCAGTCCTACTCTGTTCACTATACAACTCCTTGAGGTGAAGCAGCATAGCAGGAGCATCTATATTTACGTGCTGAAGCTGAAGCTCATTATTCATGGATGCGAGCATGATGCATTGAGCCACAGTTGCATCATCTTGCCACTTATTGAAAGTGGCAATCTCTTCCTCAGAGGCTGTTTCCGAAACAGATTCAGGGATAGTTGAATTTAGGACATAAGAAATCTTTTCAGAAGTGAGAACAATTCTCAAATTTCTTAGCCAGTCCTCATAATTCGGGCCGGTAAGCTTATTTGCATCAAGTATACTTCGTAGTAAGATTAGTGATTTTAACATTTTTTTAAAATTCTGCATGTGAAAAGATAACATTTATAGCAAACATTTATTTTATTAACTTTGCATACCAAAATAAATTTAGGTCTTTATTTTAAATTGATATCTCCCACTATTTTTATCAAACTATATTACCCTCACTTATATAGTTCGGCAACAACTAATTAAAGATTTGCTAGTGATATTAAGGATCCCATTTCAAATGTATATAACCTTGTGGATAGCACAACAAGTGATATACAAATAAATAGGTAGATAACTCTTGTCAATTACATTACCATGTAACTCCTTTTATTTTACCTCTTAAATCATAATGGTCATGTGTGTGCACATCCGAACTAAAATGATTTAAGTTAAGTCCAGCCTAGCACTTCTATAAATTCAAAAAAGAAAAATATTCGTCATTGTGGATAGCACAACAAGACTAGATCATTCAATTTTCTTGATAAGCATCAAATGTGATTAATTAACATCTTAAATACTTAATACTCGCCTTATGGATAGCACAACAAACTCATATTAAATATTTAATGCTCTATTAATTAATCATGCTAGAAGGCGACGTTCGATATTCCAAATATCATTTGAATGCTTCAGACTTAATATTATTTATTTGAGGGGTTTGTTATTATTTATCTCATCTTGTTTAGCGTGCATGCACATATATATATAAAATACGCGTCATTTTATTAAACATGCGAAGCATGTTTGCATAAAATATAATATATATAATATTTAGCATGCAATATAGAATACTATATTCTACCCGGATTGATTATGGACTTTTATTCTAGTTTGGTTCACTAGAGCCACCAAGTGAACCAAAAGGTCAAACCTAGGAGTGCAATAATTTAAATTTAAATATAACTATTACATTTAAACTCGGGCTCCATACAAATGGGTCTTCACGCGCTCCTTGCTCCTTGGTCTCCAGTTTCTTCAAGATAATTCTAACTATTTCTATTACATAAACTATAATTAAATAGAAACCTTGATCAAGAGTCAAGGGGAAGTACATAGGAAGGAGATAGAATTTACATCGAGAATAAAACTAGAGAAGACGAGGTACGCATACCCCATTTTATAAAACCCATTCATTCAAGCATTCATCCAAAATAAAATTCAATCACATTGGTCATAGTCCATAATCAACCCTATTTATTATCATACACATCAACATATACATCAATAAATATCTATTCATTGCATGAATAATAAAGCTATTCCATATATGGATCTATGTCATTTAATGGACAAAAGTTTTGCTAAATTTTATTTTTGAAACAAAATAAACTCTTTTATTTTAATAAAAAATAAATCCAAATCAAACTCCTTTAATTTTAGCAATCATATTTCAGATAAAATAAATATCTTTATTTTAAAACTTTATTAATTAAATAAATAGTTTACTTAATTAATAAAAATAAATTTCAGGGCCTGTCAGGAACCGGCGCAGCTGCGCCAGTAATGAACTAGGCAGTTGCACAGGAAGCCTGAAGCCCCAGTTTTTGCAGACCGGCGCAGCTGCACCAGTCTTCGCAGAAACTTGCAGAAAACGATTTTGTCCAGAAAATTCGATCCAATTCTCACATCAATTCATACATGGAATCATAAAATTGATAATTAGCACAAAGTTAAGCTCTGATACCACTGTTGGGATTGCTAGAAACATAAGCATGCAATCAAATTACATAAACGCAGCGGAAGGGATGAAAAAAATCAGTTTTTAAAATTTTCTTACAAACCCATAACCATGATCATGCTTTGTGCTAATTATCAATAACAGAAAAGAAAATGGAATTGTACCTTTAAAGATCCAAGCTTTCTCAAGTACAAGTTCTACCACTTTGATTCCTTTGATTCCTCTGTAGTGGCTCCTTCCCTTGATCAATGTCAGCCACCCAAATGTTTGGCCTCTAACGATGATCCACCAAGAAAGATGAAGAACTTAGGAAGATGAGTTATTGGCTTAACCCTTGTTTCTATCTCTGTAGAATATGTGAACTCCCAACCTTTGAAAAAATTCACGTACCTTATTTCTGATATAAGACTCTCTTATATAGATATTAGGTTAACCCTCCTAATCCAATTAGAATAGGGTTTTATTTAATTAATTAATTAAACACTTTTAATTAATTTATATCCTAATCTTATTAGGATTGAGAGAGAATACTGATATTATATTAATTCCTAAACTCATTTAGAATTAAAAATAATAATAATATTAATAAGACTCCTCTTATTAATTTATATTTAATATTTCTAAAATATTAAATAATAAACATTAAGTTATTTAATTTATTCTATCAACATAGATTAAATTAATTACACTTAATGCATTATTATTATCATGCCATTTTCTTCTTAAATAATTCTTCTTCCTTTTATGGTGTGACCCTTTAGGTTCTCCATATTATACCGGTTGTGAATAAATCAATTAGAAAAATTCTAATCTTATGTAAATAAATAAATTAAACTAATAATCTATTTAAATAAATAACATTTATTCTACAATAGGGATAAGCCTCCTTAGCGATCAACGACTTTCCAAATAATATAGATTTCAACATTAATCATAAAAGAACCTGTGAGTTAATAGTTACCGTACAATTCAATCCTTCCACCATACAATGTTCCAATTAAATATATGACATGGATTTACTGTCAAGTCTTAATTTATTTAATCATATGCATTTCGATTAGAAAATGCACAACTCCAAATAATGCAAATTAGAAACCTCTTTCTAATTTCATTTCACCTTGGCCAAGGATTCCTAGGTTGTCATTTAACGAATCACATAGAACATATCTCCTCTTTTACTAGAGGTGGTAGATTTTTTATTGATCATACATTATCTCCATATGCAACTCATTATACCCAAGCATACCCTATATATGCCTTAAAAGGCCTTAAGAAATAAGTCAAAGTATAATTTGTTACATACAAGATACTATGATGATCTCAAGTCCAAGGATCACTTGTACTACTATCACATTAGGAATTCCTATTGCCAGGCGAGTAAAACTCCATTAGGTATTCCATAGCGAGTCACATTCAGTGAACATATTCTCCAATAAGCACCTACATACTTGCTTTAGTGTCTCCACACAAATGACCATGAGATCAGTCATCCTCATCCAATGAGCAAGCAACATATGTACCAATCTATCCGGATTTACTAATTCTCATTTTAGTAATCCCACAATTGGGAACTATTTTAGTTTTTAAGCTTTCTAAGAATTTAGATCTCATTAGCATGATCTCATCATGATTGTAAAAGCATTGCTTAAAACTATGGGTTATTTACATATTATAAAAACAGCACCATGTAGATAATAAAATGCCTTAAATGAATATTTTATTAATAATTAAATAAAATTGTTTACAAAGTATGTGCTTTATCATCATACATGATTGGCTTGTATGCACACTACTATCAATTCGTACATTAGACTTTCTCACATATTACCATTCTAAGTAATATATATAAAAAGTAGCAACTATAATCATATATTCAACACATATATTAATCTATTTCTTTACTTAAGTAAATTAAACACTGCACCATATCATTAAGGTTCAATATTAACATTATATTATTCCATAATATACTCCCAACTTAAATTAACTAATATTTATTCTTATTAGTTAATTCCTTAACTAATTCATGCTTCACTATCCAAACCTATTCACGGATAGCTTAAGTGCTATTAATAACCTATATTATAAACATACTAGTTATTAATACACATACACAAGAATATGGTGATTATACATTAAGGATATTTAATGTCACCAACTTACTATGATAAAATAATTCTATAAATTATTTAATATCGATAGGATTTTATCCACCTCCTTTACCTCAATTGAATCGTCTCTAAAAATATATATAATAATAATATATTTATTAATCACAAAATCACATATTACATAGTCCATATTGCCTTATGTAATATAATACCACATACCTCATATCACACACACACACACACATATATATATATATATATATTCTTATTCGAACCCATCTCATAGTTTAAGAATTTTATTTATTAAATCCTTTTTTATATTATCTGAAAATTCGGGTTCTTACATCCTCTCCCCCTTATAAGGATTCCGTCCTCGGAATCACCGAAACTTCCTCTACTTGGTGCTATTCCGAATATTACATATTCTCTTGAATAATTTTATTCATTCTCTTTTTGGAAGTTTTTATTATTATAACCTTCTCAATCGCATTCTACCATTTTCTCCTTTCTAAGGATCATTCTACTTACTACATTCATCCTTTAGAAGAATAAGAATCTTCCACGATTTTTCAATAATCGGGAAGTAGTATGAATAACTCAGATTTCAGATTATACTGAGGGGTCACACAAGACCGTGAAATCTTCCACACTTATAAATGTCTCAACATGAGTCTCCACATTGTAAACTAGAATGTTTATCAATCACAAGGACTGAAAACACCCTCCACACATACACTAGGTGGCTACCCTATTGTACTACTACGTTTGGCCGCAACATAGAGTGTTGTAATGACTATATGAGTCATGTTCGTGACCACTGTCTCCGAAAATAGGTTCCCATTATAGGATTGTTCAACTCAGCTTCTCAACTTCTATATCCGCACCAGAGCAATTTGGTTTGGCACAAATACACAAAAATGCTTGAATTCTATAATCACTTTTCAACAGTCGCCTAGCCGAATCAATTAGCTTAGACTCTTATCAACAATTCGGACATCAATCGAAATAATTTAGTCAAATTTTCATAATTTGAAAGAAAACCAAAAATCATTTTATGACGTTAAAATGCCGCACCCACTTAATAGTACGTTGAAGATTTCGTCATTTTGTGACTTTGTCATACTACATCATACCATAATGGGATGATGATCTTACGATCACTACCGACAGTAGGTTCGATTGCATGGATGACTCCATCGTTTACCATCATACACCATATCAAATGATGCACATGGGCAAAATACATTTTGAAAGATTTTTAAATCATTTTTGTCTTAGCCGAAACAAATAGCTTAGACATACGAATAACAGTATTGTTTTTAAAACTAATTGGTTCAGTCACTTGACCCAATATTTTTCTCAAGAAAATCGAAGTGCAAACACTAGCACGAAGTCAATAAATTTTGAAAATCTAGCATAGCTAGAAGATTTAGAAAAAATCGAAATTTCTCCATCACTTCAATCTCTTACTACCATCAATGCTCACTATTCCAAAACTCTTATATAATACATCTATTCTCAGTACAGTTCACCAACTTACCACACCATGGAAGCTAAGAAACTTACCACAATCATATGGGTTGAGGAACTTATCCTAGTCAGACCAAAATCGTCCATTCACTGAGGGGTTCCACCATACGATTATGAGTTCCTAAACTTGTCATAGACACGAGTCTTAAGAACTCGCACCTAATCTTAATATTATCTAATTATATCTTAGAAATATCTATCTATCAAAATAAATATGAGAAAAGAATCACCTTTTCATCATATGTATAATGATACCGCGACAGTAACATTTTAACGATTATCAATGTGACGCACTTAGTGCAAGCACAAAACCTCTGCCCATACAAAAGTTTGTACAACTAAGCCATCACATGAGTCCTCAATGGAAGTCCAACACTTAACTCTATCTTACTCTTCACTTGCTCGTTACGAGCTTTCTACGTTTCACCACATAAAACTCCTCATGAGTTCATCTCGTACTTTTTATTGTACATTCTCTCATAGCATCAAGCTATACACACTTAGTCGTTACAGACTATTTATCATCTCACAGTTCAAACTGATCACGTCGTGATCATCGGTTTACCTTAGGGTTCTTTTCCTATTATCAACCAAACTCCATCCAAGTTCATTATCTGTGTCATATACCTCTTATAGACATCATCTTAACATTTTTATTACCGGAGTTAGGAAACTCCTGAATTCCCATTATCTAGATATTTCAAGATTCGTCTTTGAATCTTCACACATATATTTTAATCTTATCTTTCACTCTCTCAGGTTATAGTCTAAGGTACACTTACCTAAGATTTATAGCCTACAGCTCTGATACCAACCTGTGACGCCCCCAAATCCGGGTCCCTTCTATTACCTCGGATCCGGTGCAGTCACGATACTACTAACCAAATAATAACGCGAAACTATTACATCTTTTAATCATTAGTAAAAGAATACAACTTTGCTTATTATAATTTAGAATATAAATTCTATTCATATCCAAGATCTCGTCTTTACATCATAATCGATGTTACTAAAATGCAGAATAATTTAAACTTTTCAATATTCTTTGAATAAATTCTTCTTATTGATTCCATAACTTTGAATCAATTACAATTCTTGAATCAACTATATAATATGATTCGAATTACCGTATAAAGGTTTACAACTCAACTTGATATCCTCTATGTATTAACTAATACATCTTTACAATGCAACAAGTATTAAACATCGTAAGTATATATCAGGCACACACCTAGAACCTGAACGTGGTTCAAGAATAATCTAAACAGTATTCTTCATTGCGATACTATCTATCTTTATCAATCAAGATGCACGAAATCTTTACCGTGAATCCTTAACCTGCAAAAGTGGTTATTTGCAAGAGTTAGCTCGACAGCTCAGCAATTCTAACAGTTTTCATGTATCACATAGCATACAACATCATACTCAGTTCATGCATTTATAAATAATTTATATTTACTACGCATGTTACTTTCACATAACAAGTATATCATCAAAGATCAACTTTCAATCTCATTTATATCTCATATACAGTTCATATATAAGTTCACATTATCACAACATAATATAATTCAACTAACAGTTATTGAATTCATATATCAAATAGGAATTGAAAGACTTGCCTGATGCGTAGTTTAACAACTACGACTTAACTGCTTAAGAATATCTGCACTTCGTGTAATCCTACACAGTTATATTAATCATAGAGATCACACTCATCAGTTACATACATCCATATATCCTCAATATAATAATAAGTATTATATTATTTTCCATCTTGGTTCTTAGAACCTTGTTTCACTTTCCTATCATACGCTTAGTATCGTTAGGTACGTATAGTTATATCTTAACCATACTCAATATCAATATTAACACACTTAACTATTTAAGTGTTCGACACATATTTAAAACTCATAAATCTATAATCCATATTGCTCTTACATTTCTCAAACCTTATCGAAACCATTACATTCAAACTTTCTAAGTTTCACCTTTTAATATCCTTGTCATACTTAAACTAGTCATGCAAGGCTACTATGTTCATCATGCATACATGTTATAAGTGTATTAACTCAAGTTTTAAAGCCTAGCATGGTCGTTCAAATCAAATTCAAAGTTACATGATTTTCATGTCGGACTTTCATATACCTTAAGTAATTCAAGTCCATGCTTCAAGGTTAACTACTAAGGTCAGGTTATCACATAAACAAGGCTAATTAATACTAAGTAGGCATGCTCGTGCTAATACTTCACATGTATACTAAATCACATAGTCTATGCTTTAGAAATTCATTTTCTTGAATATGTGTGCATAGGTTATATCCACGTTTCATCATAGGATGCTCATGTCAACACATCTATAGGCATAATGACATCCTAATGCATATGCTTGCATGATCATAACATAACTCACATGGTAATCAATGTCGTTAGCTTTCACATTCTAAGTTTCTCATTGAAAGTCACACTAAGTCAACAAGGTATCAGAATACATGTTAAGTGCCTTGTGCTCGTAACTCGCTTGTCTTAGAACTCATATATAAACCACATATACGTTCTCAAATGGTCAGAATCTAAAAGACTCAAGTCTTGGTCAAGTTTGTTTTTAAAAGTCTTAAGTTTCTCATTTTGAAATCATCTGAATCTTGTAATCACGTATGCTAGTGTGTGAGCACACTTTAAACTTTCATTTCATGTCAACATAGTCTATACGGTTATGTTCATGAAATCAGAATGCACATATGTCACACGGTCTCAAAGTTCATGTTCGAAATCATAAGTTTATTTTACAAAACATAAGGTTTCCTTCCCTAATATGTGCTAGCATGCTCACCAATGTGTATGTTGTATTAATGAACTCATACACAATAAGTAAATCAGTATTCAAGCCTATCCAAAGTGGTATCATATGCTAGCATGGATAGAAATCACAACAGAACACAAAGCTGCTGGTGCAGGCCCTGTGCAGCTGGCCAGTTCAAAATTGGTGCAGCTGCGCCGGTCTCAGTCCAGACGCAGACGCAGGCTGCTTCGGCAGTTCTTCAGCCCAACTCATAAATTTTATACGAAAATCATTTCAAACATTCATATAACAATTCTAACAAGTATAATAACTTATATACTACCTAACAATCATGTTCTAATCCAATAATTTCTCAATCCATGAACAATTCAATAATCAAGAACTTTGAAAATTTACAGAGAATGAAGGACAAGGAAATAAGTGTTATACCTCAGCTAAACTTGAAATCACAGACTCCTTGCTAATACAATGTACTACCTCTATATCTTATACTTATTAGAATTTCTTAGCAAATAAAAAGAATGAGGAGGAAGCCTTATTTATAGAGTCTTGAATACCCAGACACTGCTATTGCCTCCCAAATCAAACAAATGGAATAAAGGATTACATGATGGTTAAGGGAGAGTGGTTGAGAGTGGGTGAATCTCATCATGGATTCCACACCCCTTGAAATCATTATCTAGCTTGTGATGAAAATGAGGGAGATATAGAGTAGCCATGTGGGTTCACGTGTATAAGAAGTGGAGAATGGGTACTCAAATTGGGACACAGTAAATATAACTCAACAACTTACAAATTAACTTACTATTGTTTATATAGTGTATACTACACTTGGGTTATATATATACATTATATATCATGTACATCTATTTCATTTCCGATAACTTAGGTTATAAATGAACTACAAATGTAATATCCAATTATAATGCATCAAGTAGGTTACATATATACCACATATAATTTATGTACATTTTCTCAACACCGAATATATTTTGATCGGATATTATCACATTATATTGTCTCCTTTATTAAATTTTATTAATTCAATAATTGTTTACAATATATCCATGATATATTATTTTATTGTACACTCATATACACATTGTCACACACATTTCATGTACCTCTTACAACTCAATAAACTTTACCATATAGTTTATATTCACAAATAACATAGTCGCATTGCACTTTACACTTCGTATAACATATAGTTAACTATCATACGTTATACTTTTAATATCGCATGGTTGCACATAGAAATTAATAAATTACTTATCTTATCTTATCAATTAATTAATAATAATATTAATTAATCCCTTTCTCGTAAATTAATTATTAATCTCTATAACAATTGATTAATATAAATCTTATAATATTTATAATTCATTTATTCATTAATCAACATATTATCAAATAATTACTTGATAATATTATATTATCCATAATAATAATTAACATAATAAGACAGTATATCTCATTCCTCATCAATACAATTTCGATTATATCTATAATCAATTTTCTTATTATTATACTATCACTAGCCATAATAATAATTTAACATACTATTATAATAACAATTAATATCACTTAATTGTTTAAATTAATAATTCTTCCATCCTCGAATTAATCAATTCATTACCGAATCTATTATCGTGCCACACAAAGCATTTCTCACAAGTTTAATCTCAAGCTTATTATTATTCCCATCACTTACTACTTATAACATGTTCAATATAATTAGAACTATTAAGTCACAATGTCCACATATAAATATATTACGAATAGAAATATTCAAATATTATTTATAACACTTACGGTACTATAACAACTCAAGTTATTAAAATAACTTAGTTTCCTGATATAAATTAAACTCCTTTTGAAAATACATTAGAAATTATGTATTTAACCATAACATAAAATATTATGTTTTCTCTAAATAAGGATATTCATTATCAGAAAATAATTTACTTATTGTCTCAAGATAATATAATTAATATAATATCTATTAGAAATAATCACATGTACGACACATGTACATTAAATATAGAAAATAGGTAATAAGTTTATTTTTTATTATAATAATTTGTTTCAATCAATTTATTTACATATAGCAAATACATTTTTAATATATTTACTATATTAATTAATCACACCTCATACAAAAACATATAAGGTAATATTATTATTCAAAAATAATATTTTCTCCTTTTATTAAAATAATTCAATATTAAAAATTATTTTAATACCCTTTATTAGAAATATATAATAATTAGTTCTCTTTCTTTTCTATAAATTGTTCCCAAAATAATTTCTTCAAATATTCATTTAAAGATATAATGATTTTCATTTCTCTTTAATATATATATATATATATATATATAT
This sequence comes from Panax stipuleanatus, assembly GCA_020205555.1. Taxonomy (NCBI): domain Eukaryota; kingdom Viridiplantae; phylum Streptophyta; class Magnoliopsida; order Apiales; family Araliaceae; genus Panax; species Panax stipuleanatus. The sequence continues at coordinate 61,912,553 of CM035126.1, read as the reverse complement.
ATATATTTATTAACGTTATTTGTACATTAGACTTTCTTACATATTACCATTCTAAGTAATATATATATAAAAAATAGCAACTATAATCATATATTCAACGCATATATTAATCCATTTCTTTACTTAAGTAAATTAAACACTGCACCATATCATTAAGGTTCAATATTAATATTATATTATTCCATAATATAACTCCCAACTTAAATTAACTAATATTTATTCTTATTAGTTAATTTCTTAACTAATTCATGCTTCACTATCCAAACCTATTCACGGATAGCTTAAGTGCTATTAAAAACCTATATTATAAACATACTAGTTATTAATACACATACACAAGAATATGGTGATTATACATTAAGGATATTTAATGTCACCAACTTACTATGATAAAATAATTCTATAAATTATTTAATATCGATAGGAATTTATCCACCACCTTTACCTCAATTGAATCGCCTCTAAAAAAATATATAATAATAATATATTTATTAATCACAAAATCATATATTACATAGTCCATATTACCCTATGTAATATAATACCACATATCTCATATCACATATATATATATATTCTTATTCGAACCCATCTCATAGTTTAAGAATTTTATTTATTATATCCTTATTTAATAATATCTGGAAATTCGGGTTCTAACACCTTCCATGTTTGTATAACCTTTCCAAGTTCAATCATACATGATATAGGTTCTAAGTTAATACTTTTAATAACTTAATGCCATTCAAGGTCACGAACTCACCAAGTCTAACATGCTCGCCTTTTAAATACATAAGGTATTCATATAACTCGTGTTAGGCATGCTCATAAGTATTCACATCACATACATGTAACTAGTATCATTATTATTTTGAAAATATGCTTCATTTATGCTTAACTTGATTTCACGACATCTAACATGGTAGGCATACTTGTATGATACATTAGCGAGTCTAAGAGTACTATCAACATGTCCATAAATATTGGAATCCAAATCTCAATGTAACATATCAAGGTGCACGTTCAAAACTTATACTTTCATTAGTAATGTTCACTAATAAGGCCTAACATGTTCATGCTATATATATACGTATGTTAACATGTCCGACATGCATTTCAAGGCCATATAAACATGCTTGCAAAATTAGAATTCATATATGATACCTACATGCCAAGGTTTACCTTTGAAACTTACATTTTCGTTAGAAATGTTCACTAGTGAGGTCCGTATGCTCACATTACATTATGAAACATATATACGTAAGTTAACATGCTTTTCATGCATTCTTAAACCATACTAATATGCTCGCAAGGTCAGAATATTAACATGGCATGTGCATATATCAAAGTCCATTTATAAATTTTATGTTTATTTCAACTATATGCTTTCGTTAATCATGTATGCTAATATAGTAAAACATGTTCTCTTTTTAGGTCTAGGTATACTTATACATATGTTACTCATGCTAGTAAGCTGGTTTAAGTAGTAAATTAATTAACTAGCACTAATCAGCATTAACATAAATTAGCAACTGGTGCAGGGGACCAGCGCAGTTGCGCTGCGCCTCAGTACTAAACCGGCGCAGTTGCGCCGTGTCTGGTTCGCACTAGACAGCAGCCTGCTTTGGCAGTTTCTAGCCCAAACACAAAAATTATTTCACGAATTTTATTCTAATCAGCCACATTCCAGTTTAAACATGCTTATAAGTTTGTATAGCAACTAAGAAACATGTTCTAATAAAATTTAGCATGAATGGCAACTATGATCAAGAATTGAAATATTTTTGATAGAAAACAAAATAGAGAACAAGAATGAAGAACATGGACGGTATATTATACCTCTGTTATGAAAAAGCTAGTTCAGACTTCCTCTAGTGATATGTATATAAGTACTCACTCTCTACTTAAATTTATCAGACAATATTTTTCTAGCAACTGAGAAATAACAGGGAGAGCTTCCATTTATAGAGAATTGATTGCCTAGTTCATAGCTTTGCTCCATGGTTTGAATCAATGAGAAATAGAAGAATTCAATGGGCAAGAAGAAGTTGGTGATTTAGTGGTTGGATTCCATCATAAATCCCACTCCCTTGTTCATCATTTGCTAGCAGCTATGGAAGTTTGCTGAGTTTTAAGGTTATAGGGGAATAGGATAGCTTGGAGTGTTCACGTGTGAGGGAGAGATAGTGACTATGAGTATGGGACAAGCAATGTATCTCAGCATTCTTGCAACATGAATATACACAACACTTATGTTACTTTGCACGTATTATATATATACCTAAGTTGTATTCATATAATACATGTTTAGGTTGTAATTTTAATGTCACAATGTAATTCACATAATGTAGTAAGTGTAATTTGCACACATATAATCCATGTACATTTTATTGTACCGGTATAGTTTTCTCAGATATTATCACATTACATTGTCTCCTTTATTATTAAATTCCATTTATCAACAATTGTTTACTATATATTCATGATGTACTATTTTAATGTATAGTTAGTTCAATTGTCACATAAGCCTTATGATGTATTCATTTAATTAGTCATAACATATAGTTTCAATATGTATATTCACATTGCACTTTACACTCCATATAACATATATGTAGCTACTATACATTATACATTTAATTATCAAATGCTTGCACATAGCAATAAATTAAGCAAACATTATATTAATTAAGTAATCACTATATTAACAATTCATTCCCATAACAACAATTATTAACAATTATGTGATTAATTATCGCATTCCTCGGTAGTTAAATAAATATAATCTTATTATATTTATAAACAAGTTACGTATTATTATTCTATTATTTGCAATAATAATAATCAACATATTATTAATTAATCACCATTAATATTCTATTTCTCATAATAACAATTAACAATTAATATAGTTTAATTGTTCACGTAATAATTCCTTAATTAATTTACCCTTATCAATTATACGATAAATAATCACATTCCTTAATAGTTTAATAAATACAAATCTTATTATATTTCTCATAATAACAATTAATAATTAATATAGATTAATTGTTCACTTAATAATCCTCGTCCATGAATTAATTAATTCATCCTCGAATCTATCATCATGCCACACAAGGCATTCCAACGAGCTTATCATAAACTCCACATTTTCCTCAATTATTATATATATTCAATTTAATATAATTGAGTTAACTCATCTCATAACACTTACATATTTATATTCAAATAAATATTCATTTCCATTAATATATTCATTTAATAATATTCGCAATTTCTCGGGTATTACATCCTCTCCCCCCTTATAATAATTCCGTCCTCGAAATTGCTACAAGGTTACACAAATAGGTAGGGATAATTCCTCATCATCCTATCTTCTAATTCTCACGTTGCCTCTTCGACATCGTGGTTACACCAAAGTACTTTTACAGATGAAATAACTTTATTTCTTAAGGTTTGCTCTTTCCTATCTAATATCTGGACAGGAATTTCTTCGTAAGCTAAGTTCTTCTCCACTTGAATAGGCTCATAAGAAATCACGTGCCTGTAGTCGGCCTTGTATGGTCGCAACATGGAGATGTGGAACACGTTGTGGATGTGCTCCAACTCGGGTGGTAATGTAACTCTGTATGCCACTTAGCCCATTCTCTTCAGTATCTCAAACCGTCCTATGAATCTTGGACTCAATTTTCCTTTCTTACCGAAATGGATTTTTCCCTTCTATGGAGATACCTTCAAAAATACGAAACTGCCAACTTTAAAGTCTCGGTCCTGCCGATGCAAATCTGCGTACTTTTTCTGGCGATCTTGAGCTGCTACTAGTCTGGCTCTTATTATTGTCACCGCATCTACGATTTGTTGTGCTAGCTCTGGTCCGAGTATTTGTAGCTCTCCGACTTCTTCCCAACATAACGGCGTTCTGCATTTTCTTCTGTAAAAGGCTTCGTACAGTGGCATGCCGATACTTGTATGGTAACTATTGTTATACGCAAATTCAACTAAGGGTAGGTGGTCGTCCCAATTTCCCTTGAAGTCCATCACGCAAGTCCTAAGCATGTCCTCTAGCGTTTGTATAGTTTGCTCGCTCTGTCCGTCTGTCTAAAGATGATATGCGGTACTCAACCTCAACTGTGTTTCCATTCTCTCTCGCAAGCTTTTCCAAAAATTTGACGTGAAGTGCAGATCTTGATTAGAGACAATTGACACCGACACTCCATGTCGTTAGACAATCTCCTTTACGTAAAGACTCGATACCTGATTCAAACTATAGCGGATCTTGATCGGTAGAAAATGTGCGGTCTTCGTTAGTCGATCCACGACAACCCAAATGACATCATATCCCTTCTTTGTGACTGGAAGTCCTACCACGAAGTCCATCGTAATGTGCTCCCATTTCCACTCTGGTATTTCCAACGGTTGTATTAAACCACTCGGCCGCTGGTGCTCTGCTTTGATGTGTTGGCAAGTCAGACATCTACTAACGTACTCTGCGACTTCCCCTTTCAGATTGGGCCACCAAAAATGTTGCCTCAAATCTCGGTACATCTTAGTGCCTCCCGGATGAATGGAATATGTCGTATTGTGTGCCTCGTAAAAAATCTCTTCTCTCAACTCGGTTATCGCTGGCACCCATACTCTTCCTTCGAATCTTAAAATACCGTCTTTATACATTCAGAATCTTTCTTCTTCATTTTCTGTGATCCTTTTTTTGATTTTCTTGCATTCTTTATCCTTCTCTTGTGATTCCTTCACTTTATCCAACAATGTCGGACGAGCTTCCATTACGAACAACTTTTCTTCAGACCTCTCCGGTCCTTTTACCTCTATTTCTAATTTCTCCATCTCTCTTATCAACTTTTCCTGAGTCGTCAAATGAAACAATTTCTCCCTTCCTTTTCTGCTCGGAGCGTCGACAACTATATTTGCCTTACCCGGGTGATAAAGAATATCATAGTCCTAGTCTTTGATCAATTCTAACCACCTTCTCTGACGCATATTCAACTCCTTCTGTGTGAAGATAAATTTTAGACTTTTGTGGTCCGTGTATATCTCACATTTCTCTCCGTACAAATAATGCCTCCAAATCTTTAACTCAAAAACTACTGCCGCTAACTCTAAGTCGTGAGTAGGGTATCGTTTTTCGTAATCCTTTAATTGTCATGATGCATATGCAATGACCTTGCCGTGCTGTATAAGCACACAGCTAAGTCCCTTGTGCGATGCATCACTATACACCACAAAATTTCCCGCATCATCTGGTAGTGACAACACAGGTGCTTCGCTCAATCTCCTCTTTAGTTCTTGAAAACTCTCTTTGCATTTGTCTGTCCATGCAAATTTCACAGTCTTCCTCGTCAGATTGGTCAACGGGGTTGCTATCTTAGAAAAAGTCTGGATGGATCTTCGATAGTATCCAGCTAACCTTAAGAAACTTCTTACCTCTGTTGGTGTTCTCGGCTGCTCCCAATTACTCACTGCCTCGACCTTTGCAGGGTCTACTGAGATTCCATTCTTATCCACCACATGGCCTAAGAATTGAACATTCTCCATCAAAAATTCACACTTAAAAAATTTCGCATACATCTTCTCTTTCATTAGTGCCTCCAAAACTATCTTTAGATGTTCGGCATGCTCTTCCTCCGTCTCTGAGTAGATCAAGATGTCGTCGATGAAAACTACCACGAATTTGTCCAACTATGGCTTGAAAACTTAGTTTATCAAGTCCATAAATGCTGCCAGAGAATTAGTCAATTCGAATGACATTACCAAAAACTCGTAATGTCCATAACGGGTTCGAAACGTAGTCTTTGGTATGTCCTCATCCCGTACCTTCAGTTGGTGATATCCTGTCCGTAGGTCTATCTTCGAGAAACACTTCGCTCCTTTCAGTTGATCAAATAAGTCGTCTATCCTAGGTAGCAGATATCTGTTCTTGATCGTTACTCTGTTTAATTCTCGATAATCGATATAGAGCTTTATCGATCCGTCCTTTTTTTAACGAATAACATTAGTGCTCTCCAAGGAGACACACTTGGTCGCACGTAACCTTTATCTAATAACTCTTGCAGTTGTATCATCAACTCCTTTATTTCTACTGGCGCCATACGATATGGAGCTTTCAAAATCTGTGCCGTTCCCGGTGCTAAGTCTATTAAGAAATTCAATTTCTCTATCTGGAGGAAGACCAGGCAGATTATCCAAAAATACATCTTGGAATTCATTCACTACGGATATATCTTTAATTTCTACTCCCTTTTTTTGAGTATCTACGATATAAGCTAAATAACCTACACATCCTTTCCTTAACAATTTCTTGCCCTGCATCATCGTAAGATAACACGATTGCTTAAGTGATGAGCTACCATAAAACACTACCTTGGACTTACTCAAAGTCTGAAGGTTCACACATTTGTTCTGACAGTCAATTATTGCAGCATGGTTATACAACCAATCCATTCCTAGTATGACGTCAAATTCTCCCAATCTAATTGGAATCAAGTCTGCCCTCAGTTCATGTTCTCTAATGTTTGCGCGATAATTTTGGTAAACATATTCTACAGGGATTACTTCCTTATTCGCAACTTCTATGTTCAAGGGATCTTCTAATCGTTCTCGGGGTGTGTTAAATCTACTAGCAAATTCTTCAGATACAAAAGAATAAGTGGCACCCGAATCAAATAATACATAAGCATTTATATCATTGATTGGGATTATACCTGACACCATGTCCTTCGCAGCTACTGCATCCTGGACGGTCATGTTAAAGGTCCTAGCAGTTGGGCGATTGGATTGTGCCGGTCCGCTGATCATTAGCTTGTTTCCCCCTTGTTAGTTGCTACCTCCGCCACTTTCTTTCTTTGGGAAGTCCTTGATCCGGTGCTCCGTCGAGCCACATGCAAAGCATCCTTGTATCTTTTTTAGTTTTGGGCAATTCGGCGATATGTGCCCCACCTGACCGCAGTTATAGCACGTGCTCTTTCCTTTCCAGCACTCCCCCTGATGACTCCTCCCACACTTATTACAAGCTTCACTCATTTTCTTAAATCCTCCACGAAAGTTTCCCGACTGATTGCTGTTGTTTTTGTTGTTGTTGTTGTTGTTATTGTTCTCCCACTTCCTTTTACCCAAGTTGCTTCCTCCACTGCTGCTTCCACCTCCGCGGTTCTCTCCTCCGGTACTCTTTCCTTTCTTCTCCTTGTTGTACAGATTTAAGGCCTCACTGCCACCTTCCGCAATGATCGCCTTCTCCAACAATGTTGTAAAGGAATCAATTTGAAGAACTGACACTTTATTAAACAGCCAAGGCTTCAGTCCTTGTTGAAAACATCTCACCTTCCTCTCTTCATCTCCAACTTGGTGTTCTGCAAATCGCGTTAGTTTATTGAACTTAGCCGCGTACTGCACCACCGTCATATCACCTTGTTTTAGTTCTAAGAACTTTACCTCCATCCTATTCTTCATGTTTTTCGGGAAGTAGTTCTAAAAAAATAGCATCTTAAATCTCTCCCACGCTATCGTTCCTTCTCAAGCTCTCTGCTGATTCACCTCCCACCAGTAGTTCGATTCGCCTCTCATCATGTACGTAGCAAATACCGTCTTCTGGTCTTCACCCACACGAGCGATAGTGAAAGCCTTTTCTATTTCTTTTATCCAGGTCTGCGCAATTATCAGGTCAGTAGTACCCTCAAACTCTGGGGGTCCTACACTCCTAAAATCTTTAAAGCTTGTCACTGGAACAGCTTGAGGGTTGGGGCAAACGGGTTCGTTGTTCCTTCCCCTAAGAGCTTCTCCTAACAGATCAACTAATTTCTGGATCAGGTCTACTTGTTCCTTCTCGTTATTAACTGATTCCTCGGGTGCAGTCAATCTACATCTTGGTGCCATGATTTGTATCATAAATTTTCATTTTATTATTGCTTAGTTATATTACTTAAGTATTTCTTTAGTATCAAAAATAATAAAATTTATAACACGATTTCTGAAATAAGCTTCATTTATATTCATATGCCAAATCGTTTCATTACATGATCATTCCTGGAATATTTCTATAAATGATATCTCATGTATCCCCTAATATCACAAAAAACGGAGAAAACTAACATACTACCATACTACCCCTCTAACAAAAGCTTACTCGGGGTTTACATCACTATCTCACACTTTACACGAAAAGTTGGGATTACCACATAGTATATGCATCACATAAAGTAAATACTACTACTAGACTGACTAAGGGTCTCATCCCATCATCCCACGCTCCACAACGCTCTTGTACTAGAGCTGTGCTATGTACGCAACCAACTCTTGGCTACTAGTATGTAGGGTCTATCCCTGCTCCGCTGGTTAGTGGTAAACACCGTCAATCACCCTCTCAAAAGCTGAACGGAACGCATATCCCATCTTGTTCATCTTCCTCTTCTTGCATCTGACCTCATCCTCTAGGTCGTCAGCTCTCTCGTTAGCCGCTTTCCACTTCTCCTCGAAGTGTATCCTATCTATAACCTCCAACTCTAGCTGAGTACGGAGTGCTTCCTTCTTTGTCTTCTCACTCAATTCTCTCTGCACTACTTCTTTCAGCTTCCCTGTCAGATCTACATTTCTCGCCACCGACCTGTGGAATAAGGTTCCCATCTGGATCCCTACCTCCTTGCGGTAAGCAATCTGCACCTCTAACTCCTGCATGTACAACTTCCTTTGATGGTCGTCGTCCCTCAGCTTCTGGAACTCAGACTCTCTCTTCTGGGCCTCGGCCTCCAGCTTCTGTACTCGACAGTCTAACTCTAGAATACGCTCCTCGTACTCTCCGAGCATATGCTCCTCTAGGTTAAGCTCGTATGAGTTCTCCATGGGCTCCTCCTTTGTAGGCTCATCCTTAACAGGATTGTCCTCCTCTGGATCAAACTCCACCTCAATCTCATCCTCATCGTCATACTTGGATGGTGCAACAGCCTGCACTGGCACAGCCTCTAGAGGTGCCTCGTATACTACATGTATATCTATGGGCTCCTCCTCGGCCACTCTACTAGGTACTCCTGTGTCTGCCATTCTACAATCACAAACACAAGACAAACAAACAGTAACTCCATTAGAATGTTAAATAAAACATAAGTTCATTGTATAGAATAAAGTTACATTTCATAACATACTAAGTCTATCTCTAGGAAAACTCTACATGAGCTTTATCTCCTTTTTAACTTCTAAGTTCTTCTAAGTTATAATCTAAGGACACTCGCTCCTAAGGTTTATAACTACGGCTCTAATACCAACCTGTGATTGCCCCAAATTTGGACCGCCACTGGTCTCTCGAATTCAGTTCATCACGTTCTCACCATAATACAATAATAATATCTAAAAAATACATTCACAGCGGAAGATCTAATGTAGAATAATATACAATGATTTATTATAATTATTCTCCCAAGTCTCGCAACCTACAGTACTAAATATATTACATAATAATATCGAATAACGACTTGTTACATAATCTAATTTAAGCTTAAACATAGTTCAAATTCAATCTTAATACATCATCTTCATAGACGAAAAACAACATCATAATATTTAGAACATGAAAGGGGCTAGCTAGTCGGTAGCCTTGCCCTTGCCCTTATCGACTCCCGAAGGTCCACCCTGCTATGCCTTAACTGAAATGTTTTAGGGAAAGCAAGAATGAGCAACAAGTGTGCTCAGGAAGTAATATAATAACAAGGGTGAGTATTATAGTTCTCGAATCCCAAAAAAGGTATGGCAAGGAGAGATAGTTCAAGACAACAAGAAATATCAACAGTTTTCAATAACAGTCGCTAAGGACAACAGAATATCAATAAGTTTCAATGCTAAATCAATTCAAGATTTCAAGATAATTGAATACTGAGAAGTCACTAAGGACTATGAACTTCTACTAGAATTAACAATAATATACTGATAATCCATCAAGAACAAGTACAGCAGGTGATCAGCCTAAAGTACCCTACATTATGCATAACATTTAATCATACTCAAGTGCGCACGTCGGTCTCCTGACAATATACAGTTCCCTTATAAGAAGGTTGTTCATCTCAGTCAATATAAGACTCTGCACCAATTAATTGGTTTGGATGGCTTTCTAATCATGATATAAGTCTGGTCGAATCAAATGGCATAGACTACTCTTCATAAGTTCAATACTTGACTTAAAGTTCGAAGAATATAATTGACTTTATCATAACTATGACGCAATAAGTTATAATTTGAATAACTCACTTGCACAACAATAAACTTAATACGAATTCAATAAGAATAGAGTTCAAGTACTTGCTTACAATATCCGTTGAATAAAGTAATGCAAGGGTTTAGGATACTTGCCTTAAGCGTAGTCTATCCACGTAAAGTAAATCAACACTTTCGAATCCCTATCATAATATAGTTACGTATATATATGATACCCATTAGTCATATATTTTAACATCATATCTTATCTTGGATATACGATCAACACATAAGCTAAGTTTTAACCTAGCTACACAGTTATACCATATATAGTGTCATATTAATTCACAAGTCTCGACTAATATAACCTTTATTGCCTTTTATCCATAACGTTCCTCTTTTCGAGTTAAACATATTCTCATATCATTATTATCACATACGACCATAATCAATACCAAACATATTTTATTTAGTAAGTTATAGCATTGCTATAAGTTAATTGTTAAGAATCGGATTCAAGTATCAACCTACGATATCACATAACATATATACATGTTAAAGGGTCCTTCTATGTTTGTATAACCTTTCCAAGTTCAATCATACATGATATAGGTTCTAAGTTAATACTTTTAATAACTTAAGGTCCTTCAAGGTCACGAACTCACCAAGTCTAACATGCTCGCCTTTTAAACATATAAGGCATTCATATAGCTCGTGTTAGGCATGCTCATAAGTATTCACATCGCATACATATAACTAGCATCGTTATTATTTTGAAAACATGCTTCATTTATGCTTAACTTGATTTCACGACATCTAACATGGTAGGCATACTTGTATGATACATTAGCGAGTCTAAGAGTACTATCAACATGTCCATAAATATCGAAATCCAAATCTCAATGTAACATGTCAAGGTGCACATTCAAAACTTATACTTTCATTAGTAAAGTTCACTAATATGGCCTAACATGTTCATGCTATATATATACGTATGTTAACATGTCCGACATGCATTTCAAGGCCATATAAACATGCTTGCAAAATCAGAATGCATATATAATACCTACATGCCACGGTTTACCTTTAAAACTTACATTTTCATTAGAAATATTCACTAGTGAGGTATGTATTCTCACATTACATTATGTTACATATATACGTAAGTTAACATGCTTTTCATTCATTCTTAAACCATACTAATATGATCGCAAGGTCAGATTATTAACATGGCATGTGCATATATCAAAGTCCGTTTATAAATTCTAAGTTTATTTCAACTATATGCTTTCGTTAATCATGTATGCTAATATAGTAAAACATGTTCTCTTTTTAGGTCTAGGTATACTTATACATATGTTACTCATGCTAGCAAGCTGGTTTAAGTAGTAAATTAATTAACTAGCACTAATCAGCATTAATAGAAATCAGCAACTGGTGTAGGGCACCGGCGCAGCTGCGCTGCGCCTCAGTACTAAATCAGCGCAGCTGCGCCGTGTCTGGTTCGCACCAGACAGCAGTCTGCTTCGGCAGTTTCCTAGCCGAAATACAAAAATTATTTCACGAATCTGATTCTAATCAGCCACATTCCAGTTTAAACATGCTTATAAGTTTGTATAGCAACTAAGAAACATGTTCTAATCAAATTTAGCATGAATGGCAACTATGATCAAGAATTGAATTTTTTTTGACAGAAAACAAAATGAAGAACATGGAAGGTATATTATACCTCTGTTATGCAAAAGCTAATTCACACTTCCTCTACTAATATGTATATAAGTACTAACTCTCTACTTAAATTTATCAGACAATATTTTTCTAGCAACTGAGAAATGAGAGGGAGAGCTTCCATTTATAGAGAATTGATTGCCCAGTTCATAGCTTGCTCCATGGTTTGAATCAATGAGAAATAGAAGAATTCAATGGGCAAGAAGAAGTTGGTGATTTAGTGGTTGGATTCCATCATAAATCCCACTCCCTTGTTCATCATTTGCTAGCAGCTATGGAAGTTTGTTGAGTTTTAAGGTTATAGGGGAATAGGATAGCTTGGAGTGTTCACGTGTGAGGGAGAGATAATGACTATCAATATGGGACAAACAGTGTATCTAAACATTCAAGCAACATTAATATACACAACACTTATGTTACTTTGCACATATTATATATATACCTAAGTTGTATTCATATAATACATGTTTAGGTTGTAATTTTAATGTCACAATATAATTCACATAATGTAATAAGTGTAATTTGCACACATATAATCCATGTACATTTTATCATACCGGTATAATTTTCTCAGATATTATCACATTACATTGTCTCCTTTATTATTAAATTCTATTTATCAATAATTGTTTACTATATATTCATGATGTACTATTTTAATGTATACTCACATACAATTGTCACATAAGCCTTATGATGTATTCATTTAATTAGTCATAACATACAGTTTCAATATGTAGTCACATTGCACTTTACACTCCATATAATATATAGGTAGCTACTATACATTATACATTTAATTATCACATGCTTGCACATAGCAATAAATTGAGCAAACATTATATTAATTAAGTAATCACTATATTAACAATTCATTCCCATAACAACAATTATTAACAATTATGTGACTAATTATCGCATTCCTCGGTAATTAAATAAATATAATCTTATTATATTTATAAACAAGTTATTTATTATTATTCTATTATTTGCAATAATAATAATCAGCATATTATTAATTAATCACCATTAATATTCTATTTCTCATAATAACAATTAACAATTAATTTAGATTAATTGTTCACGCAATAATTCTTTCGTTAATTTACCCTTATCAATTATACGATAAATAATCACATTCCTTAATAGTTTAATAAATACAAATCTTATTATATTTCTCATAATAACAATTAACAATTAATATAGATTAACTGTTCACTTAATAATTCACTCGTCCATGAATTAATTAATTCATCCTTGAATCTATCATCGTGCCACACAAGGCATTCCAACGAGCTTATCATAAACTCCAAATTTTTCTCAATTATTATATATATTTAATTTAATATATTTGAGTTAACTCATCTCATAACACTTACATAATTATATTCAAATAAATATTTATTTCCATTAATATATTCATTTAATAATATTCTGAATTTCTCGGGTATTACAAAAACGACTTCAAAGGTCTCATCCCGAGAGTTAGGATTTAAGGCCCTGTAATAGTAAAAATTGTGATTGTGGGTTCTTGGGTCTATCAAGACGGCTTTCATGCCCACGGGTGGCCCGATCATTTTCAATGCTTTATTTCATGTATTATCACCCAAAACGATTTCAAAAAAAACAACAAAGATCTTATAAAATATAAATCACTCTGGGGATAAACAAACTTAAGGCTAATAATTGAAAGTAACAAAGAATCTCGATTCCTATTTGGCGAAGGGTTTAAAAAGCATATTTTCCAAAATGTCACCTCAAAATGCTTTATCAAATTTAAATCTAAAATGAACTTTTTTGTAAATTAAATACTTCGCGCATAAATTCAAGGAGGTTCAACACTACTTTCAAAACAATGCACTTAACACGATTTCGATTCAAAGATATCCAAGGCTTTCTCAAAACACACACACACACACACTTCACACTTAAGAAAACAATGAGACGCGGTTACCGTGTTTTCAAGGAAGTCGGGGGGTGCCTAACACCTTCCCTTTGCTTAAGCAATCCCCCGAACTCTATGAATCTCGGGATCCATACCAATTTTACAGAGTCACATATTGTGCCATATTGCGAAAATCTAAAAAATTCGGATGAGTTGGTACATTCATTTAAACTTATACTAACTGGCGACTCTTTCTAATTCGGCCCATCATTAAATATCAATCTTTTCAAAATTGTTGGCATTTATATCGGTCTTTTCCTAAAATATCACCCTTTAAAATAAATTAATCGACATAGTGAAAAACAAAGGGTAGAAGCAACACATGTTAGGAAAATTGAATTTCCCCGGCGTCGACACGGGTTGTCTTGGATATTGTTTTAGAAAATTTTGATACTTTTATGTTATAATATTTATTGAAAATGTTTTTTATATCCTTGCAAGTCGTAATTTTAAAAATGTTAGAAAATGTTTTAAATTTTCTTTAAACTAGCTAAAAACTAATGCAAAGTACAAGTTGTTTTGGATATTGTTTTAAAAAATGTTAATATTTTTGTGTTATAATATTTTTTGACAATGTTTTTTATATCATTGCAAGTCATAATTTTAAAAATGTATATCTAACTTATGAAATAAATTTAACAGCAATATAGAATATATGTAGCCTCAAACATAAATTTTTTGAATCTAAATATATTAACATTAGGAAGTACAAAACTTCTAAGCCATCTCAATTTTCATGGTTAGGGGTCCTTCAATAGGTAGATCGGTCCTATTTCCATATAAGAATATTTTGGGGAGACTGCCAATATGGATTATATATCATACTCAAATTTGCCCTTGCCAATGAAAAAGAAATCATTAATACCCAAATGCATACATCAATGGCGGATCCAAAATGTTTTAAATTTTCTTTAAATTAGCTAAAAATCGGTGCGAAACATGGGTTGTTTTGTATATTTTTTTAGAAAATCTTGACACTTTTGTGTTATAATGTTTATTAAAAAAAATTATATCCTTGCAAATCGTAAATTGAAAAATGTTAGAAAGTGTTTTAAATTTTCTTCAAACTAGCTAAAACCACTACAAGAAAATTGTCCAACAACGAGCAAGAGGATCAGCGACCGCAATAGACGGTCGCTAATGTTTTAAATAACGACCGATATTAGAGACCGCATGTAAATTTAGTCGCTAGTTAATATCAGTGACCATATGCGATAGCTGATTTAATTTTGCTGCCATAAATTGGGTGCAATAGTTGGCGGACACACTTATTGCAACCAATTGGTAACAACGATCTACTTGTGATAGCTAATAAAGTCACGTAAATAAAAATCAGCGACCGCGGGCGGTCGTTGATATAGGTCGCTGATCCTTTTTAATATCAGGCGAACGAACAGACCTAGGCCATAACAGACGAAGAAGAAAGAAAAGGAAGAGAGGGAGTAGAGGGTGAAGCGAGAAGATATAGAGAAGAGAGCGACCCTGTTTGTCGGCACGCCGACCACCCCCACCGACCACCCTGCCCACGCCGCCCATGCCACCCCGTCGTTTCTTACAGCTATAATTTCTATTCTCTAGTGTTTTTCATTGATTGATTACCTACACAATGGAAGATGAGATACTCTATTTATATATATTTAACTGTAATTTGGTGGGTGCAAGTAAATCATATGGTATCTTAATTTATCTCAATCATATTTGCAAAGTTTAAATGAAAGATGCCATAAATTACATATTACCATTGAAACACACTGGCACTAGCCGACTAGGTTTGCCAAGATTATCAATGAACCATTTTGAACAAGCTTTTGCTCCTATGATATCCCCAAATCTGGGTACTTCATTCCCATAAAATTTGGTGCTCACTATCTAAAATAATCACATCTAACTACCATAATAAAAGATAATAACATAAACTTAAAGAAATAATCCTCCCATTCAAGGGTCACATCATCTTAAAATAAATCCCAAGCAATCTAACCTTAATTTATTACATCAATGCGAAAACAACATTTAAAGCAATAGGTCTCATTACATAAAATAAACGTAAACAGGTTTTCTTCACTTGTGCATTTTTTCCTTGCCCTTACTAGTGGATGGTTCATCAACTTTCTCAACCTTAGCTGTAATGTTACATGCAAGGGTGAGCAAACAATTGTCCAAAAGTATAATAATAACAATAATAACATGGGAGTAGACAATGAATACTGAATAATAGAAAACTCGACCTTTGAATCAAGATTAGAAAACAAAATTGAATTATATCTGAGGGTCAGAAGACCATGAACTATATCCCAGGTTACTAAGTATTTCTACTTAAACCTTTAACAGTCATAAGACTATATGGACCTTTCTTCTCGTACTCAAGGGGATCAGTCCTTCGTACTATGTAATGTGCACAAACATCTTAACGTTAATCCATAATTATTCCCTTATAATAGGGTTGTTCATCTTAGGTTTGACTTAAGAGTCCACACCAAAGAAAGTTTGGTTTGGATTAGCTTCAATAACAGTTCTAGAATTTGGAACGCACATCAAATATGGACTAGTCGAATCAATAAGGGTTCACTCGTCATTCAAAAATTCTATTCAACAGTATGATATTGAACAACGATGTTTAAATCAAAGATTGAATCACGATAATATACAATTAAATAAAACATTGTATATCCATTGTACTACTTTCAAAGGAATTAGAAAGTCTTATTCGAAATAATGAACAATTTAAGCTTTGAATTAATAAGAAACAATGGTCAGGAACTTGCTTAATATAAATAGATAACTTGAACAATCGTAATCAAAACAATAACATGTTTAAGATTAGGAAACCTGCCTCGTGCTTGTGCTATTAGATTACAACTCACGTTTGTCGAATACATTACACATACCATTAGAACCGCAATATCGATTAGCTACACCAACATTAACCCTATAGATTTAATTTCCATTTAAGTTCATCTTGTTAACCTAATTCATGTTCTAATCATTGACATCATTTACAAATCTAAAATCATAGGTCTAGTAAAGCAACACAACACTTAAACAACATCTCAAGACTTTACAAATAACAAGTTAAAGTTTTCATAACTTATTAACTATACAATTTGAGATCATCAAATACATGTTTACAATCTGTTATAGAACTTTATTACATATTTAACACATTATCATGTGTTGGGAATTGCATATTCAAATTTGATGTTGAAAGTAAATATAAATGCTTAAGTATAAAGTCCTTCAAAGATCATATGTACAATGACTTAGATGATAGATCAAAATTGTTAGGTTGATCTATGCTTTAATGTTTATCATTCTGTAAATGACTGGATAGAAGAGAGATCAAATCTGTTAGGTTGATCTATTTGAGATGTAATTGTTAAGCCTTGATAGAATTGTAGTCTGTTAAAGGCAGACTGCAGAAGCCAAGGAAGAATAGTGGAGCTTCAATGAAGATGTCCAAAGATCGTAGTCTGTCCTGGAAGCCACTCTTAGAATCATGGAGATGATCTGAGCGCCTGCCTGGTTAAGTCAAGAATCGCAGTGTGCTCTCGGAAGCGTGGAGTTTGCAAGACAAGCAAGTGGAATTCGTAGTCTATCAAAGAGCTTAAGAGAAACTGTAGTGTTCTCTACGATCAAGACTGAGTCCAGCCTGTGCTAGCCAACAGACAACGATTATGGTACAAAGACCACGATCGTGGTGACCCTCCTGTCAGCAATAAAGTTCGTCTATCTGATGAATGAGGAAGAGTAACAAATGAAGAAAGGCTTATAGACGTTGACAAATTGATAGTCCCAATGATGCTACATTCATCCTTAGTATATATCGAAGAAGCGTATTGGAAAAGCTAAGGAAAGGACTAAAAGCCTGCTAAAAACATCTTTTGAGGTGTTAGGTGAGATAGCAGTCTACTGTGTCAATGGGCCAGATGGCTAATCAGCAGAAAAGCAGGAAGTCAACATCAGTGCATAGAACAGTCTGAAGCATTTAATGCTACAACAGATGCCTTCAACGGTTAGATTTTAAGGGCTCCCTGATAAACAAATCAGATAAGGATTCAAAGTAAGCAAGCAAGCAAGTAAGAAAGAAAGAAAGCTAAGAACGCTTAAGAACACTCAACGAATAGACTCTACAATCCTGAAAGAGAAAAGCTTGCTTCGCTACTCAGTTCTTCAGAACTGATTCTTAATTACGACTGAGTAGCACACCCCAGAATACAACTCTCAATTCAAAGTGTACCAAGTCAGAAGGACTTGAAGAGTTCTAAGTGAACTAAAGAAGTTCCAAGATTGTTGATCTTGAAGAGTTCTTAGTGAACTAGAGAAGTTCCAAGGCGGCTGGCCTTGAAGGAATCTAAGTGATTCAAAGTGTAAAGACATCCTTAGTGGATTTCCTACTCATGGAGTAAAAGAGTGGAATAGGATCCTTGAGTGCTCTGAACTACTTAAAACCTTTATGTCTCATTAACTGCTATAACTTCTATATCTGTTATAACTGCTTATCAAACTATTACTGCATCATCTTTAAGGGAAGCAAACATATTCCGCCGCTGTCAGTATATTCAATACTTACAAGTATTTTGAAACAAAGAAAAAGTTTAAAATATCTATTCAACCCCCCTTCTAGATAACTATTGTGCCTTTAGGAACTAATAATTGGTATCAA
Organism: Panax stipuleanatus; assembly: GCA_020205555.1. NCBI lineage: Eukaryota > Viridiplantae > Streptophyta > Magnoliopsida > Apiales > Araliaceae > Panax > Panax stipuleanatus. The sequence continues at coordinate 61,894,029 of CM035126.1, read as the reverse complement.
GGCAGGTTCTCTCAACTAGCATACAAAGCTTGAGTAGATCCAATGGCACAGCTGATAAGCAAGACCAAGACAGGTGGAGGCAGCAAGCCACCTATGTGCAATAGAGACAAGTTTGCCAACTGGAAAGTTCGAATGCAAGCCTATATGGATTCAATAGATGATGATCTATTTGAAACCGTTCTAAATGGGCCCTATTTACCAACAAGGCTTGCACCAACTCCAGAAGATCCAAATAGGGTTGTGGTCAAGGTCAAAGCTGAATGGACTGACACCGAGAAGAAAGATGTCCAGCTAGACAAAAAGGCTAAGAACATTTTGTTCCAGTCTTTAGAAGATAATCTATTTGAGAACGTGGTCAACTGCAAAACTGCCAAGGAAGTTTGGGAAGCATTGCTCATCATGCATGAAGGAACTGAAGAAGTCAGAGAAAACAAGCAATCTCTACTGACTCAACAGTATGAGATGTTTACCCATGTTCTTGGAGAAAATGTCACTTCCACTTATGAAAGATTCAACTTGTTGCTCAACTCTCTTCGAGCTTTTGGAAAGGTCTATCTTAACAAAGATCTTATCATCAAGTTCATGAGGTCCGTACCAAGCAAGTGGGATGCCAAGACCACTGCAAATAGAGAATCAAAGAACCTGCATGAAAGGACTGTCCAACAACTCTATGGCAACCTTTTTACCTACGAACTATAGCTGACTCAACAAGCAGAAACTCTATTAGAAGGAAGAAAGAAGGATAAGGGAGTTGCTCTCAAAGCAACAGAAGAAATCTCTAAAGCTCATGATGAAAGTGAATCTGCATCTGATGATGATGATGATGATGAAGTTGCAAAGCTGGTCAGAAGACTCAGAAGGTTCATGCGTAAAGAAAGAAGCAGCAGACCTAAGAGATTCAACAACATCAGCAGTCAGAAGCAGATCAATGACCTATGCTACAACTGCAAGAAGCCTGGCCACTTCATTGCAAACTGCAACAAACCTACTACAGAAGAGTTGAAAAGAAAGACAAAGAAGGAGTTCAAAGGCTACAAGAAGCATCAAAAGAAAGATAAAGGTCTTGTAGCTGAAAGTTCATGGAGTGACTCAGACAACGACACCAATGCTGAGTCTGAAGCTGATGAAGAACCTCAAACAGCCAACCTATGTCTGATGGCCAAGGATGCAAACAACAAGAAAAGCACTAACCATCCTGAGGTAACCATAGATGAGGTATTTGACTTTAACACTCCTGATGTAGACATTGATGATTTAAGAACTGCTCTTCATGACATAACATCAGATCTATATCAATACATAAGGTGGTTCAGAGTTCTGTCCAAAGATTATTCTGGTCTTCAAAGAGAGAAAAAGAAAGTTTAGAAAGAACTGGAAACATGTGAGGACCCATAATTTTGAATAAGTCAAAATTTTACGAATAATTTTTTTTATTATTTAATATTGACATTGATTATCAATATTGTGTTGAGTATCTGTGATACGAGTTTAGCAAAGTGGTCAAACTATGTATTGACTGAGAAATATGAGTACAATTTTGTTTAACAGAGAATAGAAACCCTAACCCTAGTTATGGATAGGGATTCGGTAGAAGATACAGTTATAATAATTGTATTAATATGTGTTTGTGTTGTATAGAATTTTTGATCAATGATTGATCGGATAGGGTATAAACTTAGTAAACCCTAATGAGGGATTAGAAATCCTAATCTATGATTGAGAAACCCTAATTAAATGATTAGGGTAAAATAAAATTAATGAGTGTGGGACTAAGTTGATTTTAGGGCCCAAAGAATTAATGTGTAGCCCAAGTATTTATTTGAGCATGAGGCTTGTAGCTAATTTGATTTTATAACAATTAAATTATTGAGCTAGCCCAATATTTGATATAAAGGGCAAGTATATGAGTGGCACAATTAATTAATGGTTGTGGCCCAAGTGTATTTTAAGTTAATAAGCAAAAGAATAAGAATTTGCTAGCCCAAAGGAATTAATTTCAAGCCCAAGCTTAAGCCCACTTATGTAGGGGAATTATATTCATTAGATATGCTTAATATAAAGTAAATCGAAAGGATAAGGAAGGCCCTAGTGGCCGGGTATACAAGGAAGGAAAGAAAAAGAGCACGTGATTAAATATTATTCCTTGATATGAAAAGATATTGATAAGATATGAAAAGATATTGATAAGATATGAAAAGATATTGAGAGGGAAGGATAGATATTGGATATATTTGATAAGATTTTGTAAGGATTTGATAAGATATGGTAGATATGATAAGATTTGCTAAGATATGGCAATATTTTGGGGCAAATGAGGGCCAAGTGGCCGGCCACAAGAGAAGGTTGTGGGAGATACACCAAAAATTCATTTCTCTCTCATCTTTATTTCATCTTCCATTTCCTAAGCTATCTAGAAAGAGAAATAGAAAGAACAAAATAGAAATAAGAAAGAGAAAGTGAGAAGTTCGGCCATATAGGAAGAAAAAGAAGGACAGCTTGTATTAGTTTCTTATTTCCCTAATCTAAGTATTTGAAAGAAGATTAAGAGGATTCAAGAGAAGGTATAAGAATTTCTATTTGTATATAAATTAAATTCCTTTTTATTTTGATTTGATTGTTGATAGGATGAAATTTTGATCTTGAGGTTAAAAACCTTAGATTCATATGTTTAAAAGTATTTCATGTATAGATTGAACCCATTTGTGGATCAAAAGTTAGATTTAAAGTGAGAAATATGAATTATGTTTTTCAAAAGTAAGAAAATCAAATTTTTCTTAGCTTTTGTTGTGTTTGATTTTGTGTTTGTTGATTATTTGATGATATAGATCATGGATCATGGTATATCCACGAGTATATGACTTATTTTAGGTATTATGTTGAGTTATGTTGGTTTTATGTGAAAATATAGAAATTTTCTTAAAAATCACCAAAAGTTGAAAAACAGATTTTTGGAAAAACGAAGTATGATATGGAAATGACCATATCTCTCATTCTACTTTGAATTTTTGAGTGTGGTCAGATTCTGGAGTTAGATATATGATTCTTCTAATAGATCCAAGTGGAATCATTGAAAAAAGGAATTATAGATTTTTGTATGGACTGGATTTAGCAAAGCAAGCAAAATCTGAAAAAGTCAAAATAGTATTCTGTCCAAAAATTGTAAGGTAAATTTCGTCCACTTAAGTTATGTAATAAATTCTGGCCTTTTGGGACATAAAAATATATGGAATGAAGTAGCTTGTGTCCAAAAATGAGCTCATTCCGACTTGAATTGAGCAAGTAATGGCCATTTCAAATTTTGGGATTTCCCGACTAAAAACGCTATAATCGGAGTTGTATAACTCCGATGGCCTTGAAATTTAAACTGGAGACTCACGTTAATGTGTATAAGATCCCGTTAAGATTTTAAAATTTGTGGAATTAAGCGTGAGATAGTTATTTTATTAAGGAATTAACTAGAAATGAATTTTTGGAAAATACTTAAGTTGAAAAATTCCAGAAAAATACTTTTTGTGTATGGAATATATGTATATATGATTGGCCAAAAGATTGAAAAATAATAGGCTGATTTTGTATTTTTATGAATAGTGTATTTTAGCTTCCTGAAATGAACATTCAGGTTACTGAAATGAGAAACTGAAAAGGTCAGAAAAAGAAGTCAGCTTTGTTTTAACTTACTAAAATGAGAAACAGAAATGATATATGACTTATCTAAAATACTATTAAAGCTTTGAAACCAAGTTTAATTGACAATAAATGTGTTAATTGTCGGATAGGGTGATCAGGACCCCGAATTGAGACCGAAGTCCAACTAGACCAAAATAGTTAGACTTGATAAGTGTTTATTCATGTTATAAACACTAATGTGACTACGTGATGATGTGTCTAGGAGATATATTAACTATAAATTTCAGTGCTATGTGTTGTGAATTGTTGTGCTAATTGTGAGACCGATATTGTTAATTATATGTCTTTCAAACGCATATAGAATATATTGTGTAGTAGTAATCAACGAAGAAGACAAGTTTCCTTAACTCAATCTCGAGTTATTACTTTTCAAATATAGTGGTGGTTAATTATTGATGATTATACCACGTTTGAGAATTATTGTTGATTATTCACAGTTAGTGCATGTTTATTAATTCAAATTGAAATATTGATTTTGAGAATATGCTCGAGGAATAACTGTTGTTGGTTATTCACATCCGTAAAAGTTATTATTGATTGCAAATAGTACAGTTAATATTTGTCTATTATTGAATCGTGTTGAGATATGTCATAGCTAATTATTTTGGCTAGACAAACATTTGTGGAAACTTGATAGGTTCGATAAGAGAACTCAATTATTATTGACAGGTCAATGCCAATTATTCTGGCTAGATCGAGAAAGCGATTAGATATTGAAATCATAGTATTTCTTTAAAAGCAAATCTAAACCATATTGTTATGGTACAGACTCGTGATGTAAGACTGAGATGAACAAACTTTGTTGTCGTAAATCGACCTGTGCACTATTATTGAGTATTATGCATAATATAGGGTACAAGGAGTTGGCCGCTCTAAGTACTTGTTGAGGGGTATGATTTAATCTTTATGGTTATCTGATACACTTGGGTATATCAAAGTCAAATCTTTGATAGTTACTCGAGAAGAGAAGTTCTTGATCCAATGGATCGCTCAGCATAAAATCTGGAAAATATTTCCACTTTGTTAGTGCGTAGAATTGATTATTGTTATTCAAATGAATATCGTAGCAACTTCGAAAGCGTTTTACTCTTTCACTATTGAATTAATTTTTTGCATAAGATGCGAGAAAGTCTTGTTATTGATTAACGATTTGTTCAGCTATTTCAAAGTTCTTCGAACTTTGGTGATAATCTTTTAAATTAATAGTCTTATATTCTTGATTCGTATACTTTATTGTATGATTAACTTGTGAAGCAAATTTGTTGCTCACTCTTGCTTAAATATAATATTTCAGCTAGGAACGAAGTAGCCGGAGGGGCAGAGAAAGACAAAGGCAAAGGTGTATTGCTGGAGTAGTTATAATGAACATATTTATTATGTTGTTTTGTATAACCCTTTTGTATATCTAAGGGTAAGTTTGTTATGTTAAGGTTAGATAACCTGAGACAATGTATTAACGATATCAGTTAATGAGATGTATGTTTATATTCATCTATAAATGGGTAATTAGATGATATTTAAATGTTGGATCGTGAGCACGAAACTCGGGGGTCAGGTAAGCCGAATTTGTGGGCGTCACAAGTTGGTATCAGAGCTATTGGTTATAAACCTTAAGTGGGGGGGGGGGGGGGAGAGAACCCTAGGATTATAACCATAAGCGAGATAGGGAAAACTCATTTAGAGTACTAAGTGAGGGATTACCGAAGTACATCAATAGAAAGATGTGTGGACACATAGTGAGTATGAAATTCGTACTTGTAAAGTATTAATCAAGTTGTTTAAACTGATTGTAGGATGTCAGGAGAAGATGAAATGAGTACAGAAGTGTTGGCAGCTGTTGCACCAATGCCAGTAGCCGAGGTGCCAGTGCAGAGCGAGTCAGTTGAGGAAGTTGGAAAAGATGAACCCATGGTGAATCTGGGGAGTGATCATGATGAGTATCCCAAAATGTATTTGAATGAATATGAGGTGGCAGAGTCCGAAGAAGTTAAGGTGGAGACAGAGATTAAGACCAAAGTGGAAGAAAAAGATCAAATATTTGCAGAAGTTCAAGAACTCCGGAATAAAGTATTTCTCTTGGAGGAGTTGTGGAAGACGGAGCGAGCATTACGCGAGATGACCAAAGAACGAAACAAATTGAAGACACAAGTAGAAAGAATGAAGGCTGAAGGTGGTGGATCATCTAAGGGAATAGTCAAGCAGAAGAAGAGAAGCAATAAGCAGAAAAGGAACAACGACAGTGATAATAACTCAAGGAACTCAAACCCGAAAAAGAAGAAAGTCTGTGGCAAGTGTGGAAAGACTCACTTGGGAGAATGTATGATGTGGAAGAACGTGTGTTTCAATTGTAAACAGGAAGGACATATTTCTCCAAATTGTCCTAAGCCGAATATGAGAAAATATTTTTCATGTGGAGGAATGGGTCACGTATTTAACAACTGTCCCAGTAAGAAGGCAGGAGGAGGGAGTAGACTGTAAACAGCTTAAGTATAAGCAGTAGCACCTTTTGGTAGCAAAGTGTAATATAAAGATTATAATATCGAGAACAATGAGTGGGCATATGTAATATATATGTTTGTATAAATGTAATCTTTATTTTCAATACGAATATTAAGATGATTTTGGAGAATTGCAACTTTTTGTGTAAAGTTATGGTAATTGCAACTTTTTGTGTAAGGTTGTGTTGTTAATCCCGATATTTATTAAAAAAGGGATAGTGACTGATTATAATAGTAGGTGTTAAGTACTAAAAGTATTATGTGCTATTTGAATAAATATGCGATTATATGAGAAATTTGTGTTAAATTCTTATGTTACTAATAAGAATTTGTGTGGAGAAAAAAAGATTAATGTAAGATTTTCATTTAAATCAGATAATGCTGCCTAGACGACATAATCAAAATCAATGAGAAGAGTAATCAGAGAATAATGAGGGAGGTCAAGTAGACCCAATGCAGAATTTTGTGGATATGTTAGCCCGAGCTATGCAACAGAGGGTGCCAGCAGCAAGAGCAAGAGCAAGAGCAAGAGAATAGCCAGCTAATAGATTGGCAAACTTTAAAGATTTTAAAGCGGTAGGACCGCCAGAGTTCAAGGGAACTACGGATCGTATTGAAGCCCAAACTTGGGTAAAGGAGATAGAGAAAGCATTTATTATTGTGAGAGTGGTAGAAGAGCAAAAGACAGCTTTTGCCACCTATTTGATGAAGGGAGAAGCCAATTACTGGTGGGAAACCAATCAGGCTAGAGTTGGGACAGCTTTAGTGACTTGGACAAAGTTTAAAGAGTTGTTCTTTGAGAACTATTTTTCGCCGAGTATGCAAGCCAGGATGGAAGTCAAGTTTCTAGAACTAAAGCAAGAGAATATGTCGGTATCAGAATATGCTGCTAAGTTTAATGAGTTAGCGAGATTTGCACCTCATCAGGTGGACACGGAGGCAAGAAAGGCGAGAAGACTTGAGAATGGATAGAAGCTAGGGATATACAACAAGGTAGCTGTATTGCAGATTAATACGTTTACGGCTTTGTTAGAGAAAGCGATAATTGCTGAAGGGGGAAGCGAAGCTGCATCCCGATATCATCAGGAGAAGAAGAAGAAAATAAATGAAGGAGGTAGTAGTGGTGGTAGTAATCCGAACAAGTAGAAATGGAGTGAGAATACCCAATCGGGTAATAAGTCAGAAGAGAATAGGAAGGGAGGTGAGCCTTGTGCGACTTGTGGGAAGAATCATCCAGGAATTTGTCTGAAGAGGAAGGGAGTCTGTAATAAATGTGGTCAAGGGGTACACATGTCGTCCACATGTCCCAGTTCAAGGAAAATACAAGGCTGTTTTGCCTGTGGATCGACAGATCATCTGGTTCAAAATTGTCCGAAGAAGAATGTGGAGAAGGGGAGTACCAACAAGGGACCCGGTGGCGGAACCCTGACAATTAGAGGACCTGCACAGCCAAGAAGACCAACGGCCCGTACATTCAACATGACGGTGCAAGATGCAGTAGCTGCCCAGGAGGTGGTGATAGGTAATGATTTAGTTGAGTAATTAAATTACGCAGAAAATATGGGATAAATATCACTGTGAATTGTTTTCTTTTATAGATTCAAGTCACAGGTTAGTATATGAGACATAAATGAATATTGTGTTGATAAGAATAAATTGATGATACAACTTTAAAAGATTGTAGAGAATAAGAAAGCGGTGATTCCAAGGACGGAATCCTTATAAGGAGGGGAGAATGTGAGGACCCAGAATTTTGAATAATTCAAAATTTTACGAATAATTTTTTTTTTTATATTTAATATTGATATTGATTATCAATATTGTGCTGAGTATCTGTGATACAAGTTTAGCAAAGTGGTCAAACTATGTATTGACTGAGAAATATGAGTACAATTTTGTTTAACAGAGAATAGAAACCCTAACCCTAGTTATAGATAGGGATTCGGTAGAAGATACAGTTATAATAATTGTATTAATATGTGTTTGTGTTGTATAGAATTTTTGACCAATGATTGATCAGATAGGGTATAAACTTAGTAAACCCTAATAAGGGATTAGAAACCCTAATCTGTGATTGAGAAACCCTAATTAAATTTTTAGGGTAAAATAAAATTAATGAGTGTGGGACTAAGAAGATTTTAGGGCCCAAAGAATTACTGTGTAGCCTAAGTATTTATTTGAGCATGAGACTTGTAGCTAATTTGATTTTATAACAATTAAATTATTGAGCTAGCCCAATATTTGATATAAAGGGCAAGTATACGAGTGGCACAATTAATTAATGGTTGTGGCCCAAGTGTATTTTAAGTTAGTAAGCAAAAGAATAAGAATTTTCTAGCCCAAGGGAATTAATTTCAAGCCCAAGCTTAAGCCCACTTATGGAGGGGCATTATAGTCATTAGATATGCTTAATATAAAGCAAATTGGAATGATAAGGAAGGCCCTAGTGGCCGGGTATACAAGGAAGGAAAGAGGAGGAGCATGTGATTAAATATTATGCCTTGCTATGCTTGATATGAAAAGATATTGATATGATATAAAAAGATATTGATAAGGATATGAGAAGATTATGAGAGAGAAGGATAGATATTGGATATATTTGATAAGATATGCTAGATATGATAAGATTTGCTAAGATATGGCAATATTTTGGGGCAAAATGAGGGCCAAGTGGCCTGCCACAAGAGAAGGATGTGGGAGATACACCAAAAATTCATTTCTCTCTCATCTTTATTTCATCTTCTATTTCCTAAGCTATCTAGAAAGAGAAATAGAAAGAACAAAATAGAAATAAGAAAGTGAAAGTGTGAAGTTCGGCCATATAGGAAGAAAAATGAGAGCTTGTATTAGTTTCTTATTTCCCTAATCTAAGTATTTGAAAGAAGAAAAAGAGGATTCAAGAGAAGGTATAAGGATTTCTATTCGTATATAGATTAAATTCTTTTTATTTTGATTTGATTGTTGATAGTATGAAGTTTTGATCTTGAGGTTAAAAACCTTAGATTCATATGTTTAAAAGTGTTTTATGTATAGATTGAACCCTTTTGGGGATCAAAAGTTAGATTTATAGTGAGAAATATGTATTATGTTTTCAAAAGTAAGAAAATCAAATTTTTCTTAGCTTTTGTTGTGTTTGATCTTGAGTTTGTTGATTATTTGATGATTAAATCATGGATCATGGTATATCCATGAGTATATGAGTTATTTTAAGTATTATGATGAGTTATGTTGGTTTTATGTGAAAATATAGAAGTTTTCTTAAAAATCACCAAAAGTTGAAAAACATATTTTTGAAAAAACGAAGTATGATATGGAAATGACCATATCTCTCATTCTACTTTGAATTTTTGAGTGTGGTCAGATTCTGGAGTTAGATATATGAGTCTTATAATATATCCAAGTAGAATCACTAAAAAAGGAATTATAAATTTTTGTATGGACTGGATTTAGTAAAGCAAGCAAAATCTAAAAAAGTCAAAATAGTAGGCTGTCCGGAAATTATAAGGGCCATTTCGTCCACATAAATTAAGTAGTAAATTCCGCCCTTTTGGGACATTAAAATATATGGAATGAAGTAGCTTGTGTCCAAAAATGAGCTCATTCCGACTTGAATTGAGCAAGTTATGGCCATTTCAATTTTTGGGATTTCCCGACAAAAAATACTATAACCGGAGTTGTATAACTCCGATGGCCTTTAAATTTAAACTGGAGACTCACGTTAATTTGTATAAGATCCCGTTAAGATTTTGAAATTTGTGGAATTAAGCGTGAGATAGTTATTTTATTAAGGAATTAACTAGAAATGAATTTTTGGAAAATACTTAAGTTGAAAAATTCCAGAAAAATACTTTTTGTGTATGGAATATATGTATATATGATTGGCCAAAAGATTGAAAAATAATAGGCTGATTTTGTATTTTTATGAATAGTGTATTTCAGCTTCCTGAAATGAACATTTCAGGTTACTGAAATGAGAAACTGAAATGGTCAGAAAGAGAAGTCAGCTTTATTTTAACTTACTAAAATGAGAAATTGAAATGATATATGACTTATCTAAAATAATATTAAAGCTTTGAAACCAAGTTTAATTGACAATAAATGTGTTAATTGTCGGATAGGGTGATCAGGACACCGAATTGAGACCGAAGTCCAACTAGACCAAAATAGTTAGACTTGATAAGTGTTTATTCATGTTATAAACACTGATGTGACTACGTGATGATGTGTCTAGGAGATATATTAACTATAAATTTCAGTACTATGTGTTGTGAATTGTTGTGCTAATTGTGAGACCGATATTGTTAATTATATGTCTTTCAAACGCATATAGAATATATTGTGTAGCAGTAATCAACGAAGAAGGCAAGTTTCCTTAACTCAATCTCGAGTTATTACTTTTCAAATATAGTGGTGGTTAATTATTGATGATTATACCACGTTTGAGAATTATTGTTGATTATTCACAGTTAGTGCATGTTTATTAATTCAAATTGAAATATTGATTTTGAGAATATGCTCGAGGAATAACTGTTGTTGGTTATTCACATCCGTAAAAGTTATTATTGATTGCAAATAGTACAGTTAATATTTGTCTATTATTGAATCGTGTTGAGATATGTCATAGCTAATTATTTTGGCTAGACAAACATTTGTGGAAACTTGATAGGTTCGATAAGAGAACTCAATTATTATTGACAGGTCAATGCCAATTATTCTGGCTAGATCGAGAAAGCGATTAGATATTGAAATCATAGTATTTCTTTAAAAGCAAATCTAAACCATATTGTTATGGTACAGACTCGTGATGTAAGACTGAGATGAACAAATTTTGTTGTCGTAAATCGACCTGTGCACTATTATTGAGTATTATGCATAATATAGGGTACAAGGAGTTGGCCGCTCTAAGTACTTGTTGAGGGGTATGATTTAATCTTTATGGTTATCTGATACACTTGGGTATATCAAAGTCAAATCTTTGATAGTTACTCGAGAAGAGAAGTTCTTGATCCAATGGATCGCTCAGCATAAAATCTGGAAAATATTTCCACTTTGTTAGTGCGTAGAATTGATTATTGTTATTCAAATGAATATCGTAGCAACTTCGAAAGCGTTTTACTCTTTCACTATTGAATTAATTTTTTGCATAAGATGCGAGAAAGTCTTGTTATTGATTAACGATTTGTTCAGCTATTTCAAAGTCCTTCGAACTTTGGTGATATTCTTTCAAATTGATTGTATTATATTCTTGATTCTTATACTTTATTGTATGATTAACTTGCGAAGCAAATTTGTTGCTCACTCTTGCTTAAATATAATATTTCATCTAGGAACGAAGTAGCCGGAAGGGCAAAGAAAGACAAAGGCAAAGGTGTATTGCTGGAGTAGTTATAATGAACATATTTATTATGTTGTTTTGTATTTTGTATATCTAAGGGTAAGTTTGTTATGTTAAGGTTAGATAACCTGGGACAATGTATTAACGATATCAGTTAATGAGATGTATGTTTATATTCATCTATAAATGGGTAGTTAGATGATATTTAAATGTTGGATCGTGAGCACGAAACTCGGGGGTCAGGTAACCCGGATTTGTGGGCGTCGCAAAACAACTCTACTCAGTTCTGCCTCCCTCTCTCAGTTTGAAGATGAGAATAAAATCTTAAGATAGATAAATGAAACTGAGCACACAAAGAGAGTCAAAACTAACCTCTAAGATTGTGGAGCTAGAAAAGACTATCTCTTTGTGGAATAGGTCTTCCTCATCCATGGACTCCCTGATCTCTAGTCAGAGAAGTGCTTCTGACAGAACAGGTTTAGGTTTTGGGGAGTCTACCGCAGAACCAAGTGTGGAAAAGATAAATGATACTAACATTAGCAATGTTTCTAATTTAAATAAAAGCATTATATTTGTGAAATCCACACAGAAGGAAGAACCAGTGCAACCCTGCTCTTTTGATCCAAGTTATGTCCCAAGACACAACGGATCCCATGCTGGCCTGGGGTTCAGAAAAGAGAAGAGTAACTCAGTCACCACTACCCAACCTCAAAGAATCGTAGAGTCAAGTAAAACTGACTCCACGAATCAACTCGAAAGGAATTATGGTGTTGAGGTCCACTCAACACAAACCGTGAATCTCAAGGCTGCATGGAAAAAGAAGAAGCAATATAAGGGTAAGGCCACCCAGTATCCATAAAAGTCCAAATGGAGAAAGAATCCATACACAGACACAAGAATGCATTATATTAGATGCTTTGTATGTAGTAGAAATGGTCATAAAGTTGCATTATGTTATCATAATACTGTGCATGGAAGGCCCAAAATCAAGCAGATTTGGGTTCCCAAGGGTAGTAACATTGTAGGACCCATGCAAGTGTGGGTACTAACATGAAAGCTTTAACTGTCTGCAGGAAATGAGCACCACAATCACAACATGGTATCTGGACAGTGGTTTCTCAAGGCATATGACCGGGAACAAAGCCCTCCTATCTAACTACTCAGAAAAGGAGGGGCCAACAGTTATCTTTGGAGATAATGACTCTGGCAAGACAAAAAGATATGGCTCAGCTGGGAATGGTGAAGTGTCCTTTAGAAAAATGGCTTATGTAGATGGACTAAAGCATAACCTTCTTAGCATCAGCCAACTCTGCGATAAAGGACATCAAGTCACCTTTCTCAACAACCAGTGTCTAGTCACAGATCTGGAGACATCCTCAATCAAGCTGACCGGAACAAGAGAAGGAAATGTCTACACTGTCAACCTTGCTCAACTAAGTTCTGATGAGACAATATGCTTTCTTGCTAAAGCATCTGAAGAAATAAGCTGGCTTTGGCATAGAAGGTTATCCCATCTCAACTTCAAGAGCATGTCAAAATTGGCCTCCAAAGATCTTGTAGTAGGTTTACCCAAGTTCAGTTTTGTCAAAGAAAGACCATGCAATGCCTGCCAGCTTGGAAAGCAAACAAGAAGCTCATTTAAAGGCAAAGCAGTCAACTCAATTGACAGGCCCCTACAGTTGCTTCATATGGATCTCTTCGGGCCAATTCCAACTGTGAGCCTAGGAGGAAAGAGAGACTCACTGGTCATAGTGGATGACTACACCAGATTCACATGGGTGTTCTTTCTCACATCTAAAGATGAAACAAGCCCCAACTGATCAAGATGTTCAAGCTGGTAATGAATGAAAAAGGAGAGACTGTCAAGGGCATAAGGACTGATTATGGTAGAGAGTTAGATTTCTCATAAACGGATCAGTTCTGTGTAGACAATAGCATCAACCACAACTTCTCAGCACCACGAACTCCACAGCAAAATGGATTTGCTGAAAGGAAGAACATAACGCTGATCAAAGAATGGAAGAACTCTATTAGCAGCAACTCATCTGCCTGAATTCTTCTGGGCAGAAGCTATCAACACTGCGTGCTACACTCAGAACAGGTCTCTTGTACACTCTACGTTGAAGAAGACTCCCTACAAACTGTGTAAAGGAAGAAAGCCAAATGTCAGTTACTTCCATGTGTTTGGCTGTGCATGCTACATTCTCAACAATGGGAAGAAATATCTGTCTAAGTTCCAACCCAAGTCAGACGAAGGAATCTTTCTTGGATATGCGACAGACAGCAAAGCTTATAGAGTGTTTAACAAGAAGACACTAAGTGTTGAAGTCTCGATCCACATTATCTTTGATGAAACATACCAAGACAAGTCTGCACTACAAGGCACTATGATCGATGATTTAGACACCACGAATGAGGTGGCCGAGCCCAACACCACGATCGTAGTCCTTGAAGGTGGAATAGTAAAGGCTGGAGAAGAAATCGTAAAGAGAGCTGCACTAGACGATGATTCTGTTCAACAAGAACCATAGGTCAATCTTGAAGAGTTCAGACAAGAAGGTACCAGAATAGATGTTCCAACAGGGAACAGATGAGCAAGAGATCACACTTAAGACCTGATCATTGGAGATCCAACTGCCAGGATTAGGACAAGGTCTGCAACTCAGAATGAATGTTTCTATTTGAGCTTTCTGTCTCAAATAGAACCCAAAAAGATAGATGATGCAACGCAATATGCAAGCTGGATTGAACCTATGTAAGAGGAACTGAATCAGTTCGAAAGAAGCAAAGTCTGGAGATTAGTTCTGAGACCAAAGAATCACCCAGTCATTGGCACCAAATGGGTCTTCAGAAACAAGATGGATGAAGATGGGCTGATCACAAGGAACAAGGCAAGACTAGTGGCCAAAGGTTATTTTCAAGAAGAAGGCATTGACTATGATGAGACCTTTGCACCAGTTGCCAGACTTGAAGCAATCAGAATATTCCTTGCATTTGCTGCCCACATGAGGTTCAAAGTCTTCCAGATGGATGTCAAGAGTGCATTCCTGAATGGTGAACTTCAAGAAGAAGTATATGTGGAACAACCTCCAAGTTTCATTAATCCAACCCTCTCTAATTATGTCTATAGACTAGACAAAGCCTTATATGGACTTAAACAAGCACCTAGAGCATGGTATGAAACACTAACTAACTTTCTTATTAAAAAAGGATTCACTGGAGGTAGAGTAGACACTACATTATTTCTTAGGAAGCACAAAGATAAAGTTTTACTAGTTCAAATATATGTAGATGATATTATCTTTTGTTCTACTGATGAAAATCTATGCAAGAGGTTTGCCAAGCTTATGTAGAGCAAGTTTGAAATGAGCATAATGGCTGAGCTGAATTTCTTCCTTGGACTGCAAGTGAAGCAGATTGATGAAGGTATCTTCATCAACCAAGCCAAGTACATTAAAGACCTACTTAAGAAGTATGGCATGGAATCAGCCTCTCCCATGAAAACACCAATTGCTCCAACTACCAAGCTTGACAAAGATGAAAAAGGTAAATGTATTGACATTACTTAATACTGAGGCATGATAGGCTCCCTTCTCTACTTAACTGCCAGTAGACTAGATATAATGTTTGCAATATGTATATGTGCTAGATTTAAAGCTAATCCTAAGGAATCACACTTAACTGCTGTAAAAAGGATTTTCAGGTATCTTAAAGGTACACCCTACTTAGGACTATGGTATCCCAAGGAGTCCTCCTTTGAACTAACAGGATATTCAGATGCTGACTTTGCAGGATGCAAAATAGATAGAAAAAGTACTAGTGGCACTTGTCAACTGCTAGGAAATAGACTAGTGTCCTAGTTTAGCAAGAAGCAAAACTCAGTGTCAACTTCAACAGCAGAAGCTGAATATATTGCTGTAGGCAGCTGTTGTGCTCAAAGCTTATGGATGAAGAACCAACTAACAGACTATGGGTTTGATTTCAAATCTATACCTGTTCATTGTGATAACACAAGTGCCATAGAAATAACACATAATCCTGTCATGCATTCTAGGACTAAGCATATAGAGATAAGATATCACTTTATTAGGGATCATGTTCAAAATAGAACTATATCTTTGCAATACATTCCTACTGAAAATTAACTTGCTGATCTGTTTACAAAACCTTTAGATGAATCCAGATTTAATAAACTAATAAGTGAGTTAGGTATGTTAAATTTGCAACCATAAATTCTATGCTCTAGTTAGTGCTAATTATGCAAATACAAAGGCTAAGTCAAAATCGTAAAGATGACTAAGAGAAACCACGATCATGGAGTGATCCCAACAAGGCAAAAAATCTCGATGTGGTAGCAACATTATAAATTAAAGCACTATTTTGATAAGTGCCTCAGGGACAAACCTGATTCTTAGTGTCAAACTAAGAGGTTGGCCCTTCCTGAGCAACCTTAAATTAGAAGGGATGCCATTTCAAAATGCATCAGAGAAAACCGTAGAGTAACCGGTCAAGGAGCAAGCTAAGAATGGAACTCAACAATCGTGGAGTTGTTCTCGGCAATCGTAGTCCTCTCATATGGACTCACTAGCTCAGGGGGAGCTACGGGCGGAATCGAACTTTCCACACTACTTAAAATTATGGAGTCCTGTAGAACTCGACACGTGTCCCACTATGCAAAATATATGGAGGGAAGTTATAAACTTCTTTTGAATAGTCATTTCTAAGTTTACCTTTGAATTTCAAAAGTTTATATATATCTCTCTCACTCAAACAAAACCCTAATTTTCAGAAAGCTAAGGCAAATCTGTTCGTGACAGGATACTCAATTAAAATCAAATGGCTGCTTCCAATGTTGTTTCTGGTTAACAGCTATGCTTTAAAGATTTCAAGGATGCTGACCCCAAGTTTCACAAGATTCTGTCACTGCTGAAGAGAGTTGGCCTCGAAGAAGCTCTGAGCACCAACATACTGATTTATCCAAAGCCGGTGAAGGAGTTCTACAACAATGGAGTCGTTGAAGGAGACTTCATCATCACAAAGGTTAAGAGAGTGCAGATGCGACTCAACGCTGAATGCATAAACCTAGCCCTAGGTTTCAAATCTAAAGGTCTTTCGTCCATGGAAGTTATTGATTTTCGTGAAGGCCTAAAGGTGATGCACTACACAAAAATTGAAGGAAAGAGTGGCTACAAGAAGAAAGAATTTCCCCAAGAATATGAGTTCCTTGCTGGGAAAATGCATATGTTACAAGGGCTCTAGTCACGATTCTGTCAAAGAGAAGCAAATGAAGCTCATGACAGCCATCCCCTTTAAAATTTAACTCAACTATGGAGCTTTTCTTATGGATTGGTTCGGGAAATGAATGCAAAGCCCTAAGAAGACCAAGAGCACTGCGAAAATGCTCTATGGGAGGTTTATTAGCATAATTCTAGAGACTGCTCTAGGTGACAAGATTAAGGATAAGGGAGGCATCTCCATCAATCCTAATAGGAAGATGACCCAACAGCTGTTCCAAAATTGGAAGAGGAATCCAGCAGAAAATGTAAAAATAATGTCTGCAACTTCATCTGCTATAAAGGAAGCCGAAGAGGATGAAGATGTCATCCAAGAAGAATATGTGGCTCTAGTCAGAAAGAGCAAAGGGAAGAAGAAAGTGAATTAAGGTGTTCAAGTTGCTGAGGAGCCCCAAGGCTCAACCACTGCTGCACTGGCATTGGGATTCGGGGTCTTATCACCGAAAGGGAAATTAATTTTGAGGCAACCAAATCACCAGCTGGTGTTGTGAAGGAGAAGAAGAAAAAGAGAGATATCAGTGAGGACAGGGCTGAAGGTAGTTCTGAGCCTCAGAAAAAGAAGAAACGAAGCAAAAGATGTGACGCCCCCAAATTCGGGCCCTAATGCCTCGATTTCGGTGTATCACGTTCTAACAATAATGGTGTCGCCCCAAATTCGGATCGCCACTTGGTCACTCGAATTCGGTTTGTCACGTTCAACAATGTCATACAATAGTAATAATACGACAAAATGTTGCATCGCACAGCGGAATAAATACACAACTACTACCGAATAGAATTACATTTAATTAACATAATTTATTCGCGTACCAAGGTCTCGTAACTTAAACATCGATTATATAGCTTAAACATACCTTAACCATATATAAAACTAACTACTACATAATAGCATAAGTTCTTTATTACAACTATAAAGTCCTACATAATTAAATCTATTAAGTAGCTTTTCCCTTGCCCTTATCTATGCCCGAGGGTCCGCACTGCTCTGTCTTCACTGAAATGTTTTAGGGAAAGCAAGAATGAGTATGAATTGCTCAGCAAGTAATATAACAATAAGGGTGAGTATTTTAGTTCTCGAATCCAACATTGTATAGCAAGGTATGATAGTTCAAGGATAACAAAAATATCAACAGTTTTCAATTACATTCACTAAGGACAGAATAATATCAATATGATTCAACGATAAATCAATTTAAGAATTCAAGATAACTGAATACTGAGCAGTCACTAAGGACTATAAACTTCTACTAGAATTAACAGTAATATACTGATAACCCAATCAAAAACAAGTACAACAGGTGATCAGCCTAAAGTACCCTACGGTATGCATATCGTTCAATCGTACTAAAGTGCGCACGTCGGTCTCCCAACAAATATAATATCCCTTCAAAGAAGGTTGTTCATCTCAGTCAAACACAAGATCCCGCACTAATTAATTAGTTTGGGTTGCCTTACAATAATATAAGTCTAGCCGAATCAAATGGCATATATCACAACAATTATAAGTTCAATCTCAAGATTTAAAGCTCGAAGAATATGAATCGACTTTTATCTTATACATGAAGTATATAGTTTATAATACATGACTTGCAATCTCAAAAGTTTACATGTACGACAATAATAGCACAAGCTTAATGAATGCTCAATAACGAGTAGGGTTAGAAACTTGCTTACAACGTTCCTCGAATAAAGTAAACACAAAGATAGGTTACTTGCACAATAAATGAGTGTAAGTCAGGAAACTTGCCTTATGCGTTGTTTATCCACGTTAAATAAATCAACACTTTTTGAATCCCTATCATAATATAGTTATGCGTATAGGATATTCATTAGTTACGTATACTCATACATGATATGTAAGTTTAAATACATACATAAACGTCTAACTTAGTTGTACACTCTTTACATACTCCATTATACATTTTGCTTACTTATAACACAAAAGTTTAGTTTATAAATCACTATGAAGTCAAATAACATAGTCTCTAATCATTGCTTTATAGTTTGCAAATACCTTTTGGACTTAACATTCAAAAGTTTATAAACATATATCAACATACTTTTATTACACATATGTTTATCCATGTATTCGACACACATTTAAAATCATAGATGTATAATCCACATTGTTTTGAAATCCTTAGAAACACCTTGGCAAAACTTGGTTCCGTAGAGTTACTATATGCTTGAATACTTAAAACATTTCTTGAGTCATGTATTATAGCTTAAGGCATTCATACATGTTGAGGAACTTTAAAACTAGGTTTGGTCTTTTCTATTTACTTTCAACAATGGGTAATTCTATTCATAAATCTTCATTTTACAAAGCCAAGAAAGCTTATCATGTCAAAGACTAACCATAGTACTCATTAAACTACATAACATTGCCAAACAACCTCTTTCTACGCATGCTTGCATGTATTAGATTCATGTATTCAAAATAAATATAACTTTACTCTTTGAAAACTTGTTCTAAGCAATATTGAGTAGTGTACATATTTGTCTCAAGAAATCTCATGTTAAAAAAATTAAGTATGTAAAGCATTTCAAAACCACATTTCATATGTATTCATAGAACTAACTAAGTTGCGAATACATGCTAAAAAGGTTAGATTTCCAAAAAGGCGTAAGGTTTTATAAACATGGTCTTCGTCCTTCAACTTTTATTTCAAAAGGTTATAACTCAAACTCTAATCTACTAACACATCATATAATACGCATTGGCACATGTTTAAGGATCATGTAAGTTCTTAAGTTAAGTTAGGTTAGGTTACTAGGTTTGAGAAATTAACAGCCCAGTCTTGGTTCCCTGGCCACCCCCCGCCGGGGCGGCACTTTGTACTACAAGAAGGCCTGCCGGGGCGGCATTGGCCAAAAATTTCCCTAGCCACCCCCCGCCGGGGCGACACTTTGGCTTATAGGAGGCCCGTCGGGGCGGGCATAGCCATACCAGTTCGGAAATTTCTTTCCCCTGCTACGAACCAATACCCCAAATCACAATCCAACAACAAATTTAAGCATACCCAATATGTATAAACTCCATAAACTTGCTACACAACATACATAGCATGATTCTAACAAACTTAGCTCATCAATTTGGACATTAAAGCAAGTATTTCAAGATATTTCTAAAAACTTGTAAAACTTGAATTCTATGAACATATAAAGGGGTATTACCTCTTGTGAAGTTGAAATGCTACTCTAGCTTTAATTTGCAGATTACTCAACAATACTCTCACTCCTTTTGAACTAATTTTAGATTTCTAACAACCAAATTGAGAAGAGAAAGCTCCCATTTATAGGAAAAATGAAAACTCATACCAAAGCTTTACACCATGAATCAAAAGAAGAAATCAATGGGTAATAGATAGTGGGTGAATTAAATCATGAAGGCCACTCCCCCATTGATCATTAGCTAGGATGGAGCTTAGGAGAAAAAGAGGGAGTAGCTTCTAGCCTTTATGAGACACACAAAAATGAGAAATGGGGGGGGGGGGGGCAATTGGGCACTTAATATGGAAAACAATACTCAGCATTCCATATTATTAGCATACACGAGTTTATTTGATATTTGCCCACAAATGAGCATACATATCCACCCACTCATATAATACACATAGAATTATATAATCCATGTACATTGGTTTAGTGCAAATAATATTCACATTAGACTAGAATAATTTAGTTGGGTATTATTTTCCATAAAACTCATTATTTTAAATTCTATTAAAATAGTCATTTAATATTAATTATTTATTTAGTCAAGGTCATTTTCCCTCATAGGTTTAAAATACCCATTTAATTACTCCCACACACATCATTGGGGTCACATAAAACTCTTTCATACCACTTAGTAATTTATATAAATTAAGCTCACTTTTATTATATAGTTTTATATAATAATTATTCACATTCCAATGTCACACCTCATTTTACAACCTCTATTATACAACTACATACATATATATTTACATGTATATATACATATTCCTATCATCATACATTACACATTGGGCCACATCAATTAAATCAATTGGACTAAGCACACTAAAGAACATGGACCCTATTATTTAATCTACCACATAAATTGGTTGGCCAGCAACTCTTAGTTCTTATAACATATCATATTAGTGTTGTTGGGCTTGGATATATACTAAATCCAATACATTATTAATTCAATGACCCAACTAGATTAGGAAATTAATTAGGCCACACAAGGCTTATTACTTAAGCCTAATTAAGCTCATTATTGTTTCTATTCTCGTACCACATAAGGCATTTCAACAAGTTTAACAGAAACTCCACATTCTTTCTTAATTATTATATATTCAATTTGAATTCATTTGAATGGGCTTATCTCGCAACACATATATCTTTATATTCAAATAAATATTCATTTTCATTAATATATTCATTTAATAATATTCAAAAATTCTCGGGTATTACAAAAGAATGAAGAAGTCTTCACTCACTACGATTGTGGAGTCATCACCTAATCGTAGAGTCCACAGTAGCTGCCACTGTAGAAAGAGAAGCTACAACAGCTCCTCAGCCTGAACAAACTCAAAGGACTGAGGTTGAAGGAAGTGCATAGTGATAGTAGTGTGCATACAAGCCAATCATGTATGATGATAAAGCACATACTTTGTAAACAATCTTATTTATTTATTAATAAAATATTAATTTAAGGCATTTAAATATCTACATGGTGCTGTTTTTATAATATATAAATAACTCATAGTTTTAAGCAATGCTTTTAGAATCATGATGAGATCATGCTAATGAGATCTAAATTCTTAGAAAGCTTAAAAACTAAAATAGTTCTCAATCGTGGGATTTCTAAAATGGGGATTAGTAAATCCGGATAGATTAGTACATATGTTGCTTGCTCATTGGATGAGGATGACTGGTCTCATGGTCATTTGTGTGGAGACACTAAAGCAAGTATGTAGGTGCTTATTAGAGAATAAATTCACTGAACGTGACTCGCTATGGAATACCTAATGGAGTTTTACCCGCCTGTCAATAGGAATTCCTAATGTGACAGTAGTACAAGAGATCCTTGGACTTGAGATCATCATAGTATCTTGTATGTAACAAATTATACTTTGACTTATTCCTTAAGGCCTTTTAAGGCATATATAGGGTATGCTTGGGTATAATGAGTTACATATGGAAATAATGAATGATCAATAAAGAATCTACCACCTCTAGTAAAAGAGGAGATATGTCCTATGTGATTCGTTAAATGACAACCCAGGAATCCTTGGCCAAGGTAGAATGAAATTAGAAAGAGGTTTCTAATTTGCATTATTTGGACTTGTGCATTTTCTAATCGAAATACATATGATTAAATAAATTAAGACTTGACAGTAAATTCATGTCTTATATTTAATTGAGATATTGTATGGTGGAAGGATTGAAGTGTACGGTAACTATTAACTCACAAGTTCTTTTATGATTAATGTTGAAATCTATATTATCTAGAATGTTGTTGATCGCTAGGGAGGCTTATCCCTATTGTAGAATAAATATTATTTATTTAAATAGATTATTAGTTTAATTTATTTATTTAAATAAGAATAAAATTATTCTAATTGATTTATTCACAACCGGTTTAATATAGAGAACCTAAAGGGTCACACTATAAAAGGAAGAAGAATTATTTAAGAAGAAAATGGCATGATAGTAATAATCCATTAAGTGTAATTAATTTAATCTATAGTGATAGAATAAATTAAATAGCTTAATGTTTATTATTTAATATTTTAGAAATATTAAATATAAATTAATAAGAGGAGTATTTTTAATATTATTATTATTATTATTATTATTATTATTATTTTAATTCTAAAGGAGTTTAGGAATTAATATAATATCAGTACTCTCTCTCAATCCTAATAAGATTAGGATATAAATTAATTAAAAGTGTTTAATTAATTAATTAATTAATTAAAACCCTATTCTAATTGGATTAGGAGGGTTAACCTAATATCTATATAAGAGAGTCTTATATCAGAAATAAGGTACGTGAATTTTTTCAAAGGTTGGGAGTACACATATTCTATAGAGATTGAAACAAGGGTTTAACCAATAATCCATCTTCCTGAGTTCTTCATCTTCCTTGGTGGATCACCGTTAGAGGCCAAGCATTTGGGTGGCTGACATTGATCAAGGGAAGGAGCCACTACAGAGGAATCAAAAGAATCAAAGGAGTAGAACTTGTACCTGAGGAAGCTTGGATCTTCAAAGGTATAATTCCATCATCTCCTTCTATGTATTGACTGATAATTGATGCACAAGAAAGATCATGGTTAAGGGTTTGTAAGAAAATTTTAAAAACTAATTTTTCATCCATTCTGCTGTGTTTATCTAATTTGATTGCATGCTTATGTTTCTAGCAAACCCAACAGTGGTATCAGAGCCAATCTTGTGCTAATTATAAATTTATGTGATTCCATACATGTATGATATGCAATTGGATCGAGTTCTTGAGCAACAAATTTTTTTTTGATTCTGCGAAGCTGCGCAGCTGCGCCGGTGAAAGGCCTTCTTGCTGCGCAGCTGCGCCGGTGTCTTGTCCTGGTTTTCATGCTGCGCAGCTGCGCTAGTTCCCTTTATATTCCTGGCGCAGCTGCGCCACTGGACATGAATTGAATTTTTTTTTATTTAATTAAATAAATGGTTTATTTAATTAATAAAGGTTTAAAATAAAGACGTTTATTTTATATGAAATGAGATTTCAGAATTGCTAAAATTAAAGAGTTTAATTTAGAATTGTTTTTGAATGAAATAAAGGAGTTTATTTTTCCAAAAACAAAGTTTAGCAAACTTTTGTCCATTAACTGATATTAATACATATATGGAATGAAGTTACTTTCATGAGATGAATAAGTTTTATTGATACGTATGATGATATGTATGTTAATAAAAGGGATTGGTTATGGACTATGGGCAATGTGATTGGATTTTATTTTGAATGAATGCTTGAATGTATGGGTTTTATAAAATGGGATTTGCGTACCTCGTCTTCTCTGGTTTTATTCTCGGTGTAAATTCTATCTCTCTTGTATGTACTTCCCCTTGACTGCTGATCAAGGTTTCTATTTAATTATAAATAGTTTATGTAATAGAGATAGTTAAAATTATCTTGAAGAAACTGGAGACCAAGGAACACGGAGCGCGTGAAGATCCGTTTGTATGGAGCTCGGGTTTAAATGTAATAGTTACATTTAAAATTTAAATTCTTGCACTCCTAAGTTTGACCTTTTGGTTCACTTGGTAGCTCTAGTGAATCAAACTAGAATAAAAGTCCATAATCAATCC
Organism: Panax stipuleanatus; assembly: GCA_020205555.1. Lineage (NCBI taxonomy): Eukaryota > Viridiplantae > Streptophyta > Magnoliopsida > Apiales > Araliaceae > Panax > Panax stipuleanatus. Next base: position 61,869,889 of record CM035126.1, on the reverse strand, counting down.
GGATAGAATATAGTATTCTATATTGCATGCTAAATATTATATATAATATATTTTATGCAAACATACTTCGCATGTTTAATAAAATGACGCGTATTTTATATATATATGTGCATGCGAGCTAAACAAGATGAGACAAATAATAACAAACCCCTCAAAAAAATAATATTAAGTCTGAAGCGTTCAAATGATATTTGGAATATCGAACGTAGCCTTCTAGCATGATTAATTAATAGAGTATTAAATATTTAATATGAGTTTGTTGTGCTATCCACAAGGCTAGTATTGAGTATTTAAGATGTTAATTAATCACATTTGATGTTTATCAAGAAAATTGAACAATCTAGTCTTGTTGGGCTATCCACAAGGACGAACATTTTTCTTTTTTGAATTTATGGAAGTGCTAGGCTGGACTTAACTTAAATCATTTTAGTTCGGATGTGCACACATATGACCATTATGATTTAAGAGGAAAAATAAAAGGAGTTACATGGTGATGTAATTGAAAAGAGTTGTCTACCTATTTATTTGTATATCGCTTATTGTGCTATCCACAAGGTTATATACATTTGAAATGGGATCCTTAATCTCACTAGCAAATCTTTAATTAGATTTTGTCGAACTATATAAGTGAGGGTAATATAGTTTGATGAAAATAGTGGGAGATACCAATTTAAAATAAAGACCTAAATTTATTTTGGTATGCAAAGTTAATAAAATGAATGTTTGCTAAAAATATTGTCTTTTCACATGCAGAATTTTTAAAATGTCAAAATCACTAATCTCACTACGAAGCATACTTGATGCAAAAAAGCTTACCGACCCGAATTATGAGGAATGGCTAAGAAATCTGAGAATTGTTCTCACTGCTGAAAAGATTTCTTGTGTCCTAAATTCAACTATCCCTGAATCTATTTCGGAAATAGCCTCTGAGGAAGAGATTGCCACTTTCAATAAGTGGCAAGATGATGCATCTGTGGCTCAATGAATCATGCTCGCATCCATGAATAACGAGCTTCAGCGTCAGCACGTAAATATGGATGCTCCTGCTATGCTGCTTCACCTCAAGGAGTTGTATGGTGAATAGAGTAGGACTGCTAGATATAAGATATCTAAGGAGCTCTTCCGATCTCGGATGACCGAGGGCACTGTCGTCGAGACTCATGTTCTGAAGGTAATCAATTTGATTGAACGCATTGGACAGCTTGGGTTCGTCACGGATGGGGAATTGAGTCAAGACTTGGTCTTGCAGTCACTCCTTGAGACCTTCTCGTAGTTTGTGGTTAATTTTCACATGAATAAGCTAGATGTCAGCTTTCGTGAGCTGCTTAACATGCTAAAAACTGCAGAAGGTCACTTCTCATCCAAGAAGAACCATGTCTTGATGGTGGATTCTTCCAATAAAAGGAAGAGGCCCAAGGTGTCTTCTGAAAAGAAGAAATCCAAGAAGGCTAAGGGAAAGGGGAAAGAAAAGGAACAAAAGAAACCTGAACCAGCTAAAGGAATGTGCTTTCATTGCAATGAACCGGGGTATTAGAAGAGGAACTGCAAGAAGTTTCTAGCAGAGAAGAAGCTTGGAGAAGCTTCGACTTTCAATCAAGGTTTGTTTATGATTGAAATTAATTTTTCTGAAAGTCATAATTCTACTTGGGTATTGGATACCGGCTGTGGGTCTCACATATGTAACACTATGCAGGGACTGGTCAGAAGTAGAAAGGTGAACAATGAAGAGGTGATCCTACGAGTGGGGAATGGACCAAAGGTTGCTGCATTAGCTGTAGGAACTTATTATTTAGCAATGCCTTCGGGCAAGTCCATTTATCTTAATAACTGTTATTATGTTCCAAATATTATTAAAAATATTATTTCAATTTTTGTATTGGATATGGAAGGTTTTGACGTTATTATAAAGAACAATGGTTGTTCCATTTATAAAGACGATGTTTTATATGGTATTAGAAATTTGCAAAATGGGCTTTATATACTTGACTTGCAAGAAAATATATTTCAAATTGAACAAACTAAGAAAAGGAAAAGAGATGGTATTAATTATACCTACATGTGGCACTGTAGACTCAGTCATATCAATGAAACAAGATTATCCAAGTTGCATAAGGATGGGCTCCTAGAGCTATCCGATTATGAATCATATCCAACTTGTGAATCTTGTCTCATGGGTAAAATGACTAAATCTCCTTTTAGTGGAAAAGGAAAAAGAGTTACAGAGTTGTTGGCATTGATTCACACAGACGTTTGTGGACCTATGACAACAAGTGCACGAGGTGGGTATTCTTATTTTATTACTTTCACTGATGATCACTCAAGATTTGGATATGTGTATTTAATGAAATACAAATCAGAATCATTTAAAAAGTTCAAAGAGTTCAGAAGTGAAGCAGAGAAACAAACGGGCAAGAGTATTAAGATACTTCGATCAGATCGAGGTGGAGAATACTTAAGCGGTGAGTTTCTCAATTATCTCAAAGAAAATGGTATAATCTCACAATGGACTCCTCTAGGTACACCACAGTTAAATGGAGTATCTGAAAGGAAAAATCGAACACTGTTGGACATGGTTCGATCCATGATGAGTTTTACCGACCTTCCAATTTCCTTTTGGGGTTATGCCCTAGAAACGGCTGCATACCTACTTAACAAGGTACCTACCAAATTCGCCCCAAAGACTCCATATGAGATGTGGAAAGGGAGGAAACCAAATCTTAAGCATGTTAAGACTTGGGGTTGTCCAGCTTATGTCAAAAAGTTTGAAAATGATAAGCTACAGACTAAATTCGATAAGTGTAGATTTGTGGGATACCCTAAAGAAACCGTAGGGTATTATTTCTATCATCCTACTGATCAAAATGTGTTTGTTGCGAAATATGCTACCTTCTTGGAGAAAGAGTTTATCCATGAAGGGGTCAGTGGGAGTAAGATATATTTTAAAGAAGTTCAAGAACCATAAATTACCACGGATCAAAGTCAGGTACCTAACCAAGTAGAAGAACCTACTGTACCACACCCTGTTCGTAAATCTGAAAGGGTACCGAAGTTACCTGAGAGGTATGGATTCGTTATAGAGGATGATGATGAGGTACACATCATGAATGATGATGATCCATTGAATTACGAACAGGCTATGAGTAATAAAGACTCAAGAAAATGGCTTGAAGCCATGAAATCCGAAATGGAGTCCATGTATGAAAATAAAGTATGGACTTTGGTTTCACAACCTGAAGGTATTAAGACTATTGGGTGTAAATGGGTTTTTAAGAGAAAGACTGGAGCAGACGTAAAGGTAGAGACCTATAAGGCCCGACTGGTTGCAAAAGGTTTCAAACAAAGACAAGGAGTTGACTATAATGAAACCTTCTCACCAGTAGCCATGCTCAAGTCCATTCGGATTTTGCTTGCGATTACAGCTTACAACGACTATGAGATCTGGCAGATGGATGTGAAAACGACCTTCCTCAATGGGAAACTTGAGGAGGATGTGTATATGACACAGCTAGAGGGATTTATTTCAAAAGTTAAAACAAAACAAGTCTGTAAGCTACAACGATCTATTTATGGGTTGAAGCAAGCTTCTCATAGATGGAACATTCGTTTTGATGAGACAATCAAAGAGTTTGATTTTATTAAAAATGAGGATGAACCATATGTATACAAGAAGGTTAGTGGGAGCGCAGTATCATTCCTTGTATTATATGTTGATGATATATTACTGATAGGGAATGGACATTCCTATGTTACAATCAATTAAAATCTGGTTATCTAAAAACTTCTCCATGAAGGACTTGGGTGAAGCATCCTATATTTTGGGGATAAAGATCTATAGAGATAGATCTAAAAGGATGCTCGGCTTATCCCAAGGAACGTACATTGATACGATGCTAAAGAGGTTTAGCATGGAAGATTCCAAAAGAGGTCTTATGCCGATGAGCCATGGAATACATCTCTCCAAGAAACAGACCCCAAAGACACCTTAGGAGAGAGACCGTATGAGTAAGATCCCTTATGCTTCTGCAATAGGATCTATCATGTACGATATGATATGTACTAGACCGGATGTTGCTCACGCACTTAGTGTAATGAGCAGATACCAGTCGAATCCAGGAGAAGAGCACTGGAAGGCAGTGAAGAATATCCTAAAGTACTTGAGAAGGACTAAAGATATTTTTCTTGTCTACGGTGGGTCTGAATTAAAACTCGAGGGATTCACGGACTCAAGTTTTCAAACAGACCAAGATGATAGTAAATCTGTTTCAGGGTATGTGTTTACCTTGAACGGAGGCGCAGTGAGTTGGAAGAGTTCCAAGCAGCAAACAGTTGCTGATTCAGTGACAGAGGCAGAGTATATAGTTGCAAGTGAAGCTGCAAAGGAAGCTGTTTGGATGAAGAAGTTCATAACTGAACTTGGTGTAGTTCCTAGCATTGGAGAAGCAGTTCCCGTATACTGTGACAACACCGGAGCGGTTGCACAGGCTAAGGAACCCAGGTCTGATCAAAAATCCAAACACGTGTTGCGACGATTTCACTTGATCAGGGAGATCATTGAAAGAGGAGACGTCACCTTGGAGAGTGTAGGACTCTCAAGACAACATTGCAGATCCATTTACTAAAGCTCTAACGTAACAGCAGTTTAATCATCACTTAGAGAAGATGGGTATGAGATACAATAGCGATTGACTTTAGTGCAAGTGGGAGATTGATAGTAGTGTGCATACAAGCCAATCATGTATGATGATAAAGCACATACTTTGTAAACAATCTTATTTATTTATTAATAAAATATTAATTTAAGGCATTTAAATATCTACATGGTGCTGTTTTTATAATATGTAAATAACCCATAGTTTTAAGCAATGCTTTTAGAATCATGATGAGATCATGCTAATGAGATCTAAATTCTTAGAAAGCTTAAAAACTAAAATAGTTCTCAATCGTGGGATTTCTAAAATGGGGATTAGTAAATCCGGATAGATTAGTACATATGTTGCTTGCTCATTGGATGAGGATGACTGGTCTCATGGTCATTTGTGTGGAGACACTAAAGCAAGTATGTAGGTGCTTATTGGAGAATAAGTTCACTGAACGTGACTCGCTATGGAATACCTAATGGAGTTTTACTCGCCTGTCAATAGGAATTCCTAATGTGATAGTAGTACAAGTGATCCTCGGACTTGAGATCACCATAATATCTTGTATGTAACAAATTATACTTTGACTTATTCCTTAAGGCCTTTTAAGGCATATATAGTGTATGTTTAGGTATAATGAGTTACATATGGAGATAATGAATGATCAATAAAGAATCTACCACCTCTAGTAAAAGAGGAGATATGTCCTATGTGATTCGTTAAATGACAACCCAGGAATCCTTGGCCAATGTAGAATGAAATTAGAAAGAGGTTTCTAATTTGCATTATTTGGAGTTGTGCATTTTCTAATCGAAATACATATGATTAAATAAATTAAGACTTGACAATAAATCCATGTCCTATATTTAATTGGGACATTGTATGGTGGAAGGATTGAATTGTACGATAACTATTAACTCACAGGTTCTTTTATGATTAATGTTGAAATCTATATTATCTAGAATGTAGTTGATCGCTAGGGAGGCTTATCCCTATTGTAGAATAAATGTTATTTATTTAAATAGATTATTAGTTTAATTTATTTATTTAAATAAGATTAGAATTGTTCTAATTAATTTATTCATAACCGGTTTAATATGGAGAACCTAAAGGGTCACACCATAAAAGGAAGAAGAATTATTTAAGAAGAAGATGGCATGATAGTAATAATCCATTAAGTGTAATTAATTTAATCTATGGTGATAGAATAAATTAAATAGCTTATGTTTATTATTTAATATTTTAAAAATATTAAATATAAATTAATAAGAGGAGTCTTATTAATATTAATATTATTATTATTATTATTATTATTATTATTATTATTTTAATTCTAAAGGAGTTTAGGAATTAATATAATATCAGTACTCTCTCTCAATCCTAATAAGATTAGGATATAAATTAATTAAAAGTGTTTAATTAATTAATTAAATAAAATCCTATTCTTATTGGATTAGGAGGGTTAACCTAATATCTATATAAGAGAGTCTTATATCAGAAATAAGGTACGTGAATTTTTTCAAAGGTTGGGAGTACACATATTTTATAGAGATAGAAATAAGGGTTAAGCCAATAACCCATCTTCTTGAGTTCTTCATCTTCCTTGGTGGATCACCGTTAGAGGCCAAACATTTGGGTGGCTGACATTGATCAAGGGAAGGAGCCACTAGAGAGGAATCAAAGGAATCAGGGGAGTAGAACTTATACCTGAGGAAGCTTGGATCTTCAAAGGTATAATTCCATCATCTCCTTCTATGTATTGACTGATAATTGATGCACAAGAAAGATCATGGTTAAGGGTTTGTAAGAAAATTTTAAAAACTGATTTTTAATCCCTTCCGCTGCGTTTATGTAATTTGATTGCATGCTTATGTTTCTAGCAAACCCAACACAAAGGCTGTGTCCAAGCCAAAGAAGAGGGTGAAGACGTTGGTCAAGAAGTATGTTCTTACCAATGAGGAAATATTGAAGGAAAATGAAAGAAGAATTGCTGCTGAAAAGGCTAAATAGACCACTGAGCCTCAAGCATATGGTCCAACCCTGGAAAAGACTAGAGCCTTTGATGCTGTGGTAGCCTATATCAGTAATGCAAACAAAATAGCTGCACCTGATCAGGCTGTGAATTAAGCTGAGGAGGAGATACCTGAAGCTGGTGCTCATGTTGATGAAGTTCAAAAAGAAGAAATGGCCAACTCTGAAAGGATTGTGCCAGAAATAATTGTGATATCCCCTGATAATCTTGAAGTGAAAATGCCCGAACCAAGTGCTGCCGCTGAGAAAGTACAACCTGAAGTTATTGTTCAATCAGAGGAGGTTCTGGTAGAAGATGTGACTCAATCTAAAGAAGATGTGCTAGAAACTCGTGAAATGAACCCTGACAATGATGTTCCTATTCAAGGGAGTGCTACAGCTGAGGGGGAACTGTTAGAAGCACAAGAACCAGAGAATGCAGAAGCTGAGGGGGAGCTACCAATAGAAAATCTTGATATCCCCCCAGTCCATGAAAAGCTCATAAAGTCTACTGCTGTATGAATGGTGGACATTGAGGATGATGTGATGTCAGATGTGGTGGAAGTTCTTGATGAAGATAATGAAGATGGTGATAAAGAAGAGGATGATGAACATGAGATTCTGTATGTGGGCCAAGATGGAGAAAGGGCAGCTAACTACAATCAGCTATTCAACTACTTGCCTATGATGCCCTATCATAGAGCCATAATTCTCAACTCCTGGGATCATATATTTTGGACTTTCAAGGCCTATCCAGCAATCTCAGTGCTTGCCTATGGATTTCCAAGAGATCGAATATTTTCTTAGAAGCTGATCACAAATAGTTCTACTTCAGAAGCTGAGCCAGAGGTATACACTACTCCCCTCTTCTTCATTATAAACCACTCTCCTTCATCACATTTCAATCAATTCTACGAATTGCCTAGATGGTTGGAAGTGGTATTGCACCCACTCAATCAGTTTCCAGTTACAGAGTCCCAAAACTCTGGACCTGATGAACCAAATATCTAACTTGTCCTCGTAGAGCAAATTGTTAGTGACCCAATGGTCATCGAGCATATCATAAGAGTAGTTGAACAAATGCTTGCAAGCTCAACCATTGAGACACCAACTCTGGACGACGAACTACGATTCGTGCCTATTGATCAACCTGACACTGAAATCGTAGAGTCTCTAGAACCAATCATCGAACTACAAACACAAGACCTTGAACCAAACACTTCGCCCATACACCAAACACAAGCCCCTATAACCCAATCAGATATTCCCTCGTCCTCAAACAATGAATATTTTCACATGACACTTGCTCTCACGAGCATGTCATGAAGAGGTGAAAATACTTCTGACCCTCCTCCTCTTGAGACTCAATGAATTCTTGATCGATTGTCTCTAATGCTAACAAAGGAGGAGCTGGCTGATCTAACAAGTCATATGGCTTTAGAGTCTAAGGAGGTTCTTGAAGCTAACTCTCTAGCGCTTTATAAAAGATTTTATCATATAATCGACTCTATCAAGACTCTACCAGGGAACTTGGCAACTAAACTGTCCAAGAAGCTGAGGGAGATTGTAAAGGAAATGGGTGACAGCCTCTGCCAAAGGGATGCCATTCACTTTGCAGCTATAAAAAAGCATAAGGAATCTATGGGGATTCTTCAGAAAACTCAAGAATCTCAAAATGCTCTCATAACCACACAGATTCAAGAGTTGCGCCTCACACTACAAGAATTTCAAACCTTTGGTATGACTCAAATTCAACAGACTACTGAAGCCATGGAGCGGCTTCAGCAACAGAGAAGAAATACTCAGGCTTTAGTCGAAGAAAATCGTAGTGACATTGCACTCAACTGCTCTCAGATGCATGAGCTAGTGCAAGGAGTCCAATGCCTCTCTGAAGACATTCGAACCCTTGATGCTGATATAAAGGGGGAGAATAATGAGGAAGGAGACAGAAGCAGAGGCAGAAGCAGCAGAGGAAGAGGCAAAACAAAGCAAACTCACATTGGTCCATCGTCGAGGAGCAACCCAAGAAGTCCAAGCTATCAACCTCCACGATTTGATCAACAGTAGAAAAATCGTCCATCATCTCTCATGGCTGAACCCTATGAAAGAAGTTAAGGCCAAGCTCATAGCTCACAAGGAGTATCCCACACTGGCCTCAACATGCCTGTTGGAGATCCTAACTTCATGAACAGACATGATCATTCAGAAATATTAAGCCAAGAAGAGCTAGTTGACATTGTATGGAAAGATGAAGTTAACAGGAGAAGGAGAGCTGAAGAGCATGCCAACCCTCCAAAGAACAAGAGGCAAAGAAGATAGAGATAAGTCAAAATTAATGTTGTATTGATATTTCTATGCTAGATTGTAATATCTTTTCAAACATCAATAAATTCATGCTTATTCTCTAGAAATTTCAGCTGCTCACTGAAACATCAAGTCATATTTACTTTCTAGAACTCTACATTTATAAAATGATGCAATGATACAAATCTCCTTGGTTATGTCAACATCAAATAGGGGGAGAATTTTGCAAATTGCATATGCAAATTTGATGTTGAAAGTAAATATAAATGCTTAAGTGTAAAGTCCTCCAAAGATCATATGTTCAAGGACTTAGATGATAGATAAAAATTATTAGGTTGATCTGTGCTTTAATGTTTATCATTCTGTAAATGAATGGATAGAAGAGAGATCAAATCTGTTAGGTTGACCTATTTGAGATGTAATTATTAAGCCTTAAAAGAATCGTAGTCTGTCAAATGCAGTCTACAGAAGCCAAGGTAGAATAGTGGAGCTTCAATGAAGATATCCAAAGATCGTAGTCTGTCCTGGAAGCCACTCTCAGAATCGTGGAGATGATCCGAGCTCCTGCCGGGTAAAGTCAAGAATCGCAGTGTGCTCACAGAAGCGTAGAGTCTGCAAGACAAGCAAGTGGAATTTGTAGTCTATCAAAGAGCTTAAGAGAAACTGTAGTGTTCTCTACGATTAAGACCTGAGTCCATCCTGTGCAAGCCAACACACAACGATCATGGTACAAAGACCACGATGGTGGTGACCCTCTTGTCAGCATCAAAGTTCGTCTATCTGATGAAGGAAGAAGAGCAACAAATGAAGAAAGGCTTATAGACGTTGAGAAATTGATAGTCCCAATGATGCTACATTCATCCTTAGTATATATCGAAGAAGCGTATTGGAGAATCTAAGGAAAGGACTAAAAGCCTGCTAAAAACATCTTTTCAGGTGTTAGGTGAGATAGCAGTCTGCTGTGTTAGTGGGCTAGAAGGCTAAGCAACAGAAAAGTAGGAAGTCAACATCAGTGCAAAGAACAATCTGAAGCATTTAATACTATAATGGATGCCTTCAACGGTTAGATTTTAAGGGCTCCTTGATAAAGAAATCAGACAAGTATTCAAAGCAAGCAAGCAAGCAAGTAAGAAAAAAAGAAAGCTAAGAACGCTCAAGAACACTCAACGAATAGACTCTACGATCCTAAAAGAGAAAAGCTTGTTTCGCTACTCAGTTCTTCAGAACTGATGCTTAATTGCAACTGAGTAGCACACCCCAGAATACAACTCTCAATTCAAAGTGTACCAAATCAGAAGTACTTGAAGAGTTCTAAGTGAACTAAAGAAGTTCCAAGATTGTTGATCTTGAAGAGTTCTTAGTGAACTAGAGAAGTTCCAAGGCTGCTGGCCTTGAAGAATCTAAGTGATTCAAAGTGTAAAGACATCCTTAGTGGATTTCCTACTCATGGAGTAGATGAGTGGAATAGGAGCCTTGAGTGCTCTGAACCATATAAAACCTTTATGTCTCATTAACTTCTATAATTACTATATCTGTTATAACTGCCATAACTGCTTATCAAACTATTACTGCATCATCTTTAAGGGGAACAAACATATTCCGCTGCTGTCAGTATATTCAATACTGACAAGTATTTTGAAACAAAGAAAAAGTTAAAAATATCTATTCAACCACCCTTCTAGATAACTATTGTGCCTTTAGGAACTAACATCATGAACATTAGACTAGGTTAGACCAACATGTCATGGACTAAAAAATGAAAAGGAAAAAAAACTAACTGCTTCTGCTCAAGGGAGGTTGCTGCTGCGCCGCCCCAAGCCTTGGCACCGGCGCAGCTGCGCTGGTGCTCAACCTCAGGAAATTTAGCAGGCATAGCTGTGACGTTCCTGCCTTTGATACCAGTGCAGTTGCACTGGTACGCAGATCATAACATTGCAGTCTGCTTCCCTTCTTCACAATTCAAACCCAAAACTTCTAATTTCTCAAATTAAACAAAAATTCAACAAACACATAAGCTATAAAATCATTAGCAACATCACCAAGCATGCATATCATTATACTAACAACATAAACATTTTAAACAATCAAATTTTAAAGGATTAAAAACCATATTTTTGCTAGTTTCTTCATTTTCCAACATGTTTAGCGAATTCAATCACCAAAACTTCGTTTCTTAACTAAATCAGTCCATTATACATGCATTGTTTTCGTTTCTTGACATATTAACTGTAGACACTCAAAATTTTACATTCTTGTTACTAACCATACAGGAGGACAAAATCGTCTTTTACCTTCTATAGACAACCCTGGAAGTCAAAATCATCAAGTCAAACCCCGACGACAACCCTGGGAGATCAAGTTAAACCCCGACGACATACTTAGGAGATCAAGTCAAACCCCGACGATAACCCTAGGAGATCAAGTCAAACCCCAAACCCCGGGAGATCATATCAAACTTCAACCTCTGGAGACGACCCCGAAGCATCAAATTAATCCCCAAAGATAACCCTAGGATATCAAATCATCCCTCAGAGACGACCCTGAAGAAGAACAGAATTAGCTAGGATCAAACCTTGGAGACAACCCTGAGAAATAGTCGAAAGCCCCGACAACCCTAGAGATAACCCCCAGAAGGGCAAAATGGTCATTTAGCCAAATTAACATCAAATCTAGTCAAATCTATGCCATGAAGGTTATGCAAAACTATAATGTCAATCCCGAGTGAAAATAGCACAAGACAGCTCAACGGACGGACTACGAAGGCTCAAAGATCTGGTCATGGATCCATCTTCCCGAATTCAGAAAAGGTCAAATCCCATGTCATTGTGTAGCTCTCGGAAAGGGCTTTCCGAAAAGATATAGCAAACCTCCATCGAATTCCCGGATTGAAAGTTATGAAGGTTCAAGCAGACATCGTGTTGGTTGGAGTGCACGTACTTTGAGATGACAGGACCCACGAGCCCGGGCTCACCCGGGTCAGCTGTAGGTAGACCCGCGACTGCTACGGGTTGACCCGCGACTATTTTGGTCTATAAATAGACCCCTCCATCAACCAAAAACAAAGAGGAGAAAAGAGAGGAAATTTTGCCCGTTTCAGCTCTTAACCCTTCCATCAGTGACACCCCCAAATCCGGGTACTTAGTTTTCACATGATTTGGTGTTCACTTTCTAACTAAAACATATATCTACCCAACAATAAAGAACTTGCAAAGTAAATTACAACCTTCATAAACCCTAATAAAAATCTTCCTTTAAAAAGGAATACAACTTGTCCAACAAAATCCCAGGTTAACTAACCTTAACATCAAACAATAAATGCGAAAATAAACATAACATAATCGACTAGGTCTTATTACAATAAAAACTTGAAACCACAAGCCTTCATTTGTTCATCTTTCATTTTCCTTTACTTGTTGACGGTATGTCAACCTTCTTTGTCTCAACTACAAGTGGTGGTAAAAATGCAAGAGTGAGCAAACAAAAGCTCACTTGAAAATACAACAGTGATATGACATAAGTGAATCATTTCAAAAGAGTTTGAATAACTTTACTTTCATCAATATAAAGAATTGAATTATAATTCTATCATCAATACATAGAATTCGAATATAGAATCATCTAAGGGTCATAAGACCTTGAACTATTGTCCTAGGTTATAAATATCTCTATTTAAACCTTTAATAGTCAATAGGACTATGGACCATTAACTCGTACTCAGGGGGATCAACCCTTTGTACCATGAATTGTGCACAACCATCTTAACGCTTTTGCATAAATATCCCCTAACAAATAGGGTTGTTCATTCTCAGAAATTGAATTCAAGTCCGCACCAAAGAAAGTTTGGTTTGGATAGATAAGGGAACTTTAGAGTTCAACTATCATCAACTAGGAGTAGTTTAATCGACTCACAACACTTTAATAGTTCAATGATATAAGAATCATGAATCAACTACAAGATATGACAATAAACTTTATAATAGATAGGCATGCTTTAGAAGTAACTCAAAGCAATTGAAAGAATAAGTGAATCTTGCTTGAACAACTAAGTCAAGATCATAATACCTCAATAACGCTTCATTATTAGAGCATTCGAATATTAGAATACAACAACTCTTGTATAAAGTGAATAACAAGTTCAAAATGGAAACTTGCTTATCATAAAAGAAATAAGAATTAGAAAACTTGCACAATAATAAGATTAGAGATAGGAAACTTGCCTTAAGCGCAAGCTACACTTGAAACACAATGACAATCACTCCACAAACACCCTACACATTTGTATTAGATTCAAACCATCTATTAGTATCCAACTACAATATTTAAACCATCGAACTTCATATCCAAGTCCACTCACAATGTAATTTACCACATTGGTTGCTAACTAGTCAAGTATGTGAGTCTATACTCACGGCATACATTTATAGGCTTAAAACTCAATGAATCGTGTTGTGTACCTTAGGAAAGTAACACACACACACATGTAACATATTCACATAACACTTCAATCAAACTTAAACACATCAAAAATATGTTAACTTATTATATATTTCACTTTCCAAGTCATAGAAACAAGTTAGCTAAACAAACGGGGCATAAAAACTTAACAAGCAAAAAGCAACTATTTTTCAGAAATTGTTTCAAAGAAAATCACTATAATCATAATCAAACATCAATTTGATAGTTTAAGAAACCATTTTTCAGAAATTGTTTCAAAGAAAATCACTATAATCATATTTCCTCTTGTTTATCAAAATCACATGGATTGAATTGCTAGAATCACCATATAACTCATGTATACTCATGCTATATCACATATTACTCATAACTTCATGCTCACATCAACGATTCAAGAAAATTTTCAACATAAATTCATAAAGTATAATATATATATATATATATATATATATATATATATATGTAACTTATAAATAATAAGTATAATACTTATAATCATATTAATTCTTATTAATAACATAGGTTACCAAATTTGAAAAGCCCAAGGCCATGTTTGGCAAAACCACATTAATTTTTTTAAAACTAACTTCTTGAGCTTAAGGCCTCGTTTGAAAGAAATAAGGTTAAACAAGTACAAGAGACTTGTTTGGTAAACACTTTAAAACCCTTTTCTAGTCTTTTAATAACTCTTTTACTCCATAGATTAAATATTACACTTATTTAATTAAATTATCACATTCTAATTCAATTAAATAAATGCTAACATTACATAATATCAAATTGTTACAGAATTGTAATTCCTTTATTAAACATAATTCATGTAACAATTATTCTTAACACTTAGCACATAATATTAAATCTAATTCAATTATTCTCAACTATATTAGAATTGTGCTACACTATTGCTAACATATTGATTTAATTAAACACATAGCACTTAATTAAATTATCCATAACAACCACACAATCTATTTATTTACCTCAATAAATAAATTTAATAAAATATTTATTTAATTCAATAAATATTTATAATTAATATATAAAATTCTCAATCGTTACAGTCTTCCCTCCTTAAAAGGATTTTGTCCCCAGAATCACAACATAAAAAAAAATTCTCATAAAAATTTAAAATTTAAATCCTTCAACTGTTACATTCTTCCCACCTTAAAAGGATTCTGTCCCCAGAATCGATATATAAGGGTTACACAAATCAATTAATCAAATAATTGAGGCTACAATTTCCTCATTACATCTTCGAGTTCCCACGTAGCTTCTTCAGCACTTTGGTTCCTCCAAATTACCTTAACAGAAGGTATCACTTTATTCCTAAGTACTTGTTCCTTCCTATCAACTATTTGAACAGGAACCTCTTTATAAGTTAAGTCTTTATCAAATTGTAAAGGCTCATATTCTATTCCATGTTTATAGTCGTGTTTGTACGACCGTAACACCGAAATATAAAATACGTTATGTATATTGTCAAGCTTCGGAAGTAATGCCACTTCATAAGCTACCTCGCTAACTTTTTGTAGTACCTCGAAAGGTCCAATAAATCAGGGACTCAGCTTCCCTTTCTTACCGAATCGAATCTTCCCCTTCCAGGGAGATACCTTCAGGAAAATAAAGCTACCTGGTAAGAATTCTCAGATCTGTCGATGTTGATTGGCATATTTCTTTTGTCTGTCTTGAGCAGCAACCAATCTTGTTCTAATCAGCTTCACGATTTCAGCAGTTTGTTGCACCAATTCCGGTCCCAACAGCTGACGTTCACCAACTTCATCCCAACACAAAGGAGTTCTGCATTTCCTGCCGTATAACGCTTCGTAAGGCGGCATGTCGATACTCGCATGGTAACTATTGTTGTAGGCGAACTCCACCAACGGTCGATGATCATCCCAGCTTCCCTTGAAATCCATTACACAAGCTCTCAGCATATCCTCAAGCGTCTGAATTATTCTCTCGCTCTGGCTATCGGTCTGAGGATGGTATGCTGAACTCATTCGCAATTGCGTTCCTAGACACTCTTGCAATCGCTTTCCAAAATTCGACATAAATCGTGGATCTCTGTCTGACACAATCGACACCGAAACCCCGTGTCGAGAAATAATTTCTTTAACATACAGCTTCGCCAATTGTTCCAAGTTGTACTTAATCCTGATTGGTAGAAAGTGGGCTGACTTCGTTAGTTGATCCACAATCACCCAAATTACGTCAAATCCCTTCTGAGTCGCTGGAAGACCAACCACGAAATCTATCATGATATGCTCCCACTTCCATTCTGGAATTTCTAACGGTTGCAGCAAACCGCTATGTCTCTGGTGTTCTGCCTTGACTTTCTAACAAGTTAGACATTTCGTAACGCATTCAACAACATCCCTCTTCATATTCGGCCACCAAAATCGATTCCTGAGATCCTGGTACATCTTTGTACTCCCAGGGTGAATTGAATACTTCGAACTGTGAGCTTCACTCATGATCTCTTCCTTAACTTCTGGTACTGGCGGTACCCAGATTCTACCTTCAAATCGTAGCAGTCCCTCACTGTCGATTCTAAATTTAAACTCTTCGCCATCGACTATTCTCTTCCGAATCTTCTCGCATTCTTCATCGTGAAGTTGTGCTTCTTTCACTATGTCCACAAGAGTTGAACTAGTAGTTACTTGAAACAACTTCTCATCCGATTCCTTCAAAAACTTCACTTCCAGCTCTAATCTAGCCATCTGTTCTATCAACTGATATCCTGATCAGTTAACATATTTAACTTCTCTCGACCTTTTCAACTCAAACCGTCGGCAACGACGTTAGCTTTACCCGGATGGTAAAGTATCTCGCAATCATAGTCTTTAATCAGTTCCAACCATCTCTTTTGGCACTTGTTCAAATTCTTCTGGGAAAAAATATACTTCAGACTCTTGTGATCTGTGTATATTTCACACTTCTTTCCATATAAGTAGTGTCTCCAAATCTTTAGAACAAACACTACTGCCGCCAATTCTAAGTCATGCGTCGGATATCCCTTCTTGTAATCCTTCAATTGACGTGATGCATAAGCAATGACCTTGCCACTCTGCATCAAAACACAGCCTAAACCCTTATGTGAGGCATCACTATATACCACAAAATTCCCCGTACTATCTGGTAAAGATAACACAGGCACATTACTCAACCTCTTCTTCAACTCCTGGAAACTTTTCTCCCACTTTTCCGTCCAAACAAACTTAACTGTTTTACGAGTCAAATTCGTCAACGGAGTGGCGATCTTGGAAAAGTCTTGAATAAATCTTCGGTAATAACCTGCCAATCCCAAGAAACTCCTCACTTTAGAAGGCGTCTTCGACTGATCCTAATTCATTACCGCTTTAACCTTCGACGGATCTACAGAAATACCATCCTTGTCGATTACGTGGCCAAGAAATTGCACATGTTCCAACTAGAATTCGCACTTCGAGAATTTAGCATAAAGCTTCTCTCGTCTCAATAATTCTAAGGTTAGTCTTAAGTGTTCAGCATGTTCCTCCTCGATCTTGGAATAAACCAGTATGTCATCTATGAACACCACTACGAACTTATCCAAAAATGGCTTAAACACCTTGTTCATTAGGTCCATAAATGTAGTTGGGGCATTCGTTAAACCAAATGACATCACCAAGAACTCGTAATGACCATATCGAGTCCTAAAAGTCATTTTTGGTATATCTTCCTTCCTCACCTTCAATTGATGATACCCGCTTCTCAAATCAATTTTCGAGTTGGATTTAGCACCCTTCAATTGATCAAACAAGTCAT
Organism: Panax stipuleanatus; assembly: GCA_020205555.1. NCBI lineage: Eukaryota > Viridiplantae > Streptophyta > Magnoliopsida > Apiales > Araliaceae > Panax > Panax stipuleanatus. Next base: position 61,852,697 of record CM035126.1, on the reverse strand, counting down.
CAATCCTAGGTAAGGGATACCTATTCTTGATCGTAACTTTATTCAACTCCCTATAATCAATGCAAAGACGCATAGTTCCATCCTTCTTCTTCACGGATAACACTGGCGCTCCCCACGGCAAAACGCTCGGTTGAATATACTTATTGTCTAGAAATTCTTGAAGTTGAACCATTAATTCCTTCATCTCAACTGGAGCCATTCGGTATGGAGCCTTCAAAATTATAGCAGTTCCCGGCGCTAAGTTGATCACGAACTCTATCTCCCTATCTGGCGAAAGTCCTGGCAAGTCGCTCAGAAAAACGTCCACAAACTCCTTAACCACTGATATCTCCTCTACCTTCGGGCTCTCCTTACGCGTATCTACTATGTAGGCTAGATATCCCACACAGCCTTGCGTCAAAAGTTTCTTGGCTTGCATCACCGTCAGACAACTCGCTTGTCTAGGCGATTTACTACCACAGAACACTACTTTCGACGGAGTCATAAGGTTTATCGACTTCTTCTGACAGTCGATTACCGCCCAATGGTTGAACAACCAGTCCATTCCCAATATGACATCGAATTCCCCAAGTTTAATAGGAATCAAATCTACCCTCAGCTCTTGACCCTTAATGTCCAATCTATAATTCTTGTACACTAACCTAACAGGAATAACTTCCCTATTTGCAATTTCTATGTTCAAGGGGTAAGCTAACTCCTCTATAGGTAAGTCTAGGGTCTTAGCAAAATCATCAGATATGAATGAACAAGTAGCACCCGAATCAAATAATAGATATGCATTTATACTATTGATCGAAATAATACCTGACACCACGTCTTTTGATTACATAGCGTCCTGCACCGTCATATTGAATGTCCGTGTAGTGGGTCGAACAGCTTGCAATGGTGCAGCGATAGTCACGGAACTACCGCTTCCATTCCCTTCGCTCCCTGTTGACCATGCCGTCAGCTTCTTCGGGCAGTTGCGAGCCATGTGATCCTTGGATCCACATGTATAACAAGCTCCCTTCTTTGGGTTTGGGCAATTCGGCGCGATGTGGCCTTCCTGACCACAGTTGTAGCACACCCGTTTCCCTTTTATGCACACTCCAGTGTGAGTCTTCCTGCATGTAGCACATGCTTCGAGCTTTCTCTTCTGTTGTCCTCCCTGCTAACTTCCAGCAGAGGTATTGTCATTCCACTTCCTCTTCTGATGGATAACTACGCTACCACCAGCCTTATTTTCAGTCTCAACCTTCTTCTTCTTGTCTTGATTAAATTTACTCACCGCTTCACTTCCTCCCTCAGCAAGTATAGCTTTCTCCAACACAGCTGCAAATGTGTTCAGCTGGAACATAGAGACCTTGCTGTAGAGCCAGGGTTTCAGTCCCCGCTCAAACCTTCTTATCTTCCTAGCGTCTGTGCTGACCTGGTAGGTAGCGAACCTGGCCAACTCGTTGAACTTAGCGGCGTATTATGACACTGTCATTCCTCCCTGCTTCAGCTCTAAGAATTGGACCTCCATCTGGTCCTGCGAACTTACTGGGAAGTACATTTCGTAGAACATTTTCTTGAAACGTTCCCACGTTATGACTCCTTCTCCCTTCCGGGTCTTATTCGCCTACCACCAGAAACTAGCATCTGACTTCAACATGAAAGTCGCAAATGCTATTTTCTGGTCTTCACCAACCCTAGCCACGTCAAAGACTTTCTTCATTTCCATAACCCACGTCTATGCGTTTAGTGGGTTTATCTATCCCTTAAACTTCGGAGGTCCTACTGCCTTAAACTCTTTGAACGTCGTGGCTTGCACTTGCTGTTGATTCGCCATCGCTCCTGTCAGCAAGTTCACTAACTGCTGAACCGAGTTAGGATTTGTTCCATCGTTATTGTTGTTCGTCGAACCCTCAGGGTTTTGACGAGTTTGACTTCTTCTAGGAGGCATTTTTTGTTAAGAAAAATTATTATAAGCTCCTTTATTCAATTCTTAAGTATTCAAGTTAAACTTAAGCAAGCAAATAACTCAGTTCATATATGAACACATAACACATCAATAAACTTCTTTTATTCATTAGTCGTAGTTTTAAAAACATAGGATAAATAGCATTCCTGCTATTTACATCATCTTTCCTTAACTGGAACAAGTTACAGGACTACATCATCACTTTACCCCATTACTATCTCAGATTATGGGATTTACATTTATTTCTTACAAAAGAAACACATAATTTAAAAACTCTAATGTATAGGCATATTGAGACGTCGCACAGCCTATTTACGTTCTTCCTCCATCACCCGAAACGCTGTCTTTTGGTCCACCACATACCATGGTAACCCTTGGAACTGAGCTGGGTAATAAAAGATATGGCCCTGGGCCCTATCTATAGCCGTATGGAAAACGTATTTTGTTTCCCTTAGCTTGGCTCTCTTGGTTTTCGCCTCGTACTCAGCTCGATCGGCTCGTTGAGTAGCCCTCAAGCTTGTTTCCTCAGCTCTGGCACGTTTCGTCGACTCCTCCTGGATGTCTTGCTTTAGCTTTGCCAGCTCGGCTCGAGCCTCATCTCTATCGTTCTCCATGTGTATTAGGTTCCACTGTGCTTCTCCTAAGTCACTAGCCATATCCTCGATAGTCTCGTCCCGTTGCTGGATGGTTTCTTTGAGCTTTTCGACTCGACCATGAAGCTCCACATTACTGTCGTAAATTTCCTCGTATATCTCAGCACTAACAAAGTGAGGTGGAAATTCCTCTTCGGGATTCTCTTCCTCTTCTTCCTGCTCTTCAGACTCGTCCTCATCCTCTTCCCCTGGAATAGGTGTCAGCTCACGCTCCCGACCAGCTACGGTGATCACTGGAGATGGCTCTCTTCTAAACAGCTGCTCCCAGACAACATGGATGTCTCGGGGCTCTTCCTCTCTAGGTACCTGAGGTATATCCTCTCTAGCCTGACTGGATTCTCCAATGTTCGTCATCCTGACAAAAGAATTTTAAAGTTTATTATTACGTGATATCGAGTCGTCACTCTCTAATTACCTAAACGTAAACACATAACAGATAAGGTAGTTTATTATCTTTACCTATCACCACTATCTTTGCGATCTTCCTATAAGGCTACGACCTAAGGTTTTTCCCCCACCTAAGGTTCATAACCTATGGTTTTGATACCAACCTGTGACACCCCCAAATCCGGGTACTTCGTTTCCACATGATTTGGTGTTCACTTTCTAACTAAAACATACATCTACCCAACAATAAAGAATTGCAAAGTACATTACAACCTTCATAAGCCTTAATAAAAATCTTCCTTTAAAAAGGAATACAACTTGTCCAACAAAATCCCAGGTTAACTAACCTTAACATCAAACAATAAATGCGAAAATAAACATAACATAATTGACTAAGTCTTATTACAATAAAAACTTGAAACCACAAGCCTTCATTTGTTCATCTTTCCTTTTCCTATACTTGTTGACGGTATGCCAACCTTCTTTGTCTCAACTACAAGTGGTGGTAAAAATGCAAGAGTGAGCAAACAAAAGCTCACTTGAAAATACAACAGTGATATGACATAAGTGAATCTTTTCAAAAGAGTTTGAATAACTTTACTTTCATCAATATAAAGAATTGAATTATAATTCTTTCATCAATACATAGAATTCGAATATAGAATCATCTAAGGGTTATAAGACCTTGAACTATTGTCCTAGGTTATAAATATCTCTATTTAAACCTTTAACAGTCAATAGGACTATGGACCATTAACTCGTACTCAGGGGGATCAACCCTTTGTACCATAAATTGTGCACAACCATCTTAACGCTTTCGCATAAATATCTCCTAACAAATAGGGTTGTTCATTCTCAGAAATTGAATTCAAGTCTGCACCAAAGAAAGTTGGGTTTGGATAGATAAGGGAACTTTAGAGTTCAACTACCATCAACTAGGAGTAGTTGAATCGACTCACAACACTTTAATAGTTCAATGATATAAGAATCATGAACCAATTACAAGATATTACAATAAACTTTATAATAGATAGGCATGCTTTAGAAGTAACTCAAATCAATTGAAAGAATAAGTGAATCTTGCTTGAACAACTAAATCAAGATCATAATACCTCAATAACGCTTCATTATTAGAGTATTAGGAATATTAGAATACAACAACTCTTGTACAAAGTGAATAACAAGTTCAAAATGGAAACTTGCTTATCAGAAAAGAAATAATAATTAGAAAACTTGCACAATAATAAGATTAGAGATAGGAAACTTGCCTCAAGCGCAAGCTACACTTGAAACACAATTACAATCACTCCACAAACACACTACACATTTGTATTATATTCAAACCATCTATTAGTATCCAAAGACAATATTTAAACCATCGAACTTCATATCCAAGTCCACTCACAATGTAATTTACCACATTGGTTGCTAACTAGTCAAGTATGTGAGTTCATACTCACGTCATACATTCACAGGCTTATAACTCAATAAATCGTGTTGTATACCATAGAAAAGTAACACACACACACATGTAACATATTCACATAACACTTCAATCAAACTTAAACACATCAAAAACATGTTAACTTATTATATATTTCACTTTCCAAGTTATGGAAACAAGTTCGCTAAACAAACGGGGCATAAAAACTTAACAAGCAAAACGCAACTTTTCTAGACAGCAAAGAACCCCGCTGGGGCGGGTCCTCAAGGCCTAGGAACCCCGCTGGGGCGGGTCACCCCCCTGGTGCACCTCCCAGCTCGCGAACTGGTGGAGAACTAAGCCAATTTGGCTCATTCCTTCACACCGAATTCGATTCTTCGCAACATGATAAACATGAAGCTTGATACAAATAATATTTTAAACTCTTAATCATGCTCATAATATATAAAATCCATATAACACATAATAAAAATCAATATCTTCTGATTTTTGAAGAAAAACACAATTTTAAGCGTTCTTGACGAAAATTACTACTACGAACTCATTTTTAAATCAATTCAAGTGATTCCAATTGTAATAACTTTAATTTTTAATATACTAACATAACACATGATCAATTTCAACAGAAAATCATAATCAAACATCAATTTGATAGTTTAGGAAACCATTTTTCAGAAATTGTTTTAAAGAAAATCACTATAATCATAATTCCTTTTGTTTATCAAAATCACATGGATTGAATTGCTAGAATCACCATATAACTCATGTATACTCATGCTATATCACATATTACTCATAATTTCATGCTCACATCAATGATTCAAGAAAATTTTCAACATAAATTCATAAAAGAGTACTATGAACATGATTTCATAGTGTTCGTCATATACTTGTGAATTGAAACTCTTAAATAACTATAAAAATCATATGTAAACATATATATATATATATATATATATATACATATATATGTACATATCTCATTCACATATCAAAATAAATAACTTTTACAAAGAGATTTTTACAAAGAATTCTAAAACTATGAAAATATAGAAGAACATGCTTTGAAAACTTGTTTTTTACAATAATTATATTTTGAAAACCCTTTCATGGCATACAATTACATATGAAAACATATGAGCACCATATATACATATAATTTCATGATTATCACAAACCCAATTTGACAAAGAAGAAAACACAACACATATGAATTGATTCTAGGGTTAAGATTATAACCTTACTAGTTTTGACTTAAGAGAGAGATGGAGATGATGATGATCCTGTTTTGCCTTCTCAAGCTTTTCTTCTTCTTCTCTGATAACTCTCTCTCTAACTCTCTTCTCTTGTTTTCTTTGTTTTGTTTGTAAAACTAACGTACTGACTATCTGACATATATTATAATATACATATACATATATAATATATATGTAACTTATAAATAATAAGTATAATACTTATAACCATATTAATTCTTATTAATAACATAGGCTACAAAATTTGAAAAGCCCAAGGCCATGTTTGGCAAAACCACATTATTTTTTTAAAAACTAACTTCTTGAGCTTAAGGCCTTGTTTGAAAGAAATAAGGTTAAACAAGTACAATGGCCTTGTTTGGTAAAACACTTTAAAACCCTTTTTAGACTTTTAATAACTCTTTTACTCCATAGATTAAATATTACACTTATTTAATTAAATTACCACATTCTAATTTAATTAAATAAATGCTAACATTACATAATATCAAATTGTTACAGAATTGTAATTCCTTTATTAAATATAATTCATGTAACAATTATTCTTAACACTTAGCACGTAATAGTAAATCTAATTGAATTATTCTCAACTAAATTAGAATTATGCTACACTATTGCTAACATATTGATTTAATTAAACACATAGCACTTAATAAAATTATCCATAACAACCACACAATCTATTTATTTACCTCAACAAATAAATTTAATATAATATTTATTTAATTCAATAAATATTTATAATTAATATATAAAATTCTTAATCGTTACAGTTTTCCCTACTTAAAAGGATTTTGTCCCCAGAATCACAACATAAAAAAAAATCTCATAAAAATTTAAAATTCAAATCCTTCATCTGTTACAACAATAAGTTCATATTAAATATTTAATACTCTATTAATTTATCATGCTAGAAGGCCACGTTCTATATTCCAAATATCACTTGAATGCTTTCGACTTAATATAATTTCCTTGAGGGTTTTTTTTTTATTATTTGTCTCACCTTGTTTAGCGCGCATGCACATATATTATAAAATATGCGTCATTTTATTAAACATGCGAAGCATGTTTGCATAAAATATAATATATATATAATACTTAGCATGCATATATAGAATACTATATTTTACCCGTATTGATTATGGACTTTTATTCTAGTTTGGTTCACTAGAACCACCAAGTGAACCAAAAGGTCAAACCTAGGAGTGCAAGAATTTAAATTTAAACGTAACTATTACATTTAAACCCGGGCTCCATACAAACGGGTCTTCACGCGCTCCTTGGTCTCCAATTTCTTCAAGATAATTCTAACTATTTCTATTACATTAAACTATTTAAATTAAATAGAAACCTTGATCAACAGTCAAGTGAAAGTACATAGGATGGAGATAGAATTTACATCGAGAAATAAACCAGAGAAGGCGAGGTACGCAGACCCCATTTAATAAAACTCATTCATTCAAGCATTCAGCTAAAATAAAATCCAATCATATTGCCCAAATAGTCCATAATCAATCTTCATTTATTATCATACATATCACCATATATATCAACAAATAAATATTCATGTCATGAATTAAAACATTCCATATATATATATGAGTATCGTTTAATGGGCAATTTTAAATTGCATGAAATCCAATTTCAAGATTAAAATAAACTCTTTATTTTAATTATAAAATTATTAAGAATATTATATATATATATATATATATATATAGAAGTGGTTCCATTCTTAAATCCATCTAGGAAAGTCCCACCCTTTTTTGGAAAAACGTTATGTATATACTATATATATATATATATAATAAGATCCCAGCTAATGAGAATCAAGTCACCTTTTTGAAAAAGAATGCAGGAATCTGGATATATATGAATTATGCATTTATATATATATATATATATATATATATATATATATATATATATATATATATATATATATATATATATATATATATATATATATATATATATACCACATATATTATAGCAACGTGATTATTCTAAAAAATAATTTTATACAAAGGCCACGACATCCAGCATAAAATTACTGTTTCGCGAAATCCAGTAGCATGAAAGAAAAAAATAATATTGTTTCCGTTTTTTTTTCTTTCTTCCATAAATAATAATTTTATACAATTAATTATACCCAATAAATTATTCTTAATACATACCCATACATATATATGGAATCAAAACAATTAATAATTTCATAAAGGTTTGGCTCTGATGCCACTGTTGGGTTTGCACGAAATCGTGACGCAATCAAATTGTAAAATTAGCGGAAGCATGGTATATCAGAGTTTAAAATTTTTTACAAAACCATTACCCGGATCATCCTTTATGCAAATTATTAATTTAAAACGATAAATAAGAAGTTATGAAATCATACCCTTGTAGAACGAAACTTCCACAAGTACGAGTTCAACTCCTTATTCTTCGTGATCTCCTTGAATTTTCGGGTTAGAATCCTTCCTTTGATCAACGTTAGCCACCCAAGTGTTTGGCCTCTAGAGGTGATCCACCAAGGAAGAGAAATTATCAAGAAGGAGGGTGGTTGGCTAAATCTTAGTTTTCTATCCTTTATAGAAAAGGAGTACTTTCCAACAATTAGAATTTTTATCAACTGATATCTATTATAAGACTCCTCTTATATAGATATTGGTCAACCCTTCTAATCCTATTAGACATGAGATTTCATTTAACTAATTTAAACTCCTTTAATTAATTTGGGCTTCCCACTACATTGGAAATAATTAATTAAATTCATTTGATTAATTTGTCTCCTAATCTTATTAGGAATAAATGAGAGTACTAATATTAAATCAATTACTAAACTCATTTAAAAATTAAAATAATAATAATTGTAATAATATTAATAAGACATCTCTTATTAATTTATATTTACTATTTCTAAAATATTAAATAATAAACATTACGCTATTTAATTTATTCTATCACCATAGATTAAATTAATTACACTTAATGCATTATTACGATTATGCCATTACCTTCTTAAATAATTATTCTTCCTTTTATGGTGTGACCCTTTAGGTTCTCCATATTAAACCGGTTGTGAATAAATCAATTAGAACAATTTTAATCTTATTTAAATAAATAAATTAAACTAATAATCTATTTAAATAAATAATATTTATTCTACAATAGGGATAAGCCTCCCTAGCGATCAATGACTTTCCAGATAATATAGATTTCAACATTAATCATAAAAGAACATGTGAGTAAATAGTTACCGCACAATTCAATCCTTCCACCATACAATGTTTCAATTAAATATAAGACATGGAATTACTATCAAGTTTTATTTTATTTAATTATATATATTTCGATTAGAAAATGCACAACTCCAAATAATGCAAATTAAAAACTCCTTTCTAATTTCATTCCACCTTGACCAAGGATTCTTGTGTTGTCATTTAACGAATCACATAGGACATATCTCCTCTTTTACTAGAGGTGGTAGATTCTTTATTCATCATTCATTATCTCCATATATAACTCATTATACCCAAGCATAGCCTTTTATATACCCTAAAGGGCCTTAAGGAATAAGTCAAAGTATAATTTATTACATACAAGATACTATGATGATCTCAAGTCCAAGGATCACTTGTACTACTATCACATTAGGAATTCCTATTGACAGGCGAGTAAAACTCTATTAGGTATTCCATAGCGAGTCACGTTCAGTGAACTTATTCTCCAATAAGCACCTACATACTTGCTTTAGTGTCTCCACACAAATGATCATGAGATGAATCATCCTCATCCAATGAGCAAGTAACATATATACCAATCTATCCGAATTTATTAATCCCCTTTTTAGTAATCCCACGATTGGGAACTATTTTAATTTTAGAGCTTTATAAGAATTTAGATCTCATTAGCATGATCATTATCATGATTCTAAAAGCATTGCTTAAAACTATGAGTTATTTACATATTATAAAAATAGCACCATGTAGATAATTAAATGTCTTTAATAAATAAATATTTTTATTAATAAATAAATAAGAATGTCTCCAAAGTATATGCTTTATCATCATACATGATTGAGTTGTATGCATACTACTTTCAATATTATGATAATATATGCATTCATATAGGTTGTTATAGTGTATAAATTAAAAATCAACTTTAATCTTAGCCATTAAGAGTGTTCAAATCCAAGAATCAAAAATTGTGTAAAAAACATAGTGTCATTGATCTGTCCCCATATATATATATATATATATATATTTATTTATAATTCTTATTTTTTCTTGGATTGTTATTCCGTGACTTTTCAGGCTTTAATATATATATATATATATATATATATATATATATATATATTTAGGTCTGGATTGTAAATCTGTGGCTTTTCTCACTTTAATATATATATATATATATATATATATATATATATATTTACAGTCTAGATCTTAAGCTCACCCTTTATCCAACATACCTTGCTCACCCCCCTTTAGCGACGGATCGGGAGACGATTCGGTCTGTCGCTATAAATACAACTGTCGTCTATATGTTTTTCGTCGCTATATGTTGTCCGTCGCTAAAAACTAATACGGCGGTTGTATATATAGCGACGGACCGAATCGTCGCTCGGTCCGTCGCTAAAGGGGGGTGAGGAAGGTATGTTGGATAAAGGGTGAGCTTAAGATCCGGACCATATATATTAATATATATATATATATATATATATATATATATATATATATATATATATATATATGTGTGTGTGTGTGTGTCATTTAGCTTGGATTATTAATTGTGGCATTTTTTGCTTTAATATATATATAATTATATATATTTACATTAACTCATTTATGTCTGGATTATAAATTTGTGGCTTTTTTTTACAGCTTTAATATATATATAATCATATATATATATATATATATATATATTTATATTAATTCATTTGGCTGTTAATCCATGGTCTTTTCAGCTTTAATATATATATAAGTATATATATTTAAATGACATTTAATTTGATTTAATCCGTGGTCGTTTGGCTGTCATTTAATTTGATTAAATGACAGTTTTATATATTCATTTGATGTAAATTTGTATTAATGTAGAGTTTGTAGACTAGATTTATCTAAATCTAGCCATATTTAACTTTTAACTGGTTCAAAAATTGTAAAACTGGAACCGTTGAACTAGAATGGCTAAGATTTATTTAAATCTAGTTTTATTTCTAGTTTTGTAAATATTAAGCAACTATGCGACCCTAGATCTGTATCTAGAGGGAATAGGAAGCTTGGGTACGCGCATACAATGATTTAACTGCTGAATCCTTTGTTTTGCGACGTCTAGGTTTTAATTTGCATTCTAGTTCCATATAGCTGCCGTGAAAGCTTTCAATGATATTTTGTGAGCCTAGGAATCACGGGATCTACGATTAATGGCATGGATATAAATTCAATTCTCATGATGGACAAATTTGAATTGTATATATATAGCTTGCAGGCCTTTTTGTAAATGTAAATAAGAGGGACCTTAAAACGATTATCCGGATTTAAGGTCTCAACAAAGTAAAAGCGTTGTTTGTGGTGTTCGGGTCAATTTGAAGGCTTTCATGTCCAAAAGAAGCCCGACACCTATGTATATATTATTTTGTCGAAGATGCTTTGCATCTCGAAAATAAAATCAAATCAAGCCGAATATGGAATAAAATGGAAGTATCAAAAGGCTTCAATTCCTATGCGAACGAAAAATTTCGAAATCTCTTTTAAAAACATCACTTTCATATCCTGTCTAAAAATTGACTTTTCAAATAAATCAAACCCTTCGTATATAGGTTCAACGAAGCACAACACTACTTTTAAATAAAGCACTTAGGCCCAATTAACTACAACACACACACACACACACACATAATGAATAGGGAATTAAAAAATGCGGTAACCGTGTTTCACGGAAGTCGGGGGGTGCCGAATACCTTCCCCTCGCTTAATCAAGCCTCCTAACTCTATGAATCTCGGTTTCCAAGACCAATTAAACAGAGTTCAATAATTGGGCCATATTGTAAAATCTTTCAAAACTCGGTTGAGTTGGTATAACCATTTAACTCATACCAACTGGCAACTCTGTCTAATTCGGACCAATAAAATCAAACTTTTCAAATCGTCAATATTGTATGTCGGTCTTTTCCTGAAAATCTCACCCTCAGATCAATTAAATCAGAAATAGAAAACATAAAGTGTAGAAATACATAGGAAAATAAATCAAGATTTTTCACGTCGACAGGTGGCGACTTTGCTGGGGACAGTAGAGGGTGTAAGCCGCATTTCAATTTTTTTAAAAATTCTCTTTTTATCTGTATGTGTGTGGAAGCTGTCTTTACATTGAGTGGATGTAAATAAATATTTTACTGCTTCATATTAGTGCTTCGCACAATGTCATCATTTTGTACGGTGAGACGTGTTATATGTGAATGTATGTTGTGTGATTCCTCCACTAGGAGGCGAACCCGTCGGCGTTTGATTACTAGACTCAAAGGAGACTAATCCCGCGAGGCTCAGGAAAGGCACCACTTAGATCTGCTCCAATTGAAAGATCGGATTAACTTCCCATCTAGTAAATTGCGATGATCTGAGGACCTTCATGCCTAAAAGTCGCGAGAAAAGTCTAAGATAGGTTAGCCTCTAATAAACCAAACGCGAAGGGAAGTCTCTACGTACCCTTTCAAATTCTATATAAATTCTATGGAAATTTCAAATTCCATGTGATTATCAAATAAATGTAAATATACATTCCATTCCTTGTAAATTTTATTTTTGCACAGATATAAAATCTTGTCATGCTATCCTGTCAGCAAAACAACTAACAGCTATTTTGCAGGAAAAGATTAAAAAACCTCAAAAAATGACACATTGCATAGCATGCATCTTGTTAATATATATCAAAATTAACATACCTACTTTTATTGTAGGCAAAATTGGTCCCACTACTCGGTCTAAACCTAAGAAGGCTTAGAGCCTACCCACTAACATGGAAGAAGGAACTCAACAAGGGACCAGTTTCGTGTCTCGAGAAGAGTTTGAGGGACTCAGAAATTAGATGGCAGAATTACCTATTTTTCTGAAAGAACAGAGCAAAAGTACTCAGGGTCAACAAATACCCACTCAAGCAGAAATCTCCATACAAGGAGGAAGCCAGAATATTGACAAGAAAGAAAAGAAAGCTCAGATACCTGAACTACAAATTAATGAAAAATCTACCAAAACCCTTGAAATCACCAATCTCAAAGAAGATAGAGAAACTGGTGACATTAGAAAGAATGTCCAACAAATAAAAGAAATCATCCGATCAATTAAAGGGATTGGAGTTTATGGAAGTGTAAATTACTCAGATCTCTTCATCTTTCCAAGGGCCCGTTATCCAGACAAGTTTAAGATCCCTGATTTTGAAAAATATATCGGATTAGGAGATTCTTACACTCATTTGAAAGTGTTCATTGGAGAACTCTTTCCTATGCCGAAGATGAGAAACTAAGGATGCAGCTGTTTCAAAAAAGCCTAACCGCTGAAGCTAGAGCATGGTATGCCCGATAGGATAATTCCAAAATTCACAGTTGGGAGGAGCTAGCACATGCCTTCCTAAATCAATACAGTTTCCAATCACAAATGGCTCCAGATAGGTATGAAATTACCAAGGTTAAGAAGCAAAGTAGTGAATCTTTCCGTGAATATGCCCAACGATGGAGACGCCTAGTTGCTCAAGTTATTCCATCAATGACAGAAACAGAAATGGTCATAACATTCATTGATATAGAAGAAGCTCCATTTTACGAGAGGGTCCTAGTAGGTATAAGAAAACCATTTTTAGAAATGATTAAATAAGGAGAAATGGCTGAAATGGCATTGAAGTCTGGAAAGATAAAAGACCTTACTGATTTGGAAGCTGTGGCCGAGCATATTCAAGCTAGAAGCTATGTGAATAATCCTCGGAGAGTTCATAGAAAAAAGAAGGAGGATGTGTCTTTGATACTTCAAGGACAAAATCAAAGAGGCAATCAAAACTTGCTCATCTAAAGGAGAAATTATTCCCCTTTCCAAACTTCTGCACAATCTTCAAATCCTCCATTTAAAAAATTTGGAGAAGTTAAACGTTGAAGAACATTCACACCCTTAGGGGACTCACTGGAAAATGTGCTAAAACTTCTGACAACACAAAAGAAGATTGTCCAGCTCCTTCCTCCAGCTAATCCAAGTGGATGAAATTTTGACCCAAGTAAGAAATGTGCTTATCATTCTGGAGCTTCGGGCCACGATACCCTAGATTGTTGGTCTCTCAAGCACAAAATCCAGGACGTAATAGACAGTGGGGAGATTATGGTGACAACACAAGAACAACCACATGTTCAAGATAATCCTCTGCCTCAACACAATGAAGAGGGCGTCAATATGATCGACATGGGAAACAGAGAAAGTTCTAAATACCTCCAGTACGTAAGAGAGTCCCCCCTGAAGCAAACAAGGGTAGATCGGATAATTGGGAATGTTCAGAAAGGAAGTTTCTGATAGAACAAGAAATAAAATCTATCAAGGAACATGTTGGTCAAGATGCAGAACTGGTAGTGAATCAACATCAAATAACGCGATAATTGATAAATCAGACCAATAAGCGAGAAACAAATCTTCCTACGCCTGAAATTAGTCCCATTGCCAGGAAGGATCATTACCGGTTCCATGAGTATGAACCCTAGGCAGAAAAAGTTTATAAGGCAGAAAAGTTTTGAGCTAATAGAGAGTACGCCTATAAAAGGAATTCCACTCATTTGAATCAGCCTATGGAAGAAATTCTCCAAATGTTGATCAATGAGAGGAAAGTCACAAAATTGTTACCCCCAATAGACCCTCGATTTAGGAAGTTCAATCCCGATAGGATCTGTTAATATCATTCCAACACTCTTTGGCATGGTACAGAAGTTTGTTGGGGACTTCTTCACTTAATTCAAAATTTGATTGAAAGCGATGAACTGTTGAAAGTAAGCTAAGTTTATGGTTATCCTACTAAGGAAGCAATCTTTTCTCCCATGGCATGAAATTCAAAAGAAATAGAAGCTGTCATTTATTGTGAGAAGATTCTAGCCATAACGCCCTTGATAATTCAAGGAAAAGGGGGCCAAGAGGGAAAAAATCATGTGAAAGTGGCTGCGTCCGAACCTCTAATATTGTCATTCAGACCATAATATCCTGTAGTTAACTTGAAGAGAGTCCCATGGAACTATGGGAAAGATTAGGGATTAACATCAAACCACATTTCTATTATATCAACGGAAAACTCGCTGTACCTACCTCAGCGAGTTATAAAGTCAGTTATCAAATCCAAGGGAAGAGTGCCCGAGGAGAAAGTTAAGAATTTCTCAGCAAAATGTGGCATAATGAAGTCAAAGTGGTGCAAAGTTTAAAAGAGGCACCTCGGTAGATATTTATTCTGGATTTGGTCTTATCTTCGGAAGATCATCGCAAGATCTTTCACTGACGATGACACACTGACAGAAGGGACGGGTCATTGCAAGTCATTGCATATAGCAGTGATGTCCTCAGGATATGTGGTTGGGGGTGTGTTGATAGATGATGGATCATCCTTGAACATCTGTCCCTATAACACATTGAAAAGAATGAAGATTAATCCAAATCGAATCCGGACTGGTCATGTAGTTATAAAGGCATTTGATGGATCTCGGCGAAAGGCTGTGGGAGAAATTGAACTTCCATTGGAGATTGGTCCCCACACTTTCTACGTATCCTTCCAAGTACTAAACATTACCACAGGATATAATTTATTGTTGGAAAGACCGTGGATCCATATGGCAGGAGTAGTTCCGTCTACCCTTCATCAACAAGTCAAGTACATCATTAATAGCAATCTAATAACTGTCGATGCCGAACCAGAATATCATGTCCATATACAAAGCGATATGCCTGTGATCAGTCTTGATGAGGGGATTGAGCCTGTCAATTTTTAAGCCCTTGAAGTAAGCAACACTCAATACCTATCTATTGGGGCCCCAGCCTTAAAGTTAAGAATTTCCACCGAAGTAATGTCGGTTGATTAAGAAATGATATCCTTGGGTTTCTGGCCTGGAAAAGGGTTAGGGAAGAGTCAGCAAGGAATTAGAAGTTCAGTTCAAATCCCTAGCCAGACAAGGAAGGCTGGATTAGGCTATTCCACTGGATCAAACCACCGGAACCTGCACAATCATCCACCGGTTCCTTCCTCAACTATTATGCTACCAAACCTTATTGATGTAGGATTTGTGAAGCCTATGAGGAAAATTCCTGTTGCGATCGCCGATATGCTAATTTCTAAAGCTATACCGATTAGTGGAAAAGAAGTCCCGAAGCTTGATAAGGAAAGCAAAGAAGGGAATGAAAGGTTCCTACGGGGAAGACAAAACTCATTTTTAAAGATATATTTTCTGGTGCATATTGAGGGAATGAACAATGATATCCCAGATGATGATACTGAAGAAGATCAACTCACGATCCCTTGCATGGACAGAGCTGAAGGGAATGTCCTAAAGAAAAATGTCGACCTTGATGAAAATGATGTCTTAGTTATCATCAAAGAGGAGATGGACAACAACAACCCCTTCATCCTCCAAGTCAATGAAAACTTAACTCTAGACAATTTGACCAACACTCCGTGTATCAATCGAAAAGGGTAAAAGGACAGAAAGTCCATCTGCCCTGAAACGTGGTTTTATTTCTTGCTTTTTTTTGTTGCACAACGATAGCAGTTACTTTTGTCATGCTTTTTGCTAAATGCTTTATATGATCAAACAGTTTTATATATTAAGTGAAAGCATTTTATTTTCAGAATTGGATTTGTTTGACCTTGCTGATGAGATGCCAAATTTCCAAAGTGACTACGACTTTGATGTAGAATGGAACTTTGACTTTATAGGGATTGATCAAGAGGAGATAAATGACTATGAAGTGCCTGAGGAGATCAAAGAATGGGTTGAAGATATACCCAAACCAAACCTCGATCAAACCATCACTACCAATATCGGAACCTTAGAAAACCCTAAAGAAAAGATAGGCATGGATCTTACCCCAAACCAAAGAAAAGACACGATAGTCCTCCTAACTCAGTTCTAGGATGTGTTTGCATGGTCACATGAGGACATGATTGCTTTATCTACCACTATTGTCATTCATCAACTACCCATTAAAGAGGAATTTAAGATATTCAAGCAGAAGCTTAGGCAACTGAAACCTGAGTGGAGTCTAAAAGTTAAAGAAGAAATTATCAAGCAATTTAAAGCCGACATCATCATGGTGTCAACCTACCCTGAGTGGTTATCCAATATAGTTCCTGTGCCTAAGCCCGGAGGGAAGGTACTAGTATGAGTGGATTATCAGGATTTGAACAACGCTTGTCTCAAGGACAACATCCCAGTACCTTTTATCCACATACTAATAGACAACACGACGCAGAATGGCATGTATTCTTTTGTTGATTGTTTCGTCGGGTATCATCAAATCGTGGTTGCTGAAGAGGACAGGGAGAAAACTGTCTTCATTACTCGTTGGGAACCTTTTATTATAGACGATTATCTTTCGGCCTTATCAATGCTGGTGGCACCTATCAGCTAGCTATGATGGCCCTTTTTCATGACATGATGCACAAAGAAATAGAGGTCTATATGGATGATATCATCGTAAAATCCTGGAAGGAAGACGACCACATCAGCTATCTCAAAAAGCTTTTCAACCGATTGCGCAAATATAACTTAAAGATGAATACGACCAAATGTACATTCGGTGTCAAATCAGGGAAGTTGTTGGGATTTTTAGTGAGCAACAGAGGCATTGAATTGGATCCCGCCAAAATTAAAGCATTCACAGAGATGCCCGTGCCCCGAACAGAAAAGGAAATACTTGGATTTCTGGGAAGAATCAATTTCATAAGCAGATTCATCTCTCAACTCACAACAACGTGTGAACCCATCTTTAAGTTATTAAGGAAAAATTCCTCCATAAAGTGGAGTGAAGATTGTCAAAAAGCCTTCCTTTCCATCAAGAAGTAGTTGATCGAATCCCCTTTCTTGGTACCCTCAAGAGACGAGATTTGTGACACCCCCAAATCCGGGTACTTCAATTTCCACGGGACTTGGTGTTCACTGTACAAATATCATCTATCTATCTACCCATAGTAAATGCAAACCATGAAATAAATAGAAATAATCCTCCCCTTATGGGGTTACAACATCTGAAAAGAAATACATCAATCCCAGGTCGTACTTAACCTTAAATCTCAAATGCGGAAATATAAATAATAAATAAGTTTTACACAACTTTAACATAAGTCTGAAACATAAACACATAAAATAAACAACAAGTCTTCATCACTTGTTGACTTTGCCCTTGCCTTTGCTAGTAGAAGGCTCGTCAGACCTTTCGTTCTTAACTGCAATGTTATTATTACGCAAGAGTGAGCACGGTTGCCCACAAGTATAATAATATGACAACAATATAATAACATGCGAGTGAATCAAGGACATCTGAATAAAGAAACTCAACTTTTGACTCGAGGATAAATAACAGGAATCAAAATAACATCTGAGGGTCATAAGACCTTGAACTATGTCCTAGGTTGTAAAGTGTTTATACTTAAAACCTTTAACAGTCATAAGACTATGGACTCTACTTCTCGTACTTAGGGGGATCAGCCCTTAGTACCATATTGTGCACAATATCTCAACGCTAAAGCGTAAATAATCCCCTTTTACAGGGTTGTTCATCTCAGTTTTGACATCAGAGTCCGCACCAAAGGAAGTTTGGTTTGGATAAGCTCAATAAGTATTTTAGAATTTAGAACGTTCATCAACTATGGACTAGTCGAATCAATAAGGGTTCACTAGTCCTATAAGGTTCAACAACAACATCGATATTCAACTTGAATTATAAATCTCAAGAGTATACAATCGAATAAGTATTGTATAACTGAATCATGCTTTTAAAAGAGTTACAATATGTAATATGAATTTTGAATTTGAACAATTAAGAACACGAGCTTACTCGATATAGAAACACAAGTCTAAGACTTAATAAATGAATAAATTAGAATTTAGGGAACTTGCTAAATCAATAAGTTAGGGATAGGATACTTGCCTCTTGCACAAGCTACAATTATAATTCACGTTCTTTATTAAACCCTACACATCAATACGTTCACAATATAAATTAATCAATAACTCGATATACGTATCGAATCACACACATCGGTCTTGAGCACGTAATTGGACTATACAATTAACGATTCAAGTCATGTAATTAACTTATTAATTACTCACGTAATATAAGTTATTAACCTCTTATTATATGTTTAATCATGTCTTCATGTTCATTACATTAGGTTTTAAACCACCTCTTAGAACACACGAACACTTAGCAAAAAAATTTCAAATTTCTGCAAGGAGCGCGGCCGCGCGGCAACGCAGACCCAGATTTCCAGTTCGCGAATGACACACAGAGCAACCCAAATAAATCCAAATTAAACTAACGTAATGAATTTAAGGCTACCCATAAGATATAGAATTTACAGAAACATCATACGATGTTCTAAGCATGCTTTTAACACTTTAAATCACGGAATTACACAAATCACAACATTTAATTTCACTATTTTCAACATTTTATAAAGTTTTGAAAGAAAACAAGAATTCAACGTTACGGATTCTTTATAACACCGAATCCATTCGTTTAACTTCCATTTTGTTCGTTTAAATGTACACAATCACATTCAAGTGTTAATTTAAGTTAAATAAACGCATAAGGTGTGTAAATTTTGTACGTAAGGGCCATATGGGCCATATGTAAAATTTTTACATTCTGTAACTTTTGAAAAATCAAATTAAGCATAACTATACGGATTTAATCGCACTAAATCATGCATACATGATATACAACATGTTATGATCATACAATAACACATATAAAATCATATCATACATTAATTATCAAATTAGTTATTCACAGAGAATCTAACATACGTTAATGGAAAACTTTAAGAACTTGAATTTAAAAACTTAGGAGAAGGAATTACCCTTGCTAGTTTGTGAAGATGATTCAAGGATGATGATATAAACTTTTCAAATTCTTCTTCTTCAATCTTTTCTCTCAAAATTCTCTCTGATTCTTTAAGTTTTATTTCCTCTGATATGAATATATGAATTGATATAGTATATATGTATATAAGTATAATACGTATAATATATAATGGGTGAGTGGTTGTCAGTTGGTCCCTTAGTGGGTTAACTGACCAACTCCCCTTAAGGCCTTGTTTGGCTAGCTTAAGGAATCCCTTCTCATTTATTTTAATTAATTTATTATAATATAGTTAATTAATGTCACACCCAATTAAATCAAATAATGCTATTTAAATCAATTAAATAAAATAGCATAAATCTACATTAAATCACATAGTCACATAATTAAAATTCTTATTTATTAATTATGTCTAATCATAAATCTCTAATTAATTAATAAATTAATTAGAATAACATTCTGCTTATTAATTAATATATTAATCAAATAAGCTCAATTAAATACATACTTTGAATATAAAAATTCACCACATTAATTTAACTAATGTGACACATATAATTAAATTAATCTACCACAAATTCATCAATTAATTATTTAACACAATAATTAAATCATCGAAAAATATTTATTTAATTCAATAAATATTCAAAATAAATTACAAAAATCTTGTTTGTCACATCTTTCCCCCCTTAAAATGATTCTGTCCCCAGAATCACGGTTCAATTAAATTTCGTCCCGTTACATTCTCCCCCCCCTTACAAAGATTCTGTCCCCAGAATCGCATAAACAAAAAATTAAGTAAATAAATCTGGGTAATTCTTCATCATATGCTCTTCGAGTTCCCACGTAGCTTCTTCAGCATTGTGGTTCCTCCAAATTACCTTAACAGAAGGTATAATTTTATTTCTGAGGACTTGCTCTTTCCTGTCAACAATCTGAACAGGAATTTCTTCATAGGATAAGTCTTTCTCAAAATGTAGGGGTTCATATTCAATCACATGTTTGTAATCGGGTTTGTAGGGGCGTAAAACTGACACATGAAAGACGTTGTGGACATTCTCAAGCGCCGGAGGTAAGGCTACCTCATACGCAACTTCTCCAATCCTTCGCAGTACTTCAAAGGGTCCAATGAACCTTGGGCTCAATTTTCCCTTCTTACCGAATCTGATCTTCCCCTTCCAGGGAGAGACTTTCAAGAACACATAGCTACCCGATTCAAACTCAACGTTCTTACGGTGTGGATCGGCGTATTTCTTCTGCCTATCCTGAGCTGCTACCAGTCTTGTTCTGATCACTTTGACTATCTCTGCTGTCTGCTGTACCAGTTCTGGACCTAATAGTTGTCTCTCGCCAACTTCATCCCAGTATAGCGGGGTTCTGCATTTTCTTCCGTACAACGCTTCGTAAGGCGGCATGCCAATACTAGCGTGGTAACTGTTGTTGTAACCGAATTCCACAAGCGGTAGGTGATCATCCCAATTTCCTTTAAAATCCATGATGCATGCTCTCAACATATCTTCCAATGTCTGGATCGTTCTTCTTTCACTCTGCCCATCTGTCTGAGGGTGATAAGCCGTACTCATTCTCAACTGTGTCCTCATGCATTCTTGTAGTCGCTTCCAGAAGTTCGATGTGAAACGCGGATCTCTGTCTGAAACAATTGACACCGAAACTCCGTGCCTCGAAACAATCTCTTTCACATATAGCCTTGCCAACTGGTCTAAGTTGAATCTGATTTTAATCGGAAGGAAGTGTGCGGATTTTGTCAGTCGGTCAACGATAACCCATACTGCGTCGTAGCCTTTCTGAGTCGTCGGAAGGCCAACCACGAAATCCATCGTAATGTGTTCCCATTTCCATTCTGGGATTTCCAGGGGTTGTAGCAAACCACTTGGTCTCTGATGTTCTGCTTTCACTTTCTGACAGGTTAGACACTTTGCAACACACTCAGCAACATCTCGTTTCAAATTCGGCCACCAGAAGTGCTGTCGAAGATCATGGTACATCTTGGTACTACCGGGGTGAATCGAATACCGTGAGCTATGAGCCTCTCTCAAAATGTCATCCTTAATCTCTGGCACTGACGGTACCCAAACTCTATTCTCAAATCTTAGTAGTCCCTCACTGTCTATCTTGAATCTCGGTTCGGTTCCTTCAGATATCTTTTTCTTAACCTTCTCACATTCTTCGTCCTGAAGTTGAGCTTCCTTAACTTTATCCAATAGGGTTGTACCAGCTTGAATCTGAAACAACTTCTCGTCAATCTCCATCGAATACTTCACTTCCAATTTCAGCTTTTCCATTGCTGAAATTAGTTCCTCCTGAGTAGTCAACATCATCAATTTCTCCCGACCCTTTCTGCTTAAGGCGTCGGCAACCACATTAGCCTTACCCGGATGGTATAAGATTTCACAGTCATAGTCCTTAATTAACTCCAGCCACCTTCTCTGGCGCATATTCAAGTCCTTCTGTGTAAAGATATATTTCAGACTCTTGTGGTCTGTATATATTTCACACTTCTCCCCATAGAGATAGTGTCTCCAAATTTTTAAAGCAAATACCACGGCAGCTAACTCCAAGTCATGGGTCGGATACCCCTTCTCATAGTCTTTCAATTGTCGTGACGCATACGCAATGACCCTGCCGTTTTGCATAAGCACACAGCCAAGTCCTTTATGCGACGCATCACTATAAACCACAAAATTGCCTGTGTCGTCCGGAAGGGATAACACAGGTGCTGAACTCAACCTCCTCTTGAGCTCTTGGAAACTTTCCTCACACTTCTCTGTCCAAACGAATTTCACCGATTTTCTAGTCAAATTTGTCAGCGGAGTTGCGATCTTGGAAAAGTCCTGAATAAATCTTCTATAATAACCCGCCAATCCAAGAAAACTCCTCACTTCCGACGGTGTTTTCGGCTGATCCCAGTTCATCACAGCTTTGACTTTAGAGGGATCTACCGAAATTCCGTCCTTGTCGATCACATGTCCAAGAAATTGCACTCTTTCAATCCAGAATTCACATTTAGAAAGTTTGGCGTACAACTTCTCTCTTCTCAACGCCTCTAATGTTAACTTCAGATGTTCTACATGTTCTTCCTTGGTCTTCGAGTATACCAAAATATCGTCGATAAAGACCAACACGAATTTGTCCAAAAACGGCTTGAACACTCCATTCATTAAGCCCATGAATGCTGCAGGAGCATTCGTTAGACCAAATGACATTACCAAAAATTCGTAGTGACCATATCGAGTCCTAAATGCTGTCTTTGGAACATCCTCTGGCCTCACCTTCAGCTGATGATAGCCACTCCTCAAGTCTATCTTTGAAAAGTACCTTGCACCCTTCAATTGGTCGAACAGATCGTCGATCCTCGGTAATGGATATCTATTCTTAATTGTGACCTTATTCAGTTCTCTGTAGTCGATGCAAAGCCGCATCGTCCCGTCCTTCTTCTTCACAAATAACACCGGCGCTCCCCACGGCGATACGCTCGGTTGGATGTACTTCTTGTCCAGTAACTCTTGTAGTTGTACCATTAACTCTTTCATCTCTACCGGAGCCATCCGGTATGGTGCCTTCGATATTGGGGCCGTCCCTGGCGCCAAATCGATCACAAACTCAACCTCTCTGTCTGGCGGAAGTCCTGGCAGATCATCCGGAAATACGTCTAAGAAGTCCCTCACGACTGGTATATCTTCTAATTTCGAATTTTCTTTACGACTATCGACTATGTAGGCTAAATATCCTACACAGCCTTGTCTTAACAACTTCCTGGCCTGCATCATCGTCAGACAACTCGCTTGTCTAGGCGATTTACTGCCATAAAACACAACCTTTGACGGGGTCATAAGGTTGATACACTTCCTCTGGCAATCAATTACAACCCCATAATTGACTAGCCAATCCATTCCCAGAATAACATCGAATTCCCCAAGTCTAATCGGGATAAGATTTACGTTCATAATGTTACCCTTAATATCTACTCTACAGTTCTTGTGTACATACTTAACAGGGATTACTTCTCTATTCGCAATCTCTATATTCATGGGGTATTCTAACTCGTCCATAGGAAGTTCTAAGTTCTTAGCAAAGTCATCGGATATAAATGAACAAGTAGCACCCGAATCAAATAGTACATAAGCATTAACTTTATTGATCGGAATGATACCTGACACCACATCGCGAGACTGCACAGCATCCTGCACGGTCATGTTGAAGGTCCTGGCGGTTGGTCGGTTGGTTGCGGTTGGTCCCGTGATAGTTAAAGCACTTCCACCGCTGTTTCCCCTGTTTCCACCTGATCCTTCCCTTCCAGATCCCTTCTTGGGACAGTCCCTTGCCAGATGGTCCTTTGAGCCGCAAGTGAAGCAAGCGCCCTTCTTTGGGTTCGGACAGTTAGGTGCTATGTGGCCTTCCTGACCACAATTATAACATACTCGTTTTCCCTTCATACAGACCCCCAGGTGAGCTTTCCCGCAGGTCGAACAAGCTTCGATCCTCTTTTTCTGACCACCTTGCTGATTCCCAGTCGATGAGTTATCATTCCACCTCCTCTTCTGATTATTACTCCCTCCCGTGTTGCTACCACTAGCCTTGTTAATTCCTTCACCTTCACTCTTCTTCTTTTTCTGATCTTGGTTATACTTTGTAACTGCATCACTCCCGCCTTCAGCGAGAATGGCCTTCTCCAACACCCCAGCAAAAGTGTTCAATTGGAACATTGACACTTTGCTATACAACCAGGGCTTCAGGCCCTGTTCAAACCTCCTTGCCTTCCTCTGATCGGTGTGCACTTGATACGTGGCAAACCTAGCCAACTCATTGAATTTCGCCGCATATTCTGGTACGGACATATTTCCCTGTTTCAGTTCCAAGAACTGGACCTCCATTTGATTCTGCGAGCTGGTCGGAAAGTACATCTCGAAGAACATCTCCTTAAACCTCTCCCAGGTAATCACACCTTCACCTCCCCGGACCTTATTCGCTTGCCACCAATAGCTGGCCTCAGATTTCAGCATGAACGTTGCATAGGCGGTTTTCTGGTCCTCTCTGACTCTGGCGATGTCAAAAACTTTTTCCATCTCCATGACCCAGGTTTGAGCTTCTATCGGGTTCATGGTGCCTTTAAACTCTGGCGGTCCCACCGCCTTGAAGTCCTTGAACGTTGTGTTCGGTGGAGCTTGAGGTTGGTTGTTAAGCGCTCCAGCAAGTAAGTTCGCCAACTGCTGAACGGGGTTAGCATTGGCGTCGTTGTTGTTGTTAGTTGACCCTTCTTGGGCCTGTTGACGGTTAGATCATCTCCTTGGCGGCATTTTACTGTTAAGAAATATGCGTATTAGAACTTTATTCAATCTTTTAAATATCTAAGGCTTAACTTAAACATTTAGACACAATCAGTCAACACATTATCTCAAATAAACTCTGATATATTACTAAATCAAAAGTTTTAACATAATACGATAGCATCACTGCTATTTACATCAACTATCCTGAGATAAAGAATCTACAGGATTTAAAACATAAAATATTCCTCTGTTTATAAACACATTGGAATTTACATTATTAACTACCCGATAGGTTTCACAAAATCAAATGTTCCTATCACTGCCCATTAAGGCGACGAACAGCTTTGCCACGCTCTTCTTCCATAATCCGAGACATCGTCCTGCGATCTAGCATGTACGACGGTAGTCCTTCAAACTGAATTGGGTACCTCATAACCCGATCCTGGGCCTCGTCAATTGCATACTGAAGTATAGAGTACGTCTCTTCAAGCTTGGCCTTCTTCGCCCGACAATTATCTTCTGCGAGATCTGCTCGTCGTGATTCCCTTACCCAAGCCTCCTCTGCTATGGCCAGCCTTGCTGATTTCTCTTTTAGTTCATTCTTCAATTCCTCAATTTCCTCTGACTTCTGCTCGGTTTGGCCCTTCTCGTGAGCCAAATTCCACTCTACATTTCCCAAACGTGTGTGAAGAGCCTCAACCTCTCCATCCCTCAGCTCGATGGTAGACTGTTGAGTAACCGACCGCTCCCTCAGCTCCTGAACAGTCTCCCTCAGCTCCTGAACAGTATCACGTAACTCTATGTTACGGTCATACAGCTTGTCATACATCTCAGCACTGATAGAGCTCGGCGGGAACTCTTCAGGGTCTTCCTCCTCCTCTTCAGCTGCCTCATCCTGAACTTCAATCTCCTCAGGGTCTTCCTCAGAGTCCTCCTCTGAATTAGACACCGGCACAATCTCCTGACCAATGACTGTGATCAAGGGTGATGGCTCTCGTCGGACTAACTACTCCCAAACTACGTGGATATCTCGGGGCTCCTCCTCTCTAGCCTCTAGGGGTACAAGGTCCCTGGACTGACTAGGTTCTCCAGTATTCGTCATCCTGACAAATAAAATTTTAAGTTTTAGTAATTACGTGATGCTAATCGAGACTCGAATATATAAGTATAAGCACGTAGCACATAAGGTAAGTTATTATCTTTCTTAGAACTCGATAAGAGTTATCATTACTATGTTCTCGATCTCTAAAAAGGCTACTATCCTAAGGTTTTTCCCCACCTAAGGTTCATAACCTACAGCTTTGATACCAACCTGTGACACCCCCAAATCCGGGTACTTCAATTTCCATGGGACTTGGTGTTCACTGTACAAATATCATCTATCTATCTACCCATAGTAAATGCAAACCATGAAATAAATAGAAATAATCCTCCCCTTATGGGGTTACAACATCTGAAAAGAAATACATCAATCCCAGGTCGTACTTAACCTTAAATCTCAAATGCGGAAATATAAATAATTAAATAAGTTTTACACAACTTTAACATAAGTCTGAAACATAAACACATAAAATAAACAACAAGTCTTCATCACTTGTTGACTTTGCCCTTGCCTTTGCTAGTAGAAGGCTCGTCAGACCTTTCGTTCTTAACTGCAATGTTATTATTACGCAAGAGTGAGCACGGTTGCCCACAAGTATAATAATATGACAACAATATAATAACATGCGAGTGAATCAAGGACATCTGAATAAAGAAACTCAACTTTTGACTCGAGGATAAATAACAGGAATCAAAATAACATCTGAGGGTCATAAGACCTTGAACTATGTCCTAGGTTGTAAAGTGTTTATACTTAAAACCTTTAACAGTCATAAGACTATGGACTCTACTTCTCGTACTTAGGGGGATCAGCCCTTAGTACCATATTGTGCACAATATCTCAACGCTAAAGCGTAAATAATCCCCTTTTACAGGGTTGTTCATCTCAGTTTTGACATCAGAGTCCGCACCAAAGGAAGTTTGATTTGGATAAGCTCAATAAGTATTTTAGAATTTAGAACGTTCATCAACTATGGACTAGTCGAATCAATAAGGGTTCACTAGTCCTATAAGGTTCAACAACAACATCGATATTCAACTTGAATAATAAATCTCAAGAGTATACAATCGAATAAGTATTGTATAACTGAATCATGCTTTTAAAAGAGTTACAATATGTAATATGAATTTTGAATTTGAACAATTAAGAACACGAGCTTACTCGATATAGAAACACAAGTCTAAGACTTAATAAATGAATAAATTAGAATTTAGGGAACTTGCTAAATCAATAAGTTAGGGATAGGATACTTGCCTCTTGCACAAGCTACAATTATAATTCACGTTCTTTATTAAACCCTACACATCAATACATTCACAATACAAATTAATCAATAACTCGATATACGTATCGAATCACACACATCGGTCTTGAGCACGTTATTGGACTATACAATTAACGATTCAAGTCATGTAATTAACTTATTAATTACTCACGTAATATAAGTTATTAACCTCTTATTATATGTTTAATCATGTCTTCATGTTCATTACATTAGGTTTTAAACCACCTCTTAGAACACACGAACACTTAGCAAAAAAATTTCAAATTTCTGCAAGGGGCGCGGCCGCGCGCCAGTTACCCTTGGGACCAGCGCTGCCGCGCGGCAACGCAGACCCAGATTTCCAGTTCGCGAATGACACACAGAGCAACCCAAATAAATCCAAATTAAACTAACGTAATGAATTTAAGGCTACCCATAAGATATAGAATTTACAGAAACATCATACCATGTTCTAAGCATGCTTTTAACACTTTAAATCACGGAATTACACAAATCACAACATTTAATTTCACTATTTTCAACATTTTATAAAGTTTTGAAAGAAAACAAGAATTCAACGTTACGGATTCGTTATAACACCGAATCCATTCGTTTAACTTCCATTTTGTTCGTTTAAATGTACACAATCACATTCAAGTGTTAATTTAAGTTAAATAAACGCATAAGGTGTGTAAATTTTGTACGTAAGGGCCATATGGGCCATATGTACAATTTTTACACTCTGTAACTTTTGAAAAATCAAATTAAGCATAACTACATGGATTTAATCGCACTAAATCATGCATACATGATATACAACATGTTATGATCATACAATAACACATATAAAATCATATCATACATTAATTATCAAATTAGTTATTCACAGAGAATCTAACATACGTTAATGGAAAACTTTAAGAACTTGAATTTAAAAACTTAGGAGAAGGAATTACCCTTGCTAGTTTGTGAAGATGATTCAAGGATGATGATATAAACTTTTCAAATTCTTCTTCTTCAATCTTTTCTCTCAAAATTCTCTCTGATTCTTTAAGTTTTATTTCCTCTGATATGAATATATGAATTGATATAGTATATATGTATATAAGTATAATACGTATAATATATAATGGGTGAGTGGTTGTCAGTTGGTCCCTTAGTGGGTTAACTGACCAACTCCCCTTAAGGCCTTGTTTGGCTAGCTTAAGGAATCCCTTCTCATTTATTTTAATTAATTTATTATAATATAGTTAATTAATGTCACACCCAATTAAATCAAATAATGCTATTTAAATCAATTAAATAAAATAGCATAAATCTACATTAAATCACATAGTCACATAATTAAAATTCTTATTTATTAATTATGTCTAATCATAAATCTCTAATTAATTAATAAATTAATTAGAATAACATTCTGCTTATTAATTAATATATTAATCAAATAAGCTCAATTAAATACATACTTTGAATATAAAAATTCACCACATTAATTTAACTAATGTGACACATATAATTAAATTAATCTACCACAAATTCATCAATTAATTATTTAACTCAATAATTAAATCATCGAAAATTTTTTATTTAATTCAATAAATATTCAAAATAAATTACAAAAATCTTGTTTGTCACAAGATTCCCCTATTTATGTATCTGTCAGTCAATGCCAATTCTATATGTTGCATTATGGGGAAGAAGGATGATAGAAACAAGGAAAGAGCTATCTATTACCTCAGCAATAGATTCAATAGCGGCGAGCAGAAGTACACTTTGATTGAAAAGACCTGTTGTGCGTTAACATGGGCCATCATGAGGTTACAACATTATCTTCATGGGCACACAACCTATCTCATATCCCGCATTGATCCTCTGAAGTACGTATTCACCAAACCCATGTTGAATTGTCAATTGTCTAAATGGCAGTTGATCCTCCAACAGTTCGACATCATCTACGTAACTCAAAAGTCAGTCAAAGGTCAAGGAATTGCAGATCAATTGGCCGAAGCCCCATCAGGGAATTTCGAACCCTTGGAAACTTTTTCCCGAATGATGGGATAATGATAATTCAACAGATCCCTGGAGAAAATACAGTCCAATTTTGGAAATTATATTTTGACCGAGCCGTAAACATGGAAGGTGCCGGAGCAGGAGTAATTCTTATATCTCTTATGGGAGAACAGTATCCTATGGTCATCAAGCTACAGTTTGTCAACACCAATAACACAGCTGAGTATGAAGGCTGCATAATGGGATTGAAACTGGCCTAATCCACGGGTATTGTAAGAACCCGAATTTTCAAAAATTATTATAATAAGAATTTAATAAATAAAATTCTTAAAGCATGAGATGGGTTCGAATAAGAATATATATATGTGATACGAGGTATGTAGTATTGTATTACATAGGGTAATATGAGCTATGTAATAAGTAATTTTGTGTTTAATAAATATATATCATTAATATATATTTGTTATAAATTGTAGAGATGAAATAGTAAAAAGATGGATATGATTTATCTATCGACATTAAATAATTTATAGAATCATTTTATCATAGTAAGTTGGTGACATTAAATATCTTTGATGAATAATAACCATTTTCTTGAATATATATACTAGTAACTAGTATGGTGTAATATGAGTTTTAATTAGTGCTTAAGCTATCCATGGATGAATTGAGATAGTAAAGCATGAATTAGTTAGTTAAGGGAATTAACTAATAAGTATAAATATTGGTTAATTTAAATTAGAAGTTATATTATGGAGTAATATAAATTGTATATTTAAAACCTTAATTAACTGAGGTGATCTAGTAGAGGGTTTAAGATCACTTAAGTAAATAGTGAGTTAATTCATGTGTGGGGTATGCGATTATAGTAAGTGCCCCTATATATATTACTTAGCATGATAATATGTGAATGTGTGAACGACGTTAATAAAATATATATATACGTTGTTAAACCAATATATCTTTAATAAATATTGATTAGAGAGTTAATTAATATTGGAGATATGGTTAAATGTATATATTAAAGAAATTGTGTTGGGGCAGTTTATAGAAATGAAAGAGAAATAATTATTGTATATTTTGAAGGATATTAAAATAAGTTCTAGCATTGAATTATTTTAATAAAGGGAGAATATTATTTTATATAATGATGATATTACCTTATAGTAGCTTTGTATGAGGTAATATGTAAGATTAAGTAATATGATAAATATATTAAAACATATTTGCTATATGTAAATAAATCGATAAAAATAATTTATCATTATGGAAATAAACTTATTTTCTATATATAATGTGTACATGTGTCGTACATGTAATTA
This sequence comes from Panax stipuleanatus, assembly GCA_020205555.1. Classification (NCBI taxonomy): domain Eukaryota; kingdom Viridiplantae; phylum Streptophyta; class Magnoliopsida; order Apiales; family Araliaceae; genus Panax; species Panax stipuleanatus. The sequence continues at coordinate 61,821,936 of CM035126.1, read as the reverse complement.
TTTTAATAAGATATATATATGTTATATTAAGAATAATATCTTGAGATAATGAGTGAATTCATTTATTATAATTAATGCCTTTAGTTTCTGTGACGCCCCGAAATCCGGCCTATTTTTCTTGCCAAATCTCCGTGCGTTACGATACTTCCCATTTCATACATACATCATTATATCCTGAAGATACATGATATATTCACACATTCCCAGGTTCAATTACCTCAAAACGTTCCTTCATTAAAAATAATGGTAATTACATTATTCTTATCACATTACAATCGTGACTTAACTAGTCACCGCATCTACATAATAGTTTTAACCTAACTATTCTTCAAGTCTCGACTTGATCTTCCCATGTGTTCATCACATGAACAGTTCTTCATCTTGTGATGCTAGTGGTACTCGCGACCATAGCATCTTACCATAGCAGGACATCCATCCTCATGATCTTCATCTTGTCCTTTAACATATACTACCGTCGTTTGCTGAAAATGTTTTTATTTCAAGCAAGTGTGAGCAGTCAATTGCCCAGTAAGTCATAGCAGTTGAATATTAACAACTTAAGAATCAATGATCTTTTAAGTCTTCAATAACCGAACAAAGGTTATGAAGCAGCTCGGATAATAGGAATATGTTCCGATTCCTATCATTTTAAAATATACATCATATATACTTATCATACTCTCATCCTTCTACCTTTTCCATACATACTATGTCTGGCTAGAATCATTAGCACAGACTTAACAATTACGGTTCAAGAATAAATCGAACTCTTTCATATTTAACAGTTCAATCATAGAACAGTTCATTTCACTTAAACACCGAAGTGCTAAAATTGTGGCACAAGGCCTCATCCATACCAACATTATCCACATCACATTATCTTGTACAAACATTACACATTTTCACATATGAAATACTTCCTCATTCTCAACATCTGAGGAATTTAAGAAACTAACATTCATTTAGAAATGAACGCAGTTAGGAAACATGCCTTCCGCAAAGCTACCGCTTAGGATTTACGCTGAGCTGCTCATCGAAATTCCTATGTAGCACATAAGGAATAACAAATACCCATTAGTCACATACTTGACTTAAGCCTTAGCTTTTCTTCACTTTACTTCTTATGGTTCGCGTTCTTGTAATATAAGTCTACGCGACCAACTTTACGTTCATTACTTCTATTCTTTCATTACATTCCCTTACCATGTCCGGTCCATACGACTCTGAACGTTTATCCAAGTTATTAACATTAACTTGGATTTTCACATTATACGTTCTTCATTCTCTTATTACCTTTCATTACGGCTTATTATCAATCACATGCCAACATTCATTAACGTCTAAATTATACAACCAATGTATACTTAGAACGTTCACTCAATGCCGATACTATTCGTAAGAAATGTTCACGTATCCTGCGTTCACGTTACTCGTCTCTTAATCTCATTCAACCTTTACTTAAGGTTTAAATCACTTGTTTAGGTGTTACATTAAGTGAATTATATGTTCACTCGAACTCTCATCAATTATCACTAAGTATGATGACTGACGAGATCTTAACTTGTTCTTCAACTTAAACTTTGGTTAATGTTTCCAAGCTTAAGTTCAATTACGTTTGTTCAACGTTTAACTCTCATAAACATTGATTAAACATGTTGTTTAAAGCTTACATTACATCACTTGCTAGTCCCTTAATTGATATGCAAAAGGTTAAGTACTTACTAGCAATGTCAGAATTTTATGTCATTCTGGTGCTGCGGCGCCAGATTTTCCTCTTCGAGTGGCGCTGTGACGCCCCCAAATTCCAGGACCGTCACTGGGGTCGCTCGAATTCGATTCGTCACGTGCTCATGGTAATACATCACAATAATAATATGACTAAATAATATAATTATTCACGTCCTAAGGTCTCGTAACTTAAATAGTGATTACATAGCGTAGACATATCTTAAGCAATAATAACCTTAACTAGTACATAATATCATAAGTTCTTTATTACAATCATAAAGTCCTACATAAACAAAGCTACTCAGTAGCCTTTCCCTTGCCCTTGTCGGTACTCGAGGGTCCGCACTGCTCTGCCTTAACTGAAATATTTTTAGGGAAAGCAAGAATGAGCACAATTTGCTCAGCAAGTAATATAAAATAAGGGTAAGTAATATAATTCTCAATTCTCGAAGGGTATAGCAAGGTTTGATCGTTCAAGGATAACAAGAATATCAACAGTTCGCAATAACAGTCGCTAAGGACAGAATAATATCAATGTGATTCAATAATAAATCAATTCAAGATTTCAAGATAACTAAATACTGAGCAGTCACTAAGGACTATGAACTTCCACAGGAATTGACAGTAATAAACTGAAAATCCAACAAAAACAAGTACAACAGGTGATCAGCCTAAAGTACCCTATGTTATGCATAACACTCAATCATACAAATGTGCGCGTGTCGGTTCTCCGACAGTTATATTTTGTTCTTCTCAGTCAAATACAAGATCCCGCACCAATCAATTGGTTTGGGTAGCTTTTTAATAATATAAGTCCAGTCGAATCAAATGGCATAGACACTTTCACAATATTCAAGAACAATACCAAGTTCAACATGAATAATAGCTTTAATGAAATAAGAGTTCAAGTATGCTAATTCAATTCAAACGATTAAATAAAGAAACTAGTTCGCAATATACAAGGATAAATTACTTGTACCGTAAAAGAGTGTAAGTTAGGAAACTTGCCTTAAGCGTAGTTTATCCCCATAAATTAATCAACACTTTTCGAATCCTATCGTAATATAGTTACGTATATATGATATCCATTAGTCATATAGTTTAACATTATATCTCATCTCGTATATACGATTAACACATAAGCTAAGTCTTGACCTAGTTACACAGTTATACAGTATCATATAATTTCACAAGTCTCGACTTTTAATGTCTTTTATCATTAACGTTCCTCTTCTCAAGTTAGTCATCTTTATACATTATTACTATCATGTGAGACTATCACAAATAGTAAACATACTCTCATATTATTAATATCACATAAGACCACAATCAATACTAAATATATTTTATTTTAGTAAGTTATGGCATTTCTATAAGTTAACCGTCGAAATCGAATTTCAAGTATTAACATATGATATCACATAGCATGTATACGTATTAAAGGGGTCCTTCCATACTTGTTTAACCTCTTCGCAATCAATTTCACATGATATAGGTTCTAGCTTTACATCTTTAGACAATTTAAGGTCTTACAATATCAGTTATCATGTAAACCATCATGCTTGTTATTTTAAACATACGAACAGATCACGTAGTTTATTTTAGGCATGCTCACAAGTATCTTTACTACATGCCTATTACTAGCATCGCTATCGGTTTTGAAATCATGCTTCATTTTGCATTTATTTAGTTTTTATGGCACTTAGCATGGTATGTACACATGTATATATATATATGACACATTAGTGAGGTTTAAAAGAACTATCGAACATGCCCATGATTTTTAGAATCTGAACCTCAATATAACATGTCAAGATTTACGTTCAAAACTCATACTTTCATTAGTAAGGTTTACTAATAAGGCATAGCGTGTCCATGTTACATTATTAAACACGTATACACAAGTCATCATGTCCTTCATGCATTTCTAAACCATAATAATATGTTCAAAGTCCGAATATAATTATAGCATATCTAAGTCCCCTTTTCATAATCTCTAAGTTCCTTTTAAAATTCTAAGTTCACTTCGCGAGGTTCACATGATCACATTTCGTTACGGAGCTTATATACGCGAGTTAACATGCATCTCATGTGTTTCTAGGTCATACTAATGTGCCTCAAAAGTCAGAACATTAACATGGCTTATATACGTCAAAATTCAATTATAAACCTTAAGTTTATTTTCAAAACTATAACTTTATCATTCATGCATGGAATCTTAATAAAACATGCTTATGTTAGGTCTTTGTACCCATACATACATGCTACCCATGTTAACATGCTTGCCTCATCTATACAAGTAACTACCACATAGCAGTTTTAGGTACAAAAATTAGATTCTGGTCCCAGAGGCTGGCGCAGCTGCGCTGCGCCTCAGTAGTAAACCGGCGTAGCTGCGCCGTGCTTCGGCCAGCACCAATGAGCTCCCTGCTTCGGCAGTTCCCAGCCCAAACACAAAAATTCTTCACGAATTTGACTATAAACTAATAGTATTAGTCTCATTAACACATGTATTAACTTATATAACAACCAATTAACATTATCAAATCACAAAATCATGAATTCCAATTAATATCCAAAATTTAAGAAATTTCAGAGAACAACAATGAAGAAGATGAGAATGTGATTATACCTTTGCTATGCAAATGAACTGCTGCTAAATCTAGAATGCTCAACACTTATATATATATAACTCTCAACTCAACACTTAAGAAATTTCTCAGCAAATCAAATTGAAGGAGATGGGCTGTATTTATAGAGAAACCAAAATACAGACAATGCATATATACACCAAATTAAACCAAGGAGATTTTGTATTGTATAGAGGTTAATGGAGAGTTGGTAATTAGTTGGTGAAACTCATCATCAAAACCACTCCCTTGTTCTTCATGATAGCTAATCATGTTGCTGAGTTTAAGGAAGAAATAGGGAGTAGGCTAGCTTGAGTTGTTCACGTGTACAAGGATTGTGTTTATCAATATGGGGCAAGCTTCTAAGTATCCAGCATTTTAGCAACATGAAGTGTATTAACACTAAGGCCATATATACATACTATATATATATAGATTATAATGTACTTAGAGTCACAATGTAAGTCACATAATTAATATTTTAAGGTAGTAGAGGTGATATGACAATGTAGCATACATATAATCCATGCACATTTTATCATACCGGTATAATTTAATCGGATGCTATCATATTTATTATTAAATTCTATAATCAACAATTGATTACAATATATTCATGATATATTATTTTAATGTATACTTACATATATATTGTCACATAAGCATCATGATGCATTCATAACATATATTTTCAATATAGTATAGTTACATTAATGTTGTACTACACTATATAATTTAGTTACGCCCCATATACTTTATATTATTAATTATTGCATACTTGCACATAACAATCAACAATCAATACAACCTTATTATATTAATAACTTACTTATTTTTATTATTCATAATGTCAAATAAATAAATTATTCATCTCATTGATTAATGTAATTATTAATAATATTTAATTTATAATCATAGGATTAATTATCACATTCGCAAATATAAATCTCAGTATATTTATAAACAAGTGGTTTATTATTATTTTATCACTTGCAATAATAAAAATCAACATACCAACAATTAATTATAGATTAATTGTTTAATAATTCCTTCGTTAATTTATATAACCATTATTTTTTCTCATCACCATGCCACACAAGGCATTCAACGAGTTTATCGCAAACTTCATATATTCTCAATTATTATAATAATTCAATTTAATATAATTGAGTTAACTCATCTCATAACATAATTCATTTATATTCAAATAAATTCTCATTTTCATTAATATATTTATTTAATAATATATGAAATTCTCGGGTATTACAGGTGCTGCGGCACTACCCCTCCAGAGATTTCTCCCAGGAGTGGCGCTGCGACGCTGGATTAAGCCTATTGGGTGGCTCTGCGGTGCTAGCCCTGTAGCTCAGAAAAATTTCTAAGTCTTTAAAAATTCTGAAATTCCCGAGTCCGTAACGTGATCGTTATAATTCAGAATTGGTTCGTTCCAAAGCCAAAAGTTCACAAATGACATGCTCTACCATCATATCAAGTTAGAATTAAATCCAAATCTGTCGGCGATAAATTCTCCGATTAGTCCATTTTTACGTGTTCTTCGAACGTTCGCGAACGTTCGACGCTCGTTTCTTCGTTTTAACTCCGAATTCGTTTGTTCTTGCTCTCGCAAGTCTTGTTTACATAATTACACGTGTTGCAATCGAAAACCATCATTTCTGAATCACACAGTGACTTTTGACTTTCATTCTGGGAAATTTTACGATTCGACGCTTAACGTCTAATCGCATAAACTTCTGCCGAAACTTCATTTCTCCTTATTTTTTCGTCCAACCAAATGGAATTAATCCATTGGCTATTCATCTATAATTCTCACCATCTAAAACATCTAAGTTTTAATGGCTTTCTTCATTACGTTCTTCGTGTTCTTTGTTCATTCTTCGTTCTTAATCAATGTTATGATTATGATTTTACGTTTTCTTGCATTCTAACGCTATAAGTTTGATAATCCAACCTTATAACATCGAAGAGTTAATATAACTCATCCGGATCGTCCACTAACATCTTTTCGTTCATTAACCATTCATTATGGTTTTAACTCATTTCTTCCTTAACTTCTTAATCATTTAACTATGGTTTATGCTTGTTCTTGGTTCTTAGTGTGTTAAAGTCCACTAATACCAATCTCCATATTTCCTAACATGCATGCTTTATCTATTTTCACTTCTCTACCAATCTTTAAAATTAAAGAAAGATGAAGATTAAGGTTTAACACTTATACCTTATAAGTGTTCTTGTCTCCTTAGACTTTGTTCTTGACAAAGTCTTAGACTAGCTTCTCTTCCTTCTTGGTTGCTCATCAAGCACTTCTTTCTCTCTTCTCCTTCAAGCTCTCAAGCACTCCCTCTCCTCTTCCCTTCTATCTTCCTTGTTGGTGGGATTTTCAAACAATGAAAAATGAAGGCCTAAGCCTTCTATTTATAGGCAAATCAAGGCTAAGGGTAGGATGGTCTTTAGGCAAGTAAAACCAAGGATAGTTTGGTCTTTGGACCAAACCTCCTCAACTTTCTTTGGCCCCAAGTTTTGACCGCCTCCTCCACATGCCAACCCATCTCCTCCCATGTGCTAGCACATGGCCTCCCATGTCACACCATGTGCCCATGGGTTGCTCCATGGTTTAAACCACCCATTTACCTGCTGGTTCGACCCACGGGTTACATTCTTAGATTTAATTCAAATTAAATCTATTTACTTCGTATAAAATTCGTATTATACGTCGAATTAATTCTCGTATCCTCCTCTTATTATACTTGTATAATAACTCGTATTATACTCGTATGCATTCCGTATAATAATTATTTATTATTATAGGTAATCAATTTAATCATTGATTTTACTTTTCCTAACGCATACGATTTTAAGTCCCTACTCGAAAACTTCGCGAGCCATAAATGAAATATTATTACATATTCCATTTCGTCTCAAAATCCTATCGTTACGCGTTTCTCGAAATTTCAAAATAAATTCTTGAACAGAAATGGATGAATAGTGATTTTCGTCATTTTCTTCTAGAGAAAACTTTTCTCGGCTAACTTAACTTTTCACGGTATATTACCTTCAAATCTTTCTACAGAATATCATTCCGACATTCCGAACTCTCGAACGAGCTTAGGGTTTAACGAATCCTAACCCTTAGGGTTAAACCCTAAACCTTAGGGTTTCATAAATAGTTTATTTCGTCTTTTTCTCAAAAATATTTTTATTTCCAGAAATCTTTTATTTTCGTCTTGAAAAATCATACTCGTTCATTCTAGCTCGCAGCCAGAATCCTCCCCATTTCTAGTCATCCTATGTCATAGAATGATTAATAACCATATATTACAAAATATAATCAATAAAATACCTTTTATTAATTATTAATTCTTTAATCTTAATTTTCTGGACAATCCGATTTTCTGAGTTGTCACATTCTTCCCTCTTTATAAAAATTTCATCCTCGAAATTTCCCAAACCACATCCATACCCAGATGTGTTATCCTTACAACCCTTCACGAAGAGTTAACCTTAACTCTTCTTATTTATGTTGAGAAATCTCAACATACAATTCAGTTAGGTATTTACCTAGTCATTCCTTCTTATTTTCTCTTCTACATCCTCCCCCCAAGGATCATTATCTTGTTATAGTTGTCCGATGATACATATCCTGACAACTATACTTCTAAAATCTAGGGTTATCACAATTACCCCTTCTTCTAAAAATTTCGCCCTCAAAATTATTGCCATAACTTTTTTCTCAACTTCTCATTACAGAAGTCATCATCCATCGTTCATTTAAGAACATTTCACATGTTGCCTTTATATTTATAAAGGAACATCCCGGCACTACGGCCCCATACTTCTCATCTTCCCACATTTAGTAATCTTCACAATCTACACACTAATTATGAAGTTTGAATGACAAGGAATATATAAGATTCCTTTAAAACATTTTGCTGAGGGGTCCTAGAAACCATGAACCATTGAACTTGATTTATCGGTATTTATCGAGAACCAATTCCATGTCGGTCGGTTTATAATCCCAAAGAATGTAAACTACCTCTTCCGGTACATTAGGTGATCAACCTATTGTACAACCCCAAAATGGTGGGTTTGTTCACCTTAGACTTATTTGTCAGATTCCACACCAAAATAATTTGGCTTGGGACAACTTCTCAAAGAAAGCTTGATTTCTTTTAAACATGATAAACCATTTGTCTAGCCAAATCAATAGCTCAGACCACCAATAAATTGGACTCCAACTTGAAACAGTCGTCTAGTCAATCAGTTGACATCGACTTCTCTTTTTAAATTCTTTCACAATAACTCAAAATGTGTAATGATGTCGTGATACCGTACTGATTCACAGCACGTTGAGGACTTTGCCATTTTCTGACTTTGTCATACCAAATACTGTCATACACTTCAAGGCATGTTCAGATGTAATAATAACTCCGTCTTTTTACCATCCCTGCAACAATTGCATTGCTGATATAAATTCATTTTGATATTTCAAATCAAACTCTGTCTAGCCGAAATGATTAGCATAGATATACAAAGAATAGCACTTTTAAAAATCATTGGTTTCCAAAAGTTGAAACCAATATTTTCGATCCAAAGACATACACATCCGCATGATGTGAATAATTTTGAAATCTAGCATAGCTAGAAGACTTGGAATTTTCTACTTCCTTCTTTTTCCTTCATTGTCATACTTGCGACAATATTAACCTCTTCTAGCACCTAAGGTGCTATCTATACTGAAAATAACTCATTTCCAGTCTAAACTTCCTATACCTTAGTATAGTTCATCAACTTACCACACTTTATGTGCTTAGGAGCTTTCCACGACCATATGTGTTTAAGAACTTATCTTCACAATATGTAATCCAAGAATAAATCAAGGACTGTCCATATGCTCAGGGCTCAGAAACATAACATACAACTATGAGTCACAAACTTTTCATAAGCATGAGTTTCAAGAACTCGCACCTAACTTAATATATTATACTATCCAATATATACATGAGAAAAGATTCACCTTCTCGTCATATACATATTGATAGCGCAACATTACTATTCTATTGATTATCACTGTAATAGACTGAGTGGTTGTTACACCAAAGCACAAACTCTTGCCCATAACAAAAGTTCATACAACTCAACTATCACATGAGTCCTCAATTGAAATTTGCCGCACCCTATTATTTCCCATTTCCTTAATACGAATTTTCTTCAACCCGTATTTCATCCTCTATCACTCAATCTGAGCTCCTTTCACCTGTACTATTCATAGTACCCTTTTTATTATAGCCATTAGCTATAACCCATCCATCGTTTAACAGGAAACTTGTTCTTATGATTTAACGAGGTCACGTAGTGATCTCTTTCCTTAATCATTTATCTCCACGATTTTTCTTATCCTTCTCTTCTCTGGCTATAGTCTTAGGTACTCCTACCTAAGGTTTATAACCTATCAGCTCTGATACTAATCTGTGACGCCCTGAAATCCGGCTGATTTTTCTTGCCAAATCTCCGTGCGTTACGATACTTCCCATTTCATACATACATCATTATATCTTGAAGATACATGATATATTCACACATTCCCAGGTTCTATTACCTCAAAACGTTCCTTCATTAAAAATAATGGTAATTACATTATTCTTATCGCATTACAATCATGACTGAACTAGTCATTGCATCTACATAATAGTTTTAACCTAACTATTCTTCAAGTCTCGACTTGATCTTCCTATGTGTTCATCACATGAACAGTTCTTCATCTTGTGATGCTAGTGGTACTCAGCAAGACATCCATAATCATGATCTTCATCTTATCCTTTAACATATACTACCGTCGTTTGCTAAAAATGTTTTTATTTTAAGCAAGTGTGATCATTCAATTGCTCAGTAAGTCATAGCAGTTGAATATTAACAACTTAAGAATCAATGTTCTTTTAAGTCTTCAATAACCGAACAAAGGTTATGAAGCAGCTCGGATAATAGAAATATGTTCCGATTCCTATCATTTTAAAACATACATCACATATACTTATCATACTCTCATCCTTCAACCTTTTCCATACATTCTATGCCTGGCTAGAATCATTAGCACAGACTTAACAAGTACGATTCTTGAATAAACCAAACTCTTTCATATTTAACAGTTCAATCATAGAACAGTTCATTTCACTTAAACACCGAAGTTCTAACATTGTGGCACAAGGCCTCATCCATACCAACATTACCCACATCACATTATCTTGTACAAACATTACACTTTTGGACATATGAAATACTTCCTCATGTTCAACATCTGAGGAAGTTAAGAAACTAACATTCATGTAGAAATGAACGTAGTTAGGAAACTTGCCTTCCGCACAGCTATCGCTTAGGGTTTATGCTGAGTTGCTCATCAAAATTCCTATGTAGCACATAAGGAATAACAAATACCCATTAGTCACATACTTGAATTAAGCCTTAGCTTTTCTTCACTTTACTTCTTATGGTTCGCATTCTTGTAATATAAGTCTACGCGACCAACTTTACGTTCATTACTTCTATTCTTTCATTACATTCCCTTACTACGTCCGGTCCATACGACTCTTAACGTTTATCCAAGTTATTAACATTAACTCGGCTTTTCACATTATATGTTCTTCATTCTCTTATTACCATTCATTACTGCTTATTATCAATCAAATGCCAACATTTATTAACGTCTAAGTTATACAACCAATGTATACTTAGAACGTTCACTCAACGCCGATACTATTCGTGAGAAACGTTCACGTATCCTGCGTTCACGTTACACCTCTATTAATCTCATTCAACCTTTACTTAAGGTTTAAATCACTTGTTTAGGTGTTACATTAAGTGAATTCTATGTTCACTCGAACTCTCATCAATTATCACTAAGTATGATGATCGACGAGATCTTAACTTCTTCTTCAGCTTAAACTTTTGTTAATGTTTCCAAGCTTAAGTTCAATTATGTTTGTTCAACGTTTAACTCTCATAAACATTGATTAAACATGTTGTTTAAAGCTTACATTACATCACTTGCTAGTCCCTTAATTGATATGCAAAAGGTTAAGTACTTACTAGTAATGTTAGAATTTTTTGCCATTCTGGCGCTGCGGCGCCAGATTTTCCTCTTGGAGTGGCGCTGCGGCGCTACCCCTCCAGAGATTTCTCCCAGGAGTGGAGCTGCGACGCCGGATTAAGCCTATAGGGTGGCGCTGCGGCACTAGCCTTGCAGCTCAGAAAAATTTCTATGTTTTTAAAAATTCTGAAATTCCCAAGTCCGTAACGTGATCGTTATAACTCGGAATTGGTTCGTTCCGAAAGCCAAAAGTTCACAAATGACATGCTCTACCATCCTATTAAGTCAGAATTCATTTTCGAATTCGTCAGGCCAGAAATTTGCCGATTAGTCCATTTTTACGTGTTCATCGAACGTTCGACACTCGTTTCTTCGTTTTAACTCCGAATTTGTTCGTTCTTGCTCTCACAAGTCTTGTTTACATAATTACACATGTTGCAATCAAAAACTATTAGTTCTGAATCACACGACGACTTTTGACTTTCAATCCGGGAAATTTTACGATTTCGACGCTTAACGTTTAATCGCATAAACTTCCGACGAAACTTCGTTTCTTCTTATTTTTAAGTCCAACCAAATGGAATTAATCCATTGGCTATTCATCTATAATTCTCACCATCTAAAATATCTAAGTTTTAATGGCTTTCTTCATACGTTCTTTGTGTTCTTCGTTCGTTCTTCGTAATTAATCAATGTTATGATTATGATTTTACGTTTTCTCGCATTCTAACGCTATAAGTTTGATAATTCAACCTTATAACATCGGAGAGTTAATATAACTCATCCGAATCGTCCACTAACATCTTCTAACATCTTTTCATTCATTAACCATTCATTATGGTTTTAACTCATTTCTTCCTTAACTTCTTAATCATTTAACTATGGTTTTCACTTGTTCTTGGTTCTTAGTGTGTTAAAGTCCACTAATACCAATCTCCATACTTCCTAAAATGCATGCTTTGTCCATTTTCACTTCTCTATCAATCTTTAAAATTAAAGAAAGATGAAGATTAAGGTTTAACACTTATACCTTATAAGTGTTCTTGTCTCCTTAGACTTTGTTCTTGACAAAGTCTTAGACTAGCTTCTGTAAAAATTGTGATTTTATATAATAATTTGAAATATTTATTGAGTTAAATAAATATTTTATGTGATTTATTTATTGAGTTAAGTAAATAAATCATGTGATTTATGGAGTGATTTAATTAAGTGTTATATATTAATTAAATGAATGTGTAATATTTATTTAATTAATGTATATTAATTTTATATTATAGTTCTAATTTAATTGAGAAAATTAAATTAGATGAATTATGTGATGAAGTGTTACATGAATTATAATTAGCGAGTAATTATAATTATGTGATAATTTTATGTGATTAATTGATGTTAGATTTTAATTGATTAAATTAGTTGATTAATATTTAATTGATTAAAATATGACATTAAGGTATGTGTTAAAATGATTTGTTAAAATAAAGAAAAAGGATTTTAAATGATTTTAAACAAACAAGGCCCTTGCTTTTGTTTTAAAGGATTGTTGCCAAACAGGGCCCTTACACTAGCTTAAACCTAAATTACCTAAACCATGGTTAATTTAATAAAATTAGTTTTAAAAACTACATGTTGCCAAACATAGCCTTGTGGCTTTTGAATTTTGTAACTGCTAATTTAAATTATAGTATTAAGTAATAGTTAACACGTATTAGTGATATATTAGTTATATATTGTTCCTATACTACGTTAGATTAGAAGTTAGTCTGTATAGCTAAGAACAAATAGAGAAAAGAAGAGCAGAGAAGTTAGAGAAGAGAAGGAAGAAGAAACTTGTGAAGGCTATAGTTAATCTTTGTATTCTTCTCCAATCATCAAAAAAGTAATTACTATATTATATTTTTAAAGAATTGTAATTAATTGTTCTTCCTTGTTTTGGATTTCTGTAAATTTAGTTTTCTGTGAATTTTATGAAATTGTAAAATCATGAATTTAATATATGTATTGTATCCATGTGTTGATTGTAGTAATTGTATAACATAAGAATATTTTCAGAAATCAAATTACTGTAGAAATATATTTTAACAGAAAATTTATATTTATATGAGTTCATATGGAATTTCACGAGTGTGGTTAATTTTAATTGAGAAATTTATGCAATTGGTATGTGTTAATATGCTTATTAAGTAACTACTTGATGCTATCTTCAACTTCGTATATAATGCATATATATAAGTTCGAATTGATGGAGAAAAATAGTTACAGTAGATTATTTTCGAGAAAATATGAGTTTTTATGAAAATGGCCAAATTGGATTTTAAAACTTGTGATTATCATTATTTAGATGATTATTATGTTGTAGAAACATGTTGTGTTATGTATTATTGCTTATGTATGGAGTTACAGTGGCTACGTTACTGTAATTTTCCATTTGTTGGCTTGTATGGGATGTTTGGTAAAGCAGAGAAGTGTGGTTGTCTGCGTCTGGCCGATTTGCTGTGCAGCTGCGCCGGCAGCAAGGCCAGGAGCAGAGCAGCTGCGCCGCTTGATTTTCCCAGTTTTGACCCCTTCACAGCTGCGCCGGTACCAAGGCTGCTGGCTGCGCAGCTGCGCCGGGCACAGTGCAGTGGCAGTGAGTTTTAGTCAAGTGTGCAGTGTGTTTTTATGTTTCCATTACATTATTGCTAAGATAATGAGCATGTATCTAGCTGCTATAACATGTGTTAACATGAAGTTGATAATTTCATAATTCGAGAAAAAGAAAGTTTTTAAAACTTAATATAGTATTTAAATTATAAGATATAATTGTTTAAAATAAGTTACTTAATTATAATTTGATTAATTATAATTAAGAGTAAATGTCTAATTTAAATTATAATTCTGTGAAATTATAATGTATAGAAGTTGATTTATTTTAATCAATTAGATGTTAATTTAAATTACAATTTATGTAATTATAATTTAATAAATGCATAATTATTATAAATTATAATTGATAAATATATGATTAATTGTAAATTGTGTAATTATAATGCATGATATAGTTTAATTAACTATTAATTATGAAATTTTGATAATTTAAGAGGTAATTATAATTGAGTAATTATAATTAGATTAAGTGTTTAAATTATAATTGTTTAATTATAATTTAGCTAAAATACATAATTAATTTAATTATGTGAGTATGTGTGTGATGTAATTAATCATGTGATAGTTGATTATTTATTTAATTAGAGTGTGTTAACCATGAGGGTTAACCACTTATGTAAATTAGTTATGTGTTAACTAATTTAGGTTTTTGTGACTTAATATATATGTGTAAGAAGTATTAAAGTACGTGAATTGTGTTAAGTAGGTTGCGCTTAAGGCAAGTCTTCTAAACCCTAAACTCGCTATTTCTACGCAAGTTCTTTGATGTTCATATTTCATTGTTGAGAATGTCCTTTTCATTTCATTTCTGTACTGGACAATTATTTACTTAACCGAAGAGATCTTGACTTATTGTTCAAGTAAGATTCAGTTTATTATTTTAAATGCGTTAAGTTTACTTCTAAAACATATGTTAATTCATAATTCTTTTATTTATGAATTATTGAAAATCGATTCAACTAATCCTTAGTTGATGAACGTGAATTCTAAATTACCATTGTAAGCTTATCCAAACCAAACTTTTTTTGGTGCGAACTTGAATTCAAATTATTGAGTTGAACAACCCTAATTATTAGGGGTGGTTAGTATGCATAGCGTTAAGATGTTTGTGCACAATATATGGTACAAAGGGCTGATCCCCCTAAGTACGAGTTGAGGTCCATAGTCTTATTGATTGTTAAAGGTTTAAATAGAAATATTTATAACCTAGGAGAAGAAGAGTTTAAAGCTCAGATAAATTCTATATTCGAATTTTGATATTGATAGAGAATTATTATTCAATTCTTTATTGTTGAAGTAAGCTAAGTTATTCAGATCTTTGTAAAGATATTCTTTCATGTATTTATTATTGTTAAACTTTAGTGAGCTGTTGTTGCTCACTCTTACATTAAATAACAATTGCAGTTAAAGTTGATAACGTTGATGCCCCGTCTACGAGTAAAGGCAAGGGAAAGATGAACAAGTGAAGATTTGTTTCATTATTTTGAAATGATTGTAATAATTTTAGGTCATGTTTTTATTCCGCACTTTATTGATTATGTCAAGGTTAGAGTAACCTTGGGATTGAGTTTTGAGAAGGTTGTAACCCTTGTTTTAAGGGAGATTTTATTATTTTGAATTAAGGTTGTAATTTATTTTGAGATATATTGGATAAAGGTATGTTATAGATAGAAAGTGAACACCAAATCATGTGGAAACGAAGTACCCGAATTTGGGGGTGTCACAGCTTCTCTTCCTTCTTGGTTGCTCATCAAACTCTTCTTTCTCTCTTCTCCTTCAAGCTCTCAAGCTCTCCCTCTCCTCTTCTCTTCTCTCTTCCTTGTTGGTGGGATTTTCAAACAATGAAAAATGAAGGCCTAAGCCTTCTATTTACAGACAAATCAAGGATAAGGGTAGGATGGTCTTTAGGCAAGTAAGACCAAGGATAGTTTGGTCTTTGGATCAAACCACCTCAACTTTTTTTGGCCACAAAGTTTTGACCACCTCCTCCACATGCCAACCCATCTCCTCCCACATGGCCTCCCATGTCACACCATGTGCCCATGGGTTGCTCCATGGGTTAAACCACCCATTTACCCGCTAGTTCGACCCACGGGTTAAATTCTTAGATTTAATTCAAATTAAATCTATTTACTTCGTATAAAATTCATATTATATGTCATATTAATTCTCGTACCCTCCTCGTATTATACTCGTATAATAATTCGTATTATACTCGTATACATTCCGTATAATAATCATTTATTATTATACGTAATCAATTTAATCATTAATTTTACTTTTCCTAACGCATAGGATTTTAAGTCCCTACGTGAAAACTTCGCCATCAATAAATGAAATATTATTACATATTCCATCTCGTCTCAAAATCCTATCGTTACGCATTTCTCGAAATTTTAAAATAAATTCTCGAACAGAAATGGATAAATAGTGATTTTTGTCATTTTCTTCCCGAGAAAACTTTTCCCGACTAACTTAACTTTTCACGGTATATTACTGTCAAATATTTCGACAGAATGTCATTCTGACATTCTGAACTCTCGAACGAGCTTAGGGTTCCATAATCCCTAACCTTTAGGGTCAAACCCTAACCCTTAGGGTTTTATAAATAGTGTATATTTCGTCTTTTTCTCAAAAATATTTTTATTCCCGAAATTTTTTTATTTTTGTCTTGAAAATTCATACTCATTCATTCTAGCTCGCAGCCAGAATCCTCCCCATTTCTAGTCATCCTATGTCATAGAATGATTAATAACCATATATTACAGAATATAATCAATAAAATACCTTTTATTAATTATTAATTCTTTAATCTTAATTTTCTGGACAATCCGATTTTTCGGGTTGTCACATTCTTCCCTCCGTATAAAAATTTCGTCCTCCAAATTTCCCAAACCACATCCATACCCGGATGCGTTATCCTTACAACCCTTCACGAAGAGTTAACCTTAACTATTCTTATTTATGTTGAGAAATCTCAACATACAATTCAGTTAGGTATTTACCTAGTCATTCCTTCTTATTTTCTCTTCTACATCCTCCCCCTCAAGGATCATTATCTTGTTATAGTTGTCCGATGATACATATCCTGACAACTATACTTCTAAAATCTCGGGTTATCATAGTTTCCAAAATTATAATAAAAACGTTTAATGTCATGTAATGGTGGAATACATAATTCTTATAATAGTAATGTGTTTCCAAGAGGGTTAAAGTTATAAAAGAAAACTAAGTTGTTTTAATGTACTAAATAACTTAAGTTACTATACTATCGTAAATTTTATAAGTAGTATTGTGGTGGAGATGCATAAGATGATTAAGTGATGAAAATGAGATTAAGCTTAATGTAAGCTTGTGAGATATGCCTAGTGTGGCAAAGTGGTGGAATAAGTATTCATTAAATAATTTAATGAATGAATTATTAAATGGATTAATTAGTATTATTGTGTGGATTAATTGTATGTGCAATGATATGTAATTATATGTTATATAGTAGCTACATCTATATGATATGAAATGAAGTGTGACACTTCAAGAAAACTATATAATATAGGAAACTATATGGTAAAGTGAAATGAGTCAGATGAGTTACATAAATGGACCCATGTGACAACGTGTTAGGTGTGGTACATTAATGTGTACTTTATGAAGGATATAAAATTAAACTAAATAAATAATTATTGTTAATGATTAAGTATAATTGAAATAATAAAGTTTATAATAATAAGGTGTGTCAATACTTAATCGAACTATATTCGGTATTGTCTAGTGTACATGGATTATATGATTATATGATTGGGTGTATGTGTGACTCTATCATATCATATGGTAATAACATTAAGTTATTAGATATAAGCTTTCAAGTTAGCCCAAGTGAGAGCAATGATAGTTAACTAAATAGCTAGTACAATGAATAGTAGTATGTTGGTTGATTTATGTAACGACAATTAACGCGCAAGTATACGCGGTCAACAAGTAATATAAGATAAGTAGGATGTCGTACCCACGAGGACGAAGTCTTAATTACAAATCAAATACTAATGTAAGTTCTATACTGTCTTATCTAAACAAGTGATTGGAGATGGTATTTTAAACTATGCGATTACAACTAAAGGAGGTGAGGGAAATAGATGCACTAGGGAGACAAGCTAGGATTACAATTCCCCTAATGCGTTGCCTAATCTCCTAACTCTCCACATTACAAACAAATCAAGGAATGGTCAGCCGAGAATAGAACTACGCATATGCTTCTGTCGAAGGCCAAATGCAAATCCCTAGCTAGCTGAATCACAATATGTCTATTGATGAAAATAACTAGACTAGGGTCATTAAGCTCAGTCTCAAGGCTACACAAGGCAAATAGAGATATGTCTATCCTATTAAGCAGTTTATGCACACATTCGCTAAGGCAAGGGCATAACAAGTGTTATTGTATTTTAAAAGCCAGATATTAATGTCCAATTTTCAATATCCATTAATATCACTACCAAAAACTCTGTCAAGCAAGCAGTCAATAAGCAAGAAATACAACAACCCATTCCCAAAATGATTCATTAATATAAATAGGAGAGAAAGTTAATTAGGCTAAACACTAGGTTATATTGCAATCCCAAAAAGGAATTAGTTCATAACCATGGTGCTAATACACATTTCTATAACATTCAACATTGCTCGGTAATACACAAATAACTGAGAGATTTGGAATAATAAAACTCCTATTGTGAGGTTTTCTGTCTCCAAGTCTTCTCTTCTCCGTGTAACTCCTAAGCTGTGTAGGATGCAATAACTATTCTCCCCTCAAAACCATCTTCTTTCTCTTCTAGAATCTAATTAATCTACCCTGTTATCACTGTCTGTCATCCACTGTCCTAGCCTCCGTACTTGTTTTCTATATCCCTCCCCCCCCCCGGCTGTGTGTTCTCTCTCTTTTTATTAGGTCATTAAAAGCGAGCCACTGGCTAGGCACCGATGGTGGCACTGTGGCGCAGAGACATAGCTGTTGGGTGGCGCTGCAGCGCGAACACAAGAAGCAAAAGGGACGCTGCAGCGGCAGATGACATCAGCGTGGACAAGAAAGCGGTGCTGCGGCGCGAGGAAAAGGCTAGGCTCTGGCGCTGCGGCGCCAGAGTGTAGAAAATGACAATTTTGCCCCCCTTTAAGCTGGAAATGACCTAAACAGCCCTGCATCATACAGGATAAGCATAATAACAATAAAATATCTATAAAAGCTCAATAAATAACATAAAACCAGCAGCGTCTTAAGCTTTTAGAGAATCTGATTCGCGATATAAAAACCACTTATCAGATACCCCCAAACTTAAGCTTTTGCTTGCCCTCAAGCAAACTATCTAACATCCACGCCTACACTACTGGAAGACGCGAATGAAAACTACTACTATAGAATAATACCACGGCTTCTAAGCGTAATTATAGAGCCTCTCCGAGAATAGGGTAAACACTGACATGAAAGGGGGCTTAAAATCAAATTTGCAAGCATGAGACTGTACTCGATCCATTCTATGTGTGTGTGAAGACCAACCATCCTAACTAATCATAACTCAATTAAACTCGCACAGTCGATTGCTAAAACCAGTATGCATCGCAACTTAAACAATCAACAAGCATTAAGACTAAGATGCAAGCACAGGAAAAGATCAAAAGGCTCTAGCATGAAGACTGTAAAATCTGACTCGGACAGTCCTTAATTACCTTAGGCTAAACAGAGCTACCCATTAATGAGATTTTGATCAGTGACTCCCAAGCCAGATGATTTTAGGGCACTAGGTGTGGAACACCCCTATGAATCTAATAACTCGAGCAGAAAAGGCCACGTCATCAACATAAGCCAAATTAGACTTTACGAAATCTGAAGATTATTTGACGAGTGCATTTTATGCTCCATCTCAACATCGGTCCTGCGTTTATGGGCGAGCGCGTTTTACGCTCCATCTCGACCCACCGCAAGACTTTCGATATTCAATCTCCTTTTCAATTTATTTTATTTTTATTTTACTATACAACATGCCAGAGTCCTAGATCCAAAACTGTAAAAGCGCCTAAGTCCTTTATTACCTTGTAGAAATGAAAGATTATAAGAATGACATACTTTCAAAGCAATAAACGGGCGAACTAAAATCGAAAAATAACTAGTTAACACAGTTGGACTGGTGCTTGCTAAGAAGGACGGATCAATAACAGTCTTAACTTATCGATTAACAACCCCTAACTTATACATGCTTGACATGACTCTAAGAGACAGCCATAACTACTTGGGGCCTGTCATTAGACATGATCAAAAATTAACAGCTATAACACCCTCACCCAGCATATTTACAGTTACAAAACGGGTAAAAAGGGGGGGTAATCAAAACAATTTAGGCGTGAAGTAACAAAAGAAATAGCCCCTATCCAAATAAGGAAAACCATAACCCATGGCATCAAGAAAACCAATTACCAGCACAATCCCCAAAATATGGCTATAAACACACCAACCAAAAATGACATGATAGCTAACGCGAACGCAAACTACTATATACAAAATAAAGCAAAAGTATTCAAAAATTATAAACCAAAACATTCATATATAATAAAATGAACATACTAATGCATCTTAACATGCATCCCATAATAAACCAACATCATACACAAACACAGCATAAATAAAACATAGTCTGGGGCTATACCGCCCAAAAGAAACATAACAGCAATTCATATATAATAATACTTAAAAAGGAATCTCCCCCAAGCTTGAAATCTCCCATGTCCTCACTGGCCTTCACCCTCTGGAGCATCATCATCGCCGCCATCATCATCACCATCATCATCGGCACCCGCTGTGTCCTCCTCGCGATCCTCTCCTCTGGCAGGGAATGGCAGGTGGATAGGGCGTAAAAATTGGAGGCTCTGGAAATTGAAAGGGCATGGACTCTGCATCATCTCCTCCCTGGGCATAATAGATACTGGAAACTATATTTTCGAACTCCGCATGATAGTGATTGAATTGGCTCTGCCATTGAGCCACCGTATCAACCTTGCAGTGGAGAAAATTAAGGTTGCTCAAAATCTCTGCCAGGTCCCTGGGTGGCATAGCCTCAGAAGAAGGGGGCTCAGGCGCTTGAGCAGAGGTACCAGCCTCAAATGAGGGAGGCGGCAGAGGCCCAGGCAAATAGCCCTGACCCTTAGGGTGCGACGGAGGTCCCCCATCCCATACTCCATATCGGGCTATAACGTGATGATCAATAACAGCCATAGGCGGCTGAGTGATATCGTCTTTCTCCCATACCACACCCGTCCTTTTGCATAGATGTGTGATCAACGACGGGTGAGGGAGTTCGGAATTGACGTTGCTCCTGATGGCCTTCTTAATTGAATCCTGGATAAGCACCCCCACATCAACCTTCAGCCCCATGACAATTGCATATAGCAATACTACCCTCGCTCTTGTTACATCGCTCAGGTGGCGTGTTGGCATGATATTGGCACAAATGAAGGAGTACCACGCCTTACCATAACGACTTAAGGCTTGATGGGGGAAAGAGGTCTTTTCACCGTGGAATTCATTGGTTTTCTAAACGGTACCAGGCTTGCAGAGCTTGGTTATAATCTCGTCTGTACTGTAACTCCGCATCCCAGACTCCAGATAATCCTTACCATCGTAGTTTGGAGTCCCATACACAACATTGATGGTACGACTGTCAAATTTGATAAACTTACCCCGAACCAGCACTGTTGCAGGACCATCAGCATTAGCATTTGCGTAGAATTCCTTTACCACCGAAATAACTGTAGATTCGGGCGGCTTGGTGAAGTGAATCCATTTCATAGCCACAATCATGGAATTCATATCGCCGTCCATCTTGTCATCTGGCCTTAGCCCTCTTTCAGGCACCAAACTCCTCTTCGAAAAATTTTGGGCATATCGCTTCCAGGCTTCCTCACTTGGGAGTTTTACAGCATCCCAAAGGGGAGGAGGGGTTCTTGATGATGGAGGAGGACCTATACTAGTGCGAGGACGCTTTGAACCCATTGCCAACAAAACTTCAAAGACAACAAAAAGAAACTTAACAAACAAAAATCTAACTCTGGCTGTGAAGAATTCCTTTACCTCAAATAGGATATAAATAGGATGAAGGAGAAGTAACTGCAAGACGGTTGATGGCCCCGAACGGTCAGAAACTGAAAGGGGGACGGTTGATTTGCCGAACTACTTGAAAGAGGGGGAGAAGTGTGTGAGAGAAAAGAGGGGAGATACATGAACTGCTACAACCTGAATACCAAAAGCCTCATTTAAACTCAAAAACATGGCACTGGCGCTGCAGCATGGTGCATGGCGCTGCGGCGCGAGTTAGATTTGTATTGGCGCTGTGGCGTCATTCTTGGCGAGGCAGCGCGACATCTTGGAGCTGCAGTACGAAGAATTACGAAGGCCTCAACGCTGCAACGCAACTCTCCAGTAGCTTCCAGCGTAAGCCAGCGCCGCGGCGGGATAATTTGTAAAGGAACTGGCGCTGCTGCGTGATGGAGAATTTTGAAATAATGAGCATGGCGCTGCGGCGCGAAACTTAGCTAATCACCTGGCGCTGCGGCTCGACCTTCTGATTTCCTGCACAGCAAACATCCAAATTACTGAATCAACACAAACTAATCATACTCACAATTATACCAACCATTAACCTACATACTAACATACTAACTCAACATCTATAATTATTCTAAGGAAAACCAAATGCACTAATGATAACTAAAGAAAACAACACTGAATGAAAACAATAAGGGTATTTTTGATACTGAGATGGGGTTGCCTCCCCATCAAGCGCTTGATTTAGAGTCGTCGGCTTGACTTTCACCCCGTCTTACACCGGGTCTCCCAAGGTGATGGAGGTGTTTTGCAGGTCGACCTCGCCGCCCCAATAGTGTTTCAAACGTTGTCCATTGACTTTGAAGGTTTTGTCTGAACGAGGGTCTTCGACCTCAATCGCCCCATGAGGATACACCTTAGCAATTGTGAACGGCCCCGACCATCGGGACTTTAACTTCCCTGGGAATAATTTCAGCCGGGAGTTAAAAAAAAGCACCTTCTGGCCATATTCGAAGTTCCTTTAGACAATTTTCTTGTCATGCCACCGCTTTGTCTTTTCCTTATACAACTTAGCGTTTTCATACGCATACAGATTAGGGTTAACAATCTTCTCCAAGATACGCTTAACTTCTCGATTAGAGATCTTTGCTTGGCCATTTGTCTGCAGATGATAACCTGTGGCTATTTTATGGGTCACCCCATACTTAGCAAGAAGGGCTTCGAAATATTTGTTACAAAAATGTGACCCTTCATCACTGATTATTGCCCGAGGAGTGCCGAAACAAGTGAAAATATTTTTCCTTAAGAAATTAAGCACCACCTTAGCATCATTAGAAGGCAAGGCGACTGCTTCTACCCATTTGGAGACATAATCAACCGCAACAAGAATATAGAGATTGTTGTAGGAAGACGGGAATAGACCCATGAAGTCAATACCCCATACATCAAACAACTCTACTTCAAGGACATTCTGCAGAGGCATTTCATGCCTTTTTGAGATGGTTCCTACCCTTTGGCATCTATCGCAGTGCGACACATATAGGTGTGCATCTTTGAACAGGGTAGGCCAGTAAAACCCAGATTGGAGCACTATAGCAGCAGTTCTTTGTCCCCCAAAATGTCCTCCATAATTAGAGGAATGGCAATGATGGAGCACACCTTTGATTTCCTCCTCTGGCAAACATCTCCGCAGAATCTGATCTGAACACTGTTTGAATAAAAAAGGCTCATCCCAAAAGTATTATTTTGCATCATTTAGGAATTTCTTCCTCTGTTGATAGCCCAAGATGGGAGGAAGCACTTGACAAGCTACGAAATTGGCAAAGTCCGCATACAACGGGGCTTTGCTTTGGACGCCAAATAGTTTTTCATCTGGGAAGAAATCATTGATGTCTTTGATTGCATATCCCGAATGAGGAGGGTTTTCCAACCTCGACAAGTGATTTGCTACCTGGTTTTCTATTCCCTTTTTGTCGCGGATCTCCAGATCAAACTCCTGTAGAAGAAGGACCCACCTTATCAGCCTAGGCTTTGCATCTTTCTTCTCTATCAGATATTTGATGGCCGAATGGTCTGTGTACACGGTCACTTTTGTTCCAATGAGGTAGGAACGGAATTTGTCAAAAGCATAAACCACTGCCAGCAGTTCCTTCTCGGTTGTGGTGTAATTTAATTGAGCATCAGTTAATGTTTTGCTGGCATAGTATATCGTGTGGAACACTTTGTCCCGTCTCTGTCCCAACACTGCCCCAATAGCAAAATCGCTGGCATCACACATGAGCTCAAATGGGAAAGTCCAGTCAGGAGCTACCACAATAGGAGTTGAAATGAGTTTTTCCTTCAATAGTTCAAATGCTCTGAGGCATGCTTCATCAAACTGAAAAGGCATATCCTTTTCCAATAGTGAACATAGCGGTTTGGTTATTCTTGAGAAGTCCTTGATAAACCGCCTATAGAATCCTGCATGCCCAAGAAAACTCCTAACCCCTTTCACTGATGTAGGCGGTGGTAGACTATTGATGACATCAATTTTAGCCTTGTCTACCTCGATACCACTATCAGATACTCTGCGGCCCAGAATAATGCCCTCCTTGACCATGGAGTGGCACTTCTCCCAATTCAATACAAGATTAGTTTCAACACATCTTTGGAGAACGGCCGTCAAATTCACCAGACAGTTATCAAATGAACTCCCGAATACAGAAAAATCGTCCATGAAAACCTCGAGGGTCTTTTCGACTATGTCAGAGAAGATGGACATCATGCAACGTTGGAATGTTGCAGGAGCGTTACACAACCCAAAGGACATTTTTCTAAAGGCAAAGGTCCCATACGGACATGTGAACGTTGTTTTCTCCTGATCTTCGGGAGCAATAGAAATTTGATTATATCCAGAATAACCATCTAGCAGATAATAAAAGGCATACCCAGCAAGTCTATCGAGCATCTGATCAATAAATGGCAGAGGGAAGTGATCCTTACAGGTGGACTTGTTCAACTTCCTGTAGTCCATACATACCCTCCATCCGGTCACCGTTCTAGTTGGAATCAACTCGTTATTCTCATTGGCTACTACCGTCATGCCGCCCTTTTTTTGGCACGCACTGAATGGGACTGACCCAAGGACTGTCCGAGATAGGGTAGATAATGCCCGCATCTAGCAGCTTAATGATTTCCTTCCGGACCACCTATTTCATTATTGGGTCAACCGCCTCTGATGTTCAATGGTCGGCTTGGATCCTTCCTCCAGTAGAATTTTGTGCATACAAAGGGATGGGCTGATCCCTTTAATGTCTGAAATCAACCACCCCAGTGCCGTTTTATACTGTTTAAGAACTAGTAGTAGCTTCTCTTCTTGGCCTTCATCTAACGATGTAGATATTATAACAGGCAAAGTGGATGATTTCCCCAAGTATGCATACCTCAGATGATTGGGCAAGGGCTTTAACTCGAGGACAGGAGGTTCTACAATTGATGGCTAGGCTTTGGAAGTAGATGCTTCTGGATCATTCAGAGATTCAAACTGTCTTTGGAACTGTGTAGATCTATGGGGTGCATCCAGCCAGTTAGCACATTCAACATGGGTGGCTTCTTCCATAGGACTGGTACCTGTTAGTGTAGCTTCTAAAGGGTCTGTCATGCATGTTTCTAAGAATACTTCCCTGACTGTGTCATCAATCACCTTAATCTGGAAGCAGTCTTCAGGAGTGTTCGGATATTTCATTGCCCTAAACACATTGAAAGTTACTTCCTGATCTTGTACTCTCATAGTCAGCTCCCCTTTCTGCACATCTATAAGGGTTCTCCCCGTTGCTAAAAATGGCCTGCCTAGTATTATCGGAACCTCCCGGTCTTCCTCAAAGTCCAGGACAATAAAGTCCGCTGGAAAGATTAACTTGTCCACCTTAACAAGCACATCTTCAACTATCCCCTTCGGGTAAGTGAGAGATCTATCCGCCAATTGCAAGGTAACACTTGTGGGTTTGGCTTCATTCAGCCCAAGCTTCTTATATATTGACAAAGGCATAAAATTTATATTTGCCCCCAAATCACATAAGGCCTTGCCAATGAATTGGTCCCCGATAGTGCATGGAATCGTGAAACTTCCAGGATCTTTTAGTTTTGACGGGAGCTTGTTCTGTAGAATAGCACTGCATTCCTCTGTCAGAGCCACTGTTTCATAATCTCCCATTTTCCTCTTCTTCGACAATATGTGTTTCATGAATTTGACATAGCTCGGCATTTGCTCCAACGCCTCTGCAAACGGGATGTTTATGTGAAGCTTCTTGAACACTTCTAAAAACTTAGAAAATTGCTTATCAAGCTTTTGTTTCTGCATACGCTGGGGGAATGGCAACTGTGGGATAGGAGGATTAGTTGTGTTCACTGTAAGGGGTTGGTGATGAAGGGTTTTCTTGAGCATTTACCTCACCCCCAAACTTATCATCACTCTGTTCGACAATAGGTTCCTCTATAGTCACTTCTTATTGCACTACAGGACTCTCTCCACCCTTTTCATTTATAGTTCTCCCACTTATAGTGTAACTGCTTTGCAGTGTTCCTTCCCATCCCGTTTCGGGTTGACATCAGTGTCACTCGGCAATGTGCCTTGCGGTCGACTGTTCAAAGTAGAGGCTAACTGTCCCATTTGGACTTCAAGGTTCCGGATGGAAGCTTCTTGATTATTGCTCCTTGTCTCATTTTGGGAAATATATCGTGACAGGAGATCTTCCAAACTAGGTTTTCTTTCCTGTTGAGGTGGTGGATGGTGGAACTGATTATGAGAACTCTGTGGTTGTTGGTTGTACTGATTTTGAGCTTGAAAACTCGGAGGGTTTGAGAAATTAGGCCTGGTGGTCGGAGGTTGTGCTTGATGGTTATTTGTGTTGCCCCAAGAAAAGTTTGGATGATTCCTCAAGCCTGGATGATAATGAGTAGGGAGACTTGCATTTTGCTGTCGCCCGTAGTTGGAAACAAATTGAACTGACTCGGGGCTTATGGCACACTGATCAGTTGGGTGGCTCCCTTGACATAATTCACACGACACTGCGACACTCTGAACATTCTGCACATCTTGCACTCCCATGGTGTAGAGTCTTTTTGTTAGCGCTGCAACCCGAGCCGCTAATTGTGTGACTAGATCAACCTCATATATTCCTGCTGCTCTTCTAGGGGCCTGCCTGTCATTTGGCCATTGATAATTATTGGTCGCCATTGTTTCCACCAATTCATACCCCGCTGTGTGATGCATAGACATGAACGCTCCTCCAGAAGCGGCATCAATACTCGAACGAGTAGCTCCGGATAACCCATTATAGAATGTCTGGATGGGAAGCCATTCTGGCAGTCCATGGTGGGGGCATTTTCTCAGAAGATCCTTGAATCGCTCCCATGAGTCGTACAAAGACTCTGACTCAAACTGAATAAAAGAGGTAATTTCGTGCCTGAGCCTGGCGGTTTTAGCGGGTGGGAAGAACTTCGCCACGAACTTTTGAGCCAAGTCATCCCATGTGGTAATGGAGCCTGAAGGAAGTGAATGTAGCCAGCTCTTGGCCTTGTCCTTCAAGGTGAATGGTAACAATCGGAGTCTGATGGCATTGTCAGATACTCCGTTGCACTTAAACGTATCGTAGATCTCCAAGAAGTTCATCAAGTGATCATTGGGGTCATCATTTGGTAATCCCCCAAATTGAATATTGGAGCACATTTGGATGGTGCCCGGCTTGATCTCAAAATTATTTTCTTGGATTGCGGGCCTGAGAATGCTCGCTTGCAAATCTGCGATGTGAGGCATAGCATGCTCCCTTAAAGATTTTTGAAGTTCCTCAGCCATTGTAACAGGAGTATGTATGTCCCGAGCTTTTTCTCTCTGCAGGCGTCTATACGTTCTATCAACCTCGGGATCGAGAGGTATTATGTTCCAAACCCTTCGAGGTGGCATACGCCGTAGAGATCACCTGAAAAGAAAATTAAACAGATAATATCAGTCTAAATTAAGATCGTATTGACTTAGTTTTAATATTGATAACAAATAGTACTAAGTCCCTGGCAACGGCGCCAAAAACTTGTTGGTTGATTTATGTAACGACAATTAACGCGCAAGTATACGCGGTCAACAAGTAATATAAGATAAGTAGGATGTTGTACCCACGAGGACAAAGTCTTAATTGCAAATCAAATACTAATGTAAGTTCTATACTGTCTTATCTAAACAAGTGATTGGAGATGGTATTTTAAACTATGCGATTACAACTAAAGGAGGTGAGAGAAATAGATGCGCTTAGGAGACAAGCTAGGATTACAATTCTCCTAATGCGTCGCCTAATCTCCTAACTCTCCACATTACAAACAAATCAAGGAATGGTCAGCCGAGAATAGAACTACGCATATGCTTCTGTCGAAGGACAAATGCACATCCCTAGCTAGCTAAATCACAGTATGTCTATTGATGAAAATAACTAGACTAGGGTCATTAAGCTCAGTCTCAAGGCTACACAAGGCAAATATAGATATGTCTATCCTATTAAGCAGTTTATGCACACATTCCCTAAGCCAAGGGCATAACAAGTGTTATTGTATTTTAAAAGCCAGATATTAATGTCAAATTTTCAATATCCATTAATATCACTACCAAAAACTCTGTCAAGCAAGCAGTCAATAAGCAAGAAATACAACAACCCATTCCCAAAATGATTCATTAATATAAATAGGAGAGAAAGTTAATTAGGCTAAACACTAGGTTACATTGCAATCCCAAAAAGGAATTAGTTCATAACCATGGTGCTAATACACATTTCTATAACATTCAACATTGCTTAGTAATACACAAATAACTGAGAGATTTGGAATAATAAAACTCCTGTTGTGAGGTTTTCTGTCTCCAAGTCTTCTCTTCTCCGTGTAACTCCTGAGCTGTGTAAGATGCAATAACTATTCTCCCCTCAAAACTAGCTTCTTTCTCTTCTAGAATCTAATTAATCTACCCTGTTATCACTGTCTATCATCCACTGTCCTAGCCTCCGTACTTGTTTTCTATATCCCTCCCCCCCCCCCCCCGCTGTGTGTTCTCTCTCTTTTTATTAGGTCATTAAAAGCGAGCCACTGGCTAGGCACCGAAGGTGGCGCTGTGGCGTGGAGATATAGCTGTTGGGTGGCGCTGCGGCGCCACTCGCGCTGCGGTGCGAACACAAGAAGCAAAAGGGACGCTGCAGCGGCAGATGACATCAGCGTGGATAAGGAAGCGGCGCTGCGGCGCGAGGAAAAGGCTAGGCTCTGGCGCTGCGGCGCCAGAGTGTAGAAAATGACAATTTTGCCCCCCCCCCCTTTAAGCTGGAAATGACCTAAACAGCCCTGCATCATACAGGATAAGCATAATAACAACAAAATATCTATAAAAGCTTAATAAATAACATAAAACCAGCAGCGTCTTAAGCTTTTAGAGAATCTGATTCGCGATATAAAAACCACTTATCATAGTAGTTGGTGGGAGTTAGCCACCAACTCTTCTTTGCCCCTTGGGTAATGTCTATAGGAGGGTAATAGCTTGGCTATAATTAAGGCCATGCATTGGTGTGTAGAGTTTGTTAGTTCAATTGCTAAATTAATAAATAATTGATAATAACTATCGTTAGAATAATTGGGTATATTTGAGATAATGAATTTTATAAAAAATAATGGGTGAGAATACCCGACTAAATTATAATTAGCCCAATTAAAATGCTAATTGGATTAAAATAATGTTCATGAGGTACATTATTATATGTATTGGTATGCTTGATATATGTGGGTGCATTCATGTATATATATATATATATATATATATGTACCTATAACTTTATTAGTGTAGCAAGATTAAGTTATTAAAATTGACTTAATAAGAAATAAATCTATGTATGCTTGCATGAAATTGCTAAAGCTGAGTAAACAAAATGCTTGTCCCAATTATAGAGTCCCATTGCTCTTCACACGTGAATAGGCCTTTCGCCTAGCCTATATCTAAGTTCTCAAACTCAGTGAATTGCAAATGGTGGTGATGATGAATGGGGAGTGGCTCCAATAGTGAATGTCACTATTCTACCAACTTTTGCTTGCCCATTGGTTTCTCTTTCCTTCCTTTGGTTTAGTTTGGTGGGCAAAGTCATGAAATGGGTAAGAGTTCCTCTATAAATTGGAAGCTCCCCTTCATGAATTAAAGTTGCTAAAATGTTTGATGAGTTTATATTAGAGAGTGAGTACTCTGTAATTGAGTGAACAAATTGATTGGGAGAGATTTTAGCAAAGTCAAGCTTCAAAGGAGGTAATACTCTTCAACTAAGTTCTTAAGATTTAATTTGAAGAATTCTTAGAATTTCTTGATATTTAGTTTGGTAATTATTAGCTATGAGTTTACTGAGTATATATGCAAGTTGGAAGCAATGTGGATTAGTTTAAGCATTATACGTAAAGGTTTGCATGATTGGGTTGCTGGTTTCTGCTAATGCAGAGCCGTTTCTGAAACTAACCATGGATGGCACAGCTGCACCAGTCCTGCAGTTCAAAACGGCGCAGCTGCGCCATATACTGTGTCTGGGTCTATTTTGGGCTAGCGCAGCTGCGCCGCTCCCAAGGCTTAGCACAGCGCAGCTGCGCCATGCACCAGTACTTGCTTGTGTTTTCTGCTATAATCTGATAATTTGTAGCATGTTAGTAAAACTTAGTTGTGCATGAGACTAGGGTTATCATGTAAGAACCCAAATTTTTAGAATTTATAAAATAAGAATTTAATAAATAAAATTCTTAAAGCATGAGATGGGTTCAAATAAGAATATATGTATATGTGTTACATATCTTAAAGTATGTGATTCGACAAGAAGGAATTCTATATATATATATATATATATATATAAGATTTTATAGTTGAATAACCATTAAAGGAAAATAGATTTTGAACTTGAAGTTTAATCTCTAAGTCATTGAGGGAGGTAGCAAAAGTTATTGGTTAAATGGAATAACAAGTTAGCAATTTACAAACGTGCTAAGTATTTAGGAACTTGAGGTGGCACAGCTGCGCCACTTCCAAGCCTTATACTAGCGCAGCTGCGCCGGTCTGTAGAAAACACTGAGTAAGTTTGTGAAAATTTGATTTCAAGATATGTATACTAAGGACTTAAATAAAGGTCATACATGGTTATTAAGTTGTCCATGAATGGATTAAGTTAGCTAAACATGATTTGCATAAGAGTTAATTAATTAACCCGGAATAAATGTTGGTTAATTAAGTGATACTACAGAATATTACATTATAAAGCTTTGCGTGGTAGTGGCATGATATTAAATTGAATAGAAAGGATTAATTCACGTACATCAGATGGTGAATTAATATATGTGTTTAACATAAAGAAAATGGAATGAATATGTAAATTAAAAGGGAATTTTAATATATTACATAGTATAATAATATAAGAAAAGATTTGATAGTTGAGATATGTTAATAGATAATAAGTGTCTAATAAAAGAAGGAGACCAATATATTTAAATATTGGATAGAGATGGATATATTAAGTTAATGCATTGAGATGTGGTTAACTGAAAATTATTTTGGAACAATTTATGGGAGAAATGAAGTGAAAGAATTATATTATATTATATTAATTAGTGTAATACATACTAGTTATTGTAAGGAAATGACTATTTGGATAATGATGTTATGAGTATAAGTTCATAGTATATAATCATTTAAGGTAATTAAATGTTAAGGTAAAGTGTGACACCTAAGCTTTACATTAAATGGATATTGAATAATGTGGAATTGGGGAAAAGCCAAACGTGGCCTAGACCCCTGATATTTTATTGCAGAGATAATGAGCTTAAGTTATATAACTCTAGTAAATGGGATAAATGAGCCTTGCGTGGCCTGAGTATTAAAGTTAAACCAGACTGAAGGTTTAACAAGAATTATTAAAAGAGAATTAATAGAAAGATAATAGATGATTGACAATAATCATTGCAATATTTATGTGTGATAGGAGATAATGGGTCGAAAGCACTCAACTAAATTATATTTAGCCCAATTAAAATATTATTTGGACTAGCTCAAATGTGAGAACCCAGAATTTCACATAATTCAAATTTTTTGAATAATTTTTTTTTATTATTTAATATTAATATTGATTATCAATATTGTGCTGAGTATCTATGATACGAGTTTATCAAAGTGGTCAAATTATGTATTGACTGAGAAATATGAGTACAAATTTGTTTAACAGAGAATAGAAACCCTAACCCTAGTTACGGATAGGGATTCGGTAGAAAATATAGTAATAATAATTGTATTGATGAATATGTGAGTGTTTATAACTTATTAAGTCAATTTGGGCTATTAAGTTAATACACTAGGGGAATATGTTATGACATATGTGAATTATGTATATGATTAAATACATGTGTATATATTTATTTAGCGTCTAAAGAGAATTAAGAATAAAGTTATGTGACCTAATATATATATATATATATATATATATATTAGGTATAATAATTAAATAACCTAAGGGTTATAATATGGGAGAATGATAGTATTTAAATATATACTAATCCTAAGAGATTTATTTTATACATCTCAATTAATTAATTTTATAACCTAAGTAAAGCAAGTCTAATTAGGTTATAAAATTAAAGATATTTGAGTAAGGAATTAACTTGCTAAGGTGTGTAATGGAAACCCTAACTAAATGATTAGGGTAAGATAAAAATTTAAAGTGTGGGATTAAGTTGATTTTAAGGCCCAAAGAATTAATTTGTAGCCCAATTGTTTAATTAAGCATTGGAGTTGCAGTTAATTGATTTAATAGCAATCAAGTTATTATTCTTGCCCAATATATCATGTATGGGACAAATATTATGATGGCTCAATTTATTTATGGGTGGAAGCCCAAGTGCATTTTAGTTAGTAAGCTAAAAAAATAAAACTAGCAAGCCCAAAGAAATAAAATGGAGCCCAAGCTTGGCCCAATTTAAACCCACTTAAGGAGGGGCAATATAGTAATTAGTGGAGCATAAATAAAAAACCAATTTGGATAATTAAGGGGCCATGTGGCTGGTTTTGGAAGAGAAGGAACAAGAGGGAATGAATGTAATGATTATTTACTTTAGTTGCTCAACCACTCCCCACCCACTCCCTTAGGTGTCACTCAATGAAAGGAGACAACACTTTTGAGCTTACTTGCAAGCAATCTAAGCCATAATGATTATGAGAGAGAGAGATAGATATTGGAAAGATTTAGATAGATATGTAAGATATCAAAATATATCTATCTAATCTAACAACTCACCAAATCAAATCTCATCTTCTCTTTTCTCTCATTTGTAACATTTCGTATAAGCAAGCAAGAGAGAGAGAGGGAGAGAGAAAGGGGAGATTCAGCCAAGAAGGGGAGAAGAAAGAGGGAGAGTTCTTGATACTTTCTTAGTCCCTTAAACAAAATTAGTAAGAAGTAGTGAAAGGAAAGCAAAAGGTATAAAGGATTTCTACTATTATAGTTTATTTTCCTTTTGAAATGATTTGAGTTTTGATTTTTGTAAAAATATGATCTTAAGGTTTAAAACCTTAGATCTATATGTTTAATAGTATTTCAAGTTTAGATCTAACCCTTTTATGGATCAAAAGTTGGATCTAAACTAAGAAATATGAGTTATGTTTTTCAAAAGATAGAAAATCAAATTTTTCTTAGCTTTGGTTGTGTTTGATCTTGTGTTTGTTGATTATTTGATGATATAGATCATGGATCATGATATATCCATAAGTATATGAGTTATTTTAAGTATTATGATGAGCTATGTTGGTTTTATGTGAAAATATAGAAGTTTTCTTAAAAATCACCAAAAGTTGAAAAACAGATTTTTGAGAAAACGAAGTATGAAATAGAAACGACCATATCTCTCATTCTACTTTGAATTTTTAAGTGTGGTCAAATTATAGAGTTAGATATATGAGTCGTCTAATAGATCCAAGTAGAATCACTGAAAAATATGGTATAGAATTTTGTGGACTAATTTTAGTAACAAAAGCAAAATCTGAAAAAGTCAAAATAGTAGGCTGTCCGAAAATTGTCAGGGAAATTTTGTCCACTTAAATATTGCAATAAAATTCAATCTTTTGGGACATGAAAATAAATGGAATGAAGTAGCGTGTGTCCAAAAATAAGCTCATTCCGACTTAAATTGAGTAAGTTATGGCCATTTCAATTTTTGGGATTTCCCGACGAAAAATGCTATAACCGGAGTTGTATAACTCCGATGGCCATGAAATTTAAACTGGAGACTCACGTTAACATTTGTAAGATCCTGCCAAGAGTTGGGAATTTATGGAGTTAAGCGTGAGGTAGTTATTTTCTTAAGGAATTAACTAGAAATGAATTTTTGGAAAATACTTAAGTAAGTTGAAAAATTCCAGAAAAAATCTTTTTGTGTATGGAATATATATATATATGATTGGCCAAAAGATAGAAAAATAATAAGCTCATTTTGTATTTGCGTGAATAGTATATTTCAGCTTCCTGAAATGAACATTTTAGGTTACTGAAATGAGAAACTGAAATGTCAGAAGAGATGTAAGTTTTGTTTTAGCTTGCTGAAATGGAAATTGAAATGATATATGACTTTTCTAAAATAATATTGAAGCTTTGAGATCGAGTTAATTAACAATAAATGTGTTAATTGTCGGATGGGGTGACCAGGATACCGAATTGAGACCGAAGTCCAACTAGACCGAAATAGTTAGACTTGATAAGTGTTTATACAGGTTATAAACACTGATGTGACTATGTGATGATGTGTCTAGGAGATATATTAACTGTAAATTTCAGTGCTATGTGTTGTGATTTGTTGTGCTAATTGTGAGACCGATATTGTTAATTATAGGTCTTTTAAACGCAAATAGAATATATTGTGTAGTAGTAATCAACGAAGAAGGCAAGTTTTCTTAACTCAATCTCGAGTTATTACTTTTCAAATATAGTGGTGGTTAATTTTGCTGATTATACCACGTCTGAGAATTATTGTTGATTATTCGCAGTTAGTGCATGTTTATTAATTCAAATTGAATTATTGATTTTTGAGAATATGCTTGGGGAATAACTGTTGTTGGTTATTCACATCCATAGAAGTTTTTATTGATTGCCAATAGTACAGTTAATTTCTGTCTATTATTGAATCGTGTTGAGATATGTCGTAGTTAATTGTTTTGGCTAGACAAACATTTGTTGAAACTTGATAGGTTCGAGAAGAGAACTCAATTATTATTGACAGGTTAATGCCAATTATTCCGGCTAGATTGAGAAAGCGATTAGATATTGAAATCATTGTATTTCGTTGTTGTCATTCGAATTCTGGTTATAAGACTGAGAAGAACAACCTTTTTATATAAAAAGGGGCTTTGTGGTCGTATATTCGACCGTTGCGCGCGTGTAAGTATTATGCGTAATAAAGGGTATAATAAAGCTGATCACTTTATATACTTACAGAGGGGTATGATTTAATCTTTATGGTTATCTGATACACCTGGGTACTTCAAAGTAAAACCTTTGATAATTACTCGAGAAGTTCAAGATCCTGTAGGGTCGCTCAGCATAAAATATGGATAATATTCCACTTTGTTATTGCGTAGAATTGATTCTTGTTATTCAATTGAGAAATTTTGAAAGCGTTTACTCTTTCACTATCGAATTATTGTTTTGCCTAAAATGCGAGAAAGTCTTGTTATTGATTAACGATTTGTTCAGCTATTTCAAAGTTCTTTGAACTTTGGTGATATTCTACAGAATCGATAGTCTTATATTCTTGATTCTTATACTTTATTGTATAATTTAACTTGCAGAGCAAATTTGTTACTCACCCTTGCTTAAATATAAAATTTCAGCTAGGAACGAGGTAGCTGGAGGGGCAGAGAAAGACAAAGGCAAAGGTGTATTGCTGGAGTAGCTATAATGAACATATTTATTATGTTGTTTTGTATAACCCTTTTTGTATATCTAAGGGTATGTTTGTTATGTTAAGGTTAGAAAATCTGGGACAATGTATTAACAATATCAGTTAATGAGATGTATATTTCTATTCATAAATAAATGGGTAGTTAGATGGTATTTATATGTTGGATCATGAGCACCAAACTCGGGAGTCAGGTAACTCGGATTTGGAGGCGTCACACCAAATACACATGGATTATATGAAATGGGAAAATATTAGATCCCTAATTTTCATATTATAGTAACAATTGTACATTAAAATTATATTTTTGGGAATTAAATAAACTAAGCTAAGAAAATTAGTCACGTTGCTAAGAATTAAGAAGCTCAGTTGAACAAACAGTACATGAACGCCTATAAGCTCATTGCGTAAAACTCAGCAAAATCAAAAGGCTAAGAGGAAGATGATGAAGCTAGAAAGGTGTTATGATGATGGCTATGAATTGGTGGTTGGCCAACTCCTTTATAACCATTGTTTCCTTCCATTCTTCACTAAATTAAACTATGGTGCAAGACCATGAACTGGATAATCCTTTCTCTATAAATGGAAGCCATCTTCTTCATTTATCTATGGTTTAAGTTGTCTGATAAGTATACCTGTAGAGTGTGAGTGTTGAGAATTGAGGGAGTATAATTAGAGGAGTAAAGGAATTCAATTCTAGCTTCAAAAGATATAAGTTCTATTTTTGTGTTCTTGAATTGGGTCTTGAAATCTCTTGAAATTCTCTATTAATTAATATGATATAACACGCTATCAAGTGTTTATGAAGTATGTTTACATGTGTATTATGTATCAATGTAATGTGTTGAGCATAATGATTGGGTGATTATAATTTATATACATATATGTTCTTCATTTCAAGATTTTGAATTTCTTAAGAAATGTTAAGAAAATACTTGCTTTTGAGTCACAACATTGATGGCTAAGGATTGTTATAATCCATGAATTGTTGCTAGATACTGTTAATACAGTTAAATGCAAAAACAACAGAAGTTAAACGGACCAATTTCGTTTAAAAACGAATTCGTAGTGAATGAAATTAGCTAAACGTAAAAATTTAGTATGATCATGAGTGTTGGATTAATATTTGGGGTAGTTAATGTTTATGATAATTGTTGATTCTTTGGTATGTTGTAGTTCTATGAATTACGAATCTGTAGAATCGAAAATGGACTAATTTGGATAAGTATAACTCACGTTATGATAATCGGAAAGTGAAATGGTATGCTAAATCGCGAACGAACCAAGTCTGAAACACTTTTTGCCTCTTGTGGCGCAGCTGCGCTGCCCCCAAGGTCATTTGGGGTGCAGCTGCGCAGGGCATGGTCAGACAAAAGAAAAACAAACACTGTTTTGACCTACTATAGTAAATTAGGCATAACTTCTTCATACGAACTCCGATTTAAGTGGTTCAGGATGATTCAAAAAGATAACGAGTAGACCTACAACTTTTTTTCCTTAAGTTTTTCAATTTGAAGTTGTTAAGAGGGGTAAAAATGTCCAACTTTGTGACTGCTCCGTATTCGAAAGCAATCGTAGAGCGTCGGACATGCACATACACAATTATAGTGATCCCGACGATGAAATATGTTCTTCTAAGTGATAAAACATAAATATGCATGATATTAGACATGTCATATAACTAAGATTTCTTTACTCATAATGGAATGCTTTAACATGATTTTCTAAAAGAAAACTTGAAGTTTTGAAAATGAAACTTGACGAACTTTGTGTCTTTAAGTTTTGACTTTGGAAACATGTACGTATAACCTAGTTATGCATGGAAATAGGAATGCCATGTGGTTTCAAACCCCTTTGAATGCCATGAACCTCTTACTTGCTTTAATGTATGTTTTATAAGGAAAACTTGAAGATTTTGAAAATAAACCTTGGCGAACTTTAAGTCTTTTAAGTTCTGACTTTGTAGTATATGTATGGTTGGGTCATCTGAGCATGAAATGTGATTTTAAATTACCTCGCATAAGATAACTTGCATAGCTTGGATAATACGTGTTTTCAAAGACAAATTCAAGTTTTGAAAACTAATATCCATGAGCATGATGATACCTACCCTTTGAACTTATAAGATTCCATGCTGGTACTAGTCGTGCCATTAAACATGGCCTATGAAATGCACTCACCTAGCTTAACACACTAAAAGTTATCCATGCATGAGTTTAGATATGGTTTAAACTACACTAGTTATATGTAAATTATGAGAATACTTACAAGCGTGCACATTACAAATTATAGGACCTTCTCATATGAAAAGATGGTTAATATAGTTGGCCTCATTACTTCATGAATTTGTTGGCCTTAATTTGGTAGAACTTTCGAACTAGAAACAGATTGTGTGAATGTGGACTTAAGGTGACCCTAAGAAAGTCTAAGATCTTTTTAGATGTATGTTGCTATGTGTTAATACTCTTGCATGCTAGAAAACTAAAAGAAAGCAAGAAATCAAAAGTCAAATCTGGTCTGGACAGGGAGCTACGCAGCTACGCCCCTCCTAGGTCTAAATGTGGCGCAGCTACGCCACAGGGCAATTTTACTTGATTATTTTAAATGTAGTCTGAACCTTGTGGTGAAATTTAATTGTTATCATAAGATATAAAACAAAGTCTAAATGGTGCTTTGAGTATTGATTTATGTAATGATGATAGGAAACCCGGAATTGATAAATTTCCTAAGGTTTGAGAAACACAAAGATAATGTAAATTGTGTATCTATGAGTTTTAAAATGTGTGTGTTGGACACATGGATAGATAAGTGTGTGATAAATGTTGATGTCGAGTGTGGGTGGTTAAGTTATACTTGTAATACCCCAGAATTTTCGAATATTATTAAATAAATATATTAATGAAAATGATAATTTATTTAAATATAAATAATTTTGTGTTATGAGATGAATTAATTCAATTATATAAAATTGAATAATTATAATAATTGAGAAATTGATGGAGTTTGTGATAAACTCATTGATAGCCTTGTCTGGCACAGTGATGTAATATAAGAATGATTATATTAATTTAAGCAAACAATTAATCTATATTAATTATAGAATATTAATTAATTGTCATCGTAGAATAATTAATTATTGTGAAATATTAACTGTGATTGATTAATAATGTGATTATTATTATTGCAAGAAATATAATAATAATAAACCACTTGTTTATAACTGTGCTGAGATTTATAGTTGTTAATGTGATAATTAATCATACAAGTGTTAATCGATTATTATGGAAATTAATAATCAATGAGGAATGGATTAATTAATATTATCATTAATTAATCAATGAGATAAATAATTTATTTATTTGACAAATAAGTAAGTTATTAATATAATAAGATTATATTAATTGATATGTGCAAATGTGCAATACTTGAATATATAAGGTATATGAAATATAACTATATTATATAGTGTAGAGAAACACTTAAGTGTGACCATGCAAGTATACATAAACTATATGTTATGATCAACTAAACTATGTGAGCTACATGAATTATGTGTATATGACAATATGTATGTAAGTATACATTAACATAATATGAATATATTGTAATCAATTGTTGATTGTAGAATTTAATAATGTGATAGTATCCGATTAAATTATACCGGTGTAATATAATGTACATGGATCATATGTGTGAAATTACACTTATTACAGTATGTGAATTACATTGTGACATTTTAATTACAACCTAAGAATGTTTTATACAAATACAACTTGGATATATATATATATATATACATATATATCCATATATATATATATATATATGAAATATGCATAGTAAAATAAGTATTGTATATATATATATATATATATATATATATATATATATCAGTGTTGCAAATGCTGATAATTCCTTATCCCAATATAATAGTCACTCTCCTTCTCCTTCAAGTGTATGGAAAAAAGGCTAAGGCCTATTCTCCCCGTTCTTCTCCCAAGCTTAGCTAACAATGATCAATGGGGAGTGGTTTTGATGATGAGATTTACCAACCATTTACCAACTCCCTCTTAACCACCATGTAATCTAACATTCTCATTGGTTTAAATTGAAGGACAATCACATTGTCTGTATATTTGAAGTTCTATAAATAGTAGCCATGTTTCTTTAATTTGATTTGCTGAGAATTTTGCTAAGTGTTGGATTGAAAGTGTTGTGGGTTTGTTAACAAGATAGTCACAGAGGGAGAAATTTCAATTTCTGCAAGTTCCTTTCATATAGCAAAGGTATAAGATTGCTTCATGTTCTTTATTTTCAGTTTCTGTCAAAATTCCATTTCTTGATTTTGGTTGCAAGGCATGTTAATTGAATTATAGAATGGTTATTAGTTGTTATATAGACCTAGTAACATGTTAGTATATAATGTAGCATGTTAAAAAATCGAATCGGTGAAGTAATTTTGTGAATTAGGCTGATAATTGCCGAAGCGGACTGCAGTCTGGCCAAAACCAGTGGTGGCGCAGCTGCGCCGGTTTGACCTTGGCATGCTGCGCAGGACACTGTCTGCAGTTTTGATTTCAAGCTTTATTCTGCTAAGTGTAAATTGTTGAGATAAATTAGAACAAGCATGCTAGCATGAGTGGTACATATATATGGGTATACTAAGGCAATGTAAGCATGTTTTACTAAGAGTTACATGCATACTTATAGTTTGACATAAACTTAGCGTTTTATAAACAAACTTCGAATTTGAAAACGAACTCGTTATGTATATTTGCCATGTTAACATTCTGACCTTGCAAGCATATTAGTATGATTTAAGGATGTATGAAAAGCATGCTAATTCGCGTATATAGGTTCCATAATAGAATGTGAACATGTGAACCTTACTAATGCACATTCCTAACAAAAATATAAGTTTTGAAAAGAAACTTTGACATGCTATGACCATGTTGATATTTTGATCTTATAAGCATGTTTATATGGTCGTGAAATGCATGTCGGACATGATAACATATGTATGTAGATAGCATGAACATGTTAGGCCTTATTAGAAAGCTTTACTAATGAAAATATGAGCTTTGAACGTGAACTTTGATATGTTATGTCGAGAGTTAGAATCTGATAATTTTGAACGTGTTTGATGGTAATCTTAGACTCACTAATGTATCATACATGTATACCTACCATGCTAGATATCGTGAAATCAAGATAGGCCTAAGTGAAGCATGTCTTCAAACTAATAACTATGATAGTTACATGTATGAAATGTGAATACTCATAAGCATGCCTAAACACGAGTTATATGATTATCTTAAGTGTTTTGAAAGCGAGCATGATAGGCTTTGTAAATTTCATGACCTTGAATGACCGTAAGTGTCGACTTAGAATCTATATCACATATGTTTGGAACAAGGGAAGGTTATACGAATCTAAAAAAACACTTTAACATGTATATATACTATGTGATATATGTGAATCCGATTTCGACGGTTAACTTATGGGAATGCCATAACTTGCTAAAATAAAATATATTTAGTAGTGATTGTGGTCTTATGTGATATTAATAATATGATAGTATGTTTACTATTTGTGGTAGTCTCACATGATAGTAATAATATATGACGATGACTAACTTGAGAAGAGAAACGTTAATGATAAAAGACATTAAAAGTCGAGACTTGTGAAATTATATGATACTGTATAACTGTATAACTAGGTCAAGACTTAGCTTATGTGTTAATCGTATATACGAGATGAGATATAATGTTAAACTCTATGACTAATGGATATCATATATACGTAACTATATTACAATAGGATTTGAAAAGTGATGATTAAATTTCGGGGATAAACTACGCTTAAGACAAGTTTCCTAATTGACACTCTTTTACGGTGCAAGTATTCTATCCTTGTACAATGCAAGTTATCTTACTTACTCGTTCATTGAGCTAGTATATTTAAAACTCTTGTGAAAGCTATTATTTATGTTGAACTTGGTATTGTTCTTGAATATTTTGAAAGTGTCTATGCCATTCGATTCGGCTAGACTATATGCATGTTTATAAGAAAACTGTCCAAACCTTTTTATTGGTGCGGAAATCTGAAAACTGAGTTGAACAACCCTTATGGTAAGAGGAGTGTTTATTGTTGGAAGCCCCAACACACGCGTGATTATTACTGTGGTGTTATGCATAACATAGAGTATTGTAGACTGATCATCTATCATACTTATTTCTTTTGGGTTATCAGTTTAATATTGATGATTCTTGTAGATGTTCAATAGTCCTTAGTGACTGCTTAGTATAAATTATTTTATCTAGTTGGATACGTTGATAGCCTTTGAACTCATATATATCTGTTGATCTATATTGAATTTCACATTCCAAAGATTTGATTCAAGAATTGTTGATATTCGTTGTTCATGATATTGTTCTGAAACTCTGAATTATCTTAGAGATTATACTTTGATATTTCAAACTCGTGATATAATACTCATCACCCTTATTGTATATTACTTGTTGAGCAAATTGTGCTCATTCTTGCATTCCCTAAACCTTTTCAGTGAAGGAAGAGCAAGGCGAACCTTCGAGTGT
This sequence comes from Panax stipuleanatus, assembly GCA_020205555.1. Classification (NCBI taxonomy): domain Eukaryota; kingdom Viridiplantae; phylum Streptophyta; class Magnoliopsida; order Apiales; family Araliaceae; genus Panax; species Panax stipuleanatus. Next base: position 61,779,201 of record CM035126.1, on the reverse strand, counting down.
TGATAAGGGCAAGGGCAAGGCTACCAACTAGCTTGTTCCTTTATGTTTAAAATTGTTATGTTGTATTAAGAGTGTCTTCAGACTATGTTTAAGCTTAAGAAGGTTTATGTAATAAGTCTTTATTGGATATTATTATGTAATATATTTAGTACTGTAGGTTGCGAGACTTAGGGAGAATAATTATAATAAATCATTGTAAATTATTCTAGATTAGATCTTCCGCTGTGAATGTGTGATTTTAGTTATTATTGTATTACTATGAGCACGTGACGAACCGAATTCGAGCGACCCCGTGACGGTCCTGGAATTTGGGGGCATCACAGGTTGGTATCAAAGCTTTAGTTATAAACCTTAGGAACGAGTGTCCTTAGACTATAACTTAGGCGAATTTAGAAGTTAGGAAGAAATAAAACTCATGTAGAGTTTTCTTTTAGAGACTTAGTCTATTATGAAATGTAACTTCATTTTATACAATGAACTTATGTTTTGTTTAACATTCTAATGGAGTTGCTGTTTCTTATCTTGTGTTTGTGATTGTAGGATAGCAGACACAGGAGTACCTAGTAGAGTGGCCAAGGAGGAGCCTAGAGATATACATATAGTATACGAGGCACCTTTAGAGGCTGTGCCAGTGCATGCAGTTGCACCATCTGAGTCTGACGACGAGGATGAGATCGAGGTAGAGTTCGACCCCGAGGAGGAGCCTATAGAGGAGGAGCCGGTTGAGGACGAGCCTTCAGAGGAGGAGCCCATGGAGGACTCCTACGAGCCTAATCTTGAGGAGCAGATGTTAGGCGAGTACGAGGAGCGTATTCTGGAGTTAGACTGCAGAGTCCAGGAGCTGGAGGAAGAGGCCAAAGAGAGAGAGTCTGAGTTCCAGAAGTTGAGGGACGAGGACCACCAGAGGAAGCTGGCCATGCAGGAGTTAGAGGTGGAGATTGCTTATCGTAGGGAGGCAGGGATCCAGATGGGAACCTTATTCTACAGCTCGGTGGCAAGAAATATAGATCTGGCAGTGAAGCTGGAAGAGGTTGAGCAGAGGGAGCTGAGTGAGAAGACAGAGAAGGAAGCACTCCGCAGTCAGTTAGAATTAGAGGTGATGGATAGGATACACTTCGAGGAGAAGTGGGGGGCTGCCCATGAGAGAGCAGATGACCTGGAAGATGAGGTCAAATGTAAGAAGAGGAAAATGAACAAGATGGGGTACGTGTTCCGTTTGACATTTGAGAGAGTGCTTGATGGTGTGTATCACTACCCGGCAGAGCAGGGACAGACTCTACACACTATGAGTCGAGAGCTGGTAGCTTATATAGCGCAGTTAGTGTACAAGAGCGCTGTGGAGCGTGGCATGATGTGATAAAATGTCCTTAAATGGTCTAGTGGTAGTTGTAGCATTTATCTTTATGTATTGTATATACTATGTTGTAATCCCAACTTTTTATGTAAAGTATGGGATAGTGGTGTAAACCCCGTGTTAGCTTTTGTTAGAGGGGTAGTATGGTAGTAGGTTGGTATATTCCCCGTCTTTTGTGATATTAAGGGATATATGTGATAACATTTATAGCAATATGCTAGGAAAATCATGTAATGAAACGATTTGGCATATAAATATAAATGAAGTTTATTCAAAAACGTGTTATAAATTTCTTCTTTTGTATTAAAAAGAAATACTTAAGTAATATACTTGAATAATAATAAAATGAAAATTTGTGTTGCAGATAATGCCGCCTAGACGTAGATTGACTGCACCCGAAGAATCTGTTAATAACGAGAGGGAACAAGTTGACCTGATCCAGAAACTGGTAGACTTGTTAGGAGAGGCATTAAGGGGAAGGAACAATGAACCCGTTCGCCCAAACCCTCAGGCTATGCCAGTAATAACCTTTAAAGACTTTAAGAGTGTAGTACCCCCGGAGTTCGAAGGAACTACCAACCCAATCGTCGCACAAACGTGGATCAAGGAGATCGAAAAAGCTTTCACTATAGCTCGCGTAGGCGACGATCAGAAGACGTTGTTTGCCACGTACATGATGAGGAGAGAAGCGAACTACTGGTGGGAGGCTAATCAACAGAGAGCTGGAGAAGGGATAATAGCTTGGGATAAGTTTAAGACGCTGTTTTTCAAGAATTACTTCCCGAAAAGCATGAAGAATAGGATGGAGGTGAAATTCCTAGAGTTAAAACAAAGGGAGGTGACGGTGGCGCAATACATGGCTAGGTTTAACGAACTAGCGCGATTTGCGGAGCACCAAGTTGGTGATGAAGAGAGGAAGGCTAGACGATTCAAACAAGGACTGAAGCCTTGGCTATTCAATAAGGTGTCAGTTCTTCAGATCGATTCTTTTGCAACACTGCTGGAAAAGGTTATTATTGCTGAGGGAGGAAGTAAAGCTTTTAGCTTATACAACAAAGAGAAGAAAGGAAAGAATGCTAGAGGAGAGAATCGTACTGGAGGAAGCAGCAGTGGGGGAAGTAATTTGGGAAAGAGAAAGTGGGAGAATAACAACAACAACAACAACAACAACAACAAACAAGGTGGGAGTCACCAAGGGAGTTTTAAGAAAAGGAGTGAGACTTGTAATAAGTACGGGAGAAATCATCAGGGGGAATGCTGGAAAGGAAAAAGCACGTGTTATAATTGCGGCCTAGAGGGGTACATATCGCCAAATTGCCCAAAACTTGAAGAAAATTAGGTGATGCTTTGCATGTGGCTCAACTGAGCACCGAATTAAGGATTGCCTAAAGAAGGGAAGTGGCGGAGGTAGTAGCCAACAAGGAGGGAACAAACTAATGATCAGGGGACCGGCACAATCCAACTGCCCAACCGCCAGAACATTTAACATGACCGTCCAAGATGCCGTAGCTGCAAAGGACGTGGTGTCAGGTATAATCCCAATCAATGATATAAATGCTTATGTATTATTTGATTCGGGTGCCACATGTTCTTTTTTATCTGAAGAATTTGCTAGTAGACTTAGTACACCCCGAGAACGATTAGAAAATCCTTTGAACATAGAAGTTGCGAATAAGGAAGTAATCCCTGTAGAATATATTTATCGAAATTATCGCGCAAACATTAGAGAACATGAATTGAGCGTAGACATGATTCCTATTAGATTGGAAGAATTTGACGTAATATTGGGAATGGATTGGTTGTATAACCATGCTGCGATAATTGACTGTCAGAACAAATGTGTGAACCTTCAGACCCGGAGTAAGTCTAAGGTAGTGTTTTATGGTAGCTCATCGCTTAAGCAATCGTGTTGCGTTACGATGATGCAGACCAAGAAATTATTAAGGAAAGGATGTGTAGGTTATCTAGCTTACATCGTTGATACTCGAAAAAAGGGAGTAGAAATTAAGGATATATCCATAGTTAAGGAATTTCAAGATGTGTTTTAAGACGATCTGCCTAGTCTTCTGTCAGATAGAGAAATCAAATTCGTAATAGACTTAGCACCGGGAACGGCACCGATTTTAAAAGCTCCATATCATAAGGCGCTAGTAAAAATGAAGGAATTGATGATACAATTGCAAGAGTTGTTGAATAAGGGTTACATTCGACCGAGTGTGTCTCCTTGGGGAGCACCAGTGTTATTCGTTAAGAAGAAGGACGGATCGATGAGGCTCTATATCGATTATCGAGAATTGAACAGAGTAACGATCAAGAACCGATATCCGCTACCGAGGATAGACGACTTATTTGATCAACTGATGGGAGCAAAGTGTTTCTCAAAAATTGACCTACGAACAGGATATCATCAATTGAAAGTGAGGGATGAGGACATACCAAAGACTGCGTTTCGAACCCGTTATGGACACTACGTGTTTTTGGTAATGTTATTTGGATTGACTAATGCTCCGACAGCATTTATGGACTTGATGAACCGAGTTTTCAAGCCATACTTAGATAAATTTGTAGTGGTTTTTATCGACGACATTTTGATCTACTCGAAGACAGAGGAAGAACACGCCGAACATCTGGAGATTGTTTTGGAGGCACTAAGGAAGGAGAAGATGTATACGAAGTTTTCTAAGTGCAAATTTTGGATGGAGAAAGTTCAATTCTTAGGCCACGTGGTGGAAAAGAATGGAATCTCAGTAGACCCTGCGAAGGTAGAAGCAGTAAGTAATTGGGACCAACCGAGAACACCGACGGAGGTGAGAAGCTTTTTAGGGTTAGCTGGGTACTATCGAAGATTCATCCAAGATTTTTCTAAGATAGCAACCCCGTTGACCAATTTGACTAGAAAGACGGTGAAATTTTTATGGACCGACAAATGCGAAGAAAGTTTTCAAGAACTGAAAAGGAGATTGAGCGAAGCACCTATGTTATCACTACCAGATGATGCGAAAAATTTTGTGGTGTATAGTGATGCATCGCACAAGGGACTTGGTTGTGTGCTAATGCAGCACTGAAAAATTATGGCGTATGCATCACGACAACTTAAGGATTACGAAAAACGATACCCTACTCACGACTTAGAGTTAGCGGCAGTAGTTTTTGTGTTAAAAATATGGAGGCATTATTTGTATGGGGAAAAATGTGAGATATACACGGACCACAAAAGTCTGAAATATATCTTCACACAAAAAGAGTTGAATATGCGGCAGAGAAGGTGGTTAGAATTAATCAAAGACTATTACTGTGATATTCTTTATCACCCGGGAAAGGCAAACGTGGTTGCCGATGCTCTGAGCAGGAAAGGAAGGGAGAAGTTATTTAATTTGACGACTCAGGAAGAGTTGATAAGAGAGATGGAGAAATTGAAAATAGAAGTGCAAGGACCAAAAAAGTCTGGTGAGAGGTTGTTTGTAGTGGAAGCTCATCCGACATTGTTGGATAGAGTAAAGGAAGCCCAGGAAAAGGATAAAGAGTGTGAGAAAATCCGAAAGAGGATCACAGAAAAGGAGAAAGAGAAATTTTGAATGGATAAAGACGGTATTTTGAGATTTGAAGAAAGAGTATGGGCACCAGCGGTAACCGAGTTGAGGGAAGAGATTTTGCACGAGGCACATAATACGACATATTTCGTTCATCCGGGAGGCGCTAAGTTGTACCGAGATTTGAAGCAACATTTTTGGTGGCCTAATTTGAAACGGGAAGTCGCAGAGTGCGTTAGTAGATGTTTGACTTGCCAACGCGTTAAAGCAGAGCATCAACGGCCGAGTGGTTTACTACAACCGTTAGAAATACCAGAGTGGAAATGGGAGCATATTACAATAGACTTCGTGGTAGGACTTCCAGTTACACAGAAAGGTTATGATGCTATTTGGGTTATCGTGGATCGACTAATGAAGACCGCACATTTTCTAACAATCAAGATCCACTACAGTTTGAACCAATTAGCGAGTCTGTACGTAAAGGAGATTGTTTCACGACATGGAGTGCCGGTATCTATTGTCTCTGATCGAGATCCGCGCTTCACGTCAAATTTTTGGAAGAGTTTGCAAGAGAGAATGGGAACAAAGTTGAGGTTGAGTACTGCTTACCATCCTCAGACCGATGGACAGAGTGAGTGAACGATACAAACGCTGGAGGACATGCTTAGGACTTGTGTGATGGATTTTAAGGGAAATTGGGATGACCACCTACCCTTAGTCGAATTTGCGTATAATAATAGTTACCATGCGAGTATCGGCATGCCACCGTACGAAGCTCTTTACGAAAGTAAATGAAGAACGCCATTATGTTGGGATGAAGTCGGAGAGCGACGAATACTCGGACCAGAGTTAGTTCAACAAACCGCAAATGTGGTGACAGTGATAAGAGCCAGACTAGTAGCAGCTCAAGACCGCCAGAAAAAGTACGAAGATTTGCATCAGCAGGACCGAGACTTTAAAGTTGACAGCTTCGTATTCTTGAAGGTATCTCCATGGAAGGGAAAGATCCGTTTCGGCAAGAAAGGAAAATTGAGTCCAAGATTTATAGGACCGTTCGAGATACTAAAGCGAGTGGGCGAAGTGGCATACAAAGTTGCATTACCACCCGAGTTGGAGCACATCCACAACGTGTTTCACATTTCTGTGTTGCGACCGTACAAGGCCGACTACAAGCACGTGATTTCTTACGAGCCCATTCAAGTAGAGAAGAACTTGGCATATGAAGAGATTCCTATCCAGATATTAGATAGGAAAGAGCAAACCTTGAGAAATAAAATTATATCTTCTGTAAAAGTACTTTGGCGTAACCACGATGTCGAGGAGGCAACGTGGGAGTTAGAAGATAGAATAATAAGGGACTATCCCCATTTATTTGTGTAACCTTGTAGCAATTCTAGGACAAAATTTTTATAAGGGGGGGAGGATGCAATACCTGAGAATTTCCGAATATTATTAAATAAATATATTAATGGAAATGAGAATTTATTTGAATATAAATGATTTTGTGTTATGAGATGAATTAATTCAATTATATAAAATTGAATAATTATAATAATTGAGAAATTGATGGAGTTTGCGATAAACTCATTGATAGACTTGTGTGGCACAGTGACATAATATAAGAATGATTATATTAATTTAAGCAAATAATTAATCTATATTAATTGTAGAATATTAATTAATTGTCATCGTAGAATAATTAATTATTATGGAATATTAACTGTGATTGATTAATAATATGTGATTATTATTATTGCAAGAAATATAATAATAATAAACCATTTGTTTATAACTGTGCTGAGATTTATAGTTGTTAATGTGATAATTAATCATATAAGTGTTAATCGATTATTATGGAAATTAATAATCAATGAGGAATGGATTAATTAATATTATTATTAATTAATTAATGAGATAAATAATTTATTTGTTTGACAAATAAGTAAGGTATTAATATAATAAGAATATATTAATTGATATGTGCAAATGTGCAATACTTGAATATATAAGGTATATGGAATATAACTATATTATATAGTGTAGAGAAACACTTAAGTGTGACCATGCAAGTATACATAAACTATATGTTATGATCAACTAAACTATGTGAGTTACATGAATTATGTGTATATGACAATATGTATGTAAGTATACATTAACATAATATGAATATATTGTAATCAATTGTTGATTGTAGAATTTAATAATGTGATAGTATCCGATTAAATTATACCGGTGTAATATAATGTACATGGATCATATGTGTGAAATTACACTTATTACAGTATGTGAATTACATTGTGACATTTTAATTACAACATAAGAATGTATTATTTATACAAATACAACTTGGATATAAATATATGTATATGGATATATATATATATATATGAAATGTGCATAGTAAAATAAGTATTATATATATATATATATATATATATATATATATATTAGTGTTGCAAATGCTGATAATTCCTTGTCCCAATATAATAGTCACTCTCCTTCTCCTTCACGTGTATGGTAAAAAGGCTAAGGCCTATTCTCCCCAATCTTCTCCCAAGCTTAGCTAGCAATGATCAATGGGGAGTGGTTTTGATGATGAGATTTACCAACCATTTACCAACTCCCTCTTAACCACCATTCAATCTAACATTCTCATTGGTTTAAATTGAAGGACAATCACATTGTCTGTATATTTGAAGTTCTACAAATAGTAGCCATGTTTCTTCAATTTGATTTGCTGAGAATTTTGCTAAGTGTTGGATTGAGAGTGTTGTGAGTTTGTTAGCAAGATAGTCATAGAGGGAGAAATTTCAATTTCAGCAAGTTCATTTCATATAGCAAAGGTATAAGATTGCTTCATGTTCTTCATTTTCAGTTTCTGTCAAAATTTTATTTCTTGATTTTGGTTGCAAGGCATGCTAATTGAATTATAGAATGGTTATTAGTTGTTATATAGACCTAGTAACATGTTACTATATAATGTAGCATGTTTAAAAATCGAATCGGTGAAGTAATTTTGTGAATTGGACTGATAACTGTCGAAGCAGACTGTAGTCCGGCCAGAACCAGTGGTGGCGCAGCTGCGCCGGTTTGACCTTGGCATGCTGCGCAGGACACTGTCTGCAGTTTTTGATTTCCAGCTTTATTCTGCTAAGTGTAAATTATTGAGATAAATTAGAACAAGCATGCTAGCATGAGTGGTACATATATATAGGTATACTAAGGTAATATAAGCATGTTTTACTAAGAGTTACACGCATACTTATAGTTTGAGATAAACTTAGCGTTTTATAAACAAACTTCGAATTTGAAAACGAACTCGATATATATACTTGCCATGTTAACATTCTGACCTTGCAAGCATATTAGTATGATTTAAGGATGTATGAAAAGCATGCTAACTCGCGAATATAGGTTCCATAATAAAATGTGAACATGTGAACCTTACTAATGCACATTCCTAACAAAAATATAAGTTTTGAAAAGAAACTTTGACATGCTATGACCATGTTGATATTCTGATCTTATAAGCATGTTTATATGGCCGTGAAATGCATGTCGGACATGATAACATATGTATGTATATAGCATGAACATGTTAGGCCTTATTAGCAAGCTTTACTAATGAAAATATGAGCTTTGAACGTGAACTTTGATATGTTATGTCGAGAGTTAGAATCTGATAATTTTGAACGTGTTTGATGGTAATCTTAGACTCACTAATGTATCATACATATATACCTACCATGCTAGATATCGTGAAATCAAGATAGGCCTAAGTGAAGCATGTCTTCAAACTAATAACTATGATAGTTACATGTATGAAATGTGAATACTCATAAGCATGCCTAAACACGCGTTATATGATTATCTTAAGTGTTTTGAAAGCGAGCATGATAGGCTTTGTAAATTTCATGACCTTGAATGACCGTAAGTGTCGACTTAGAATCTATATCACATATGTTTGGAACAAGGGAAGGTTATACGAATATAAAAAAACTCTTTAACATGTATATATACTATGTGATATATGTGAATCCGATTTTGACGGTTAACTTATGGGAATGCCATAACTTGCTAAAATAAAATATATTTAGTATTGATTGTGGTCTTATGTGATATTAATAATATGAGAGTATGTTTACTATTTGTGGTAGTCTCACATAATAGTAATAATATATGAAGATGACTAACTTGAGAAGAGGAACGTTAATGATAAAAGACATTAAAAGTCGAGACTTGTGAAATTATATTATACTGTATAACTGTGTAACTAGGTCAAGACTTAGCTTATGTGTTAATCGTATATACGAGATGAGATATAATGTTAAACTCTATGACTAATGGATATCATATATACGTAACTATATTACGATAGGATTTGAAAAGTGATGATTAAATTTCGGGGATAAACTACGCTTAAGACAAGTTTCCTAACTGACACTCTTTTACGGTGCAAGTATTCTATCCTTGTACAATGCAAGTTATCTTACTTACTCGTTCATTGAGCTAGTATATTTAAAACTCTTGTGAAAGCTATTATTTATGTTGAACTTGGTATTGTTCTTGAATATTTTGAAAGTGTCTATGCCATTCGATTCGGCTAGACTATATGCATGTTTATAAGAAAACTGTCCAAACCTTTTTATTGGTGCGAAAATCTGAAAACTGAGTTGAACAACCCTTATGGTAAGAGGAGTGTTTATTGTTGGAAGCCCCAACACACGCGTGATTATTACTGTGGTGTTATGCATAACATAGAGTATTGTAGACTGATCATCTATCATACTTATTTCTTTTGGGTTATCAGTTTAATATTGATGATTCTTGTAGATGTTCGATAGTCCTTAGTGACTACTCAGTATAAATTATTTTATCTAGTTGGATACGTTGATAGCCTTTGAACTCATATATATCTGTTGATCTATATTGAATTTCACATTCCAAAGATTTGATTCAAGAATTGTTGATATTCGTTGTTCATGATATTGTTCTGAAACTCTGAATTATCTTAGAGATTATACTTTGATATTTCAAACTCGTGATATAATACTCATCACCCTTATTGTATATTACTTGCTGAGCAAATTGTGCTCATTCTTGCTTTCCCTACAACTTTTCAGTGAAGGCAGAGCAGGGCGAACCTTCGAGTGTTGATAAGGGCAAGGGCAAGGCTACCAACTAGCTTGTTCTTTTATGTTTAAAATTGTTATGTTGTATTAAGACTGTCTTCAGACTATGTTTAAGCTTAAGAAGGTTTATGTAATAAGTCTTTATTCGATATTATTATGTAATCTATTTAGTACTGTAGGTTGCGAGACTTGGGGAGAATAATTATAATAAATCATTATAAATTATTCTAGATTAGATCTTCCGCTATGAATGTGTGATTTTAGTTATTATTGTATTACCATGAGCACATGACGAACTGAATTCGAGCGACCCCGTGACGGTCCTGGAATTTGGGGGCGTCACAATACCTATACATACCTCACTATTCTAAGAATATGATGAGAAAGTAAAAAGATGGTTATATAAACCTAGTTAGAAAACAATATACAATTGTTCTTATACTAGCATATGAAATGTATGGAAGTGTATAACTGACGAGTGTGAACTCTATGATTAATATAACTGTGTAGGATTACACGAAGTGCAGATATCTATAAGAAGTTAAGTCGTAGTTGTTAAACTACGAGTTAGGAAAGTCTTTCAGTTCCTATTTGATACATGAATTCAATAACTGTTAGTTGAATTATATTATGCTATGATGATGTGAACTTATATATGAACTATATATGAGATATGCATGAGATTGAAAGTTGATCTTTGATGATATGCTTGTTATGTGAGAAGTAACATGCGTAGTAAATATAAATTGATTTTAAATGCATGAACTGAGTATGATGTTATATGTTATGTGATGCATGAAAATCGTTAGAATTGCTGAGCTGTCGAGCTCACTCTTGCAAATAACCATTTTTGCAGGTTAAAGACTCATGATAAAGATTTCGTGCTACTTGATTGATAAAGTTAAATAGTATCGCAACAAAGATTACTATTTAGATTATTTGCTTGAACCATGTTTAGGTTCTAGGAGATGTATATGATTGTAGTTTACAATGTCGAATACATGTTGAGCTGTAAAGTTGAACTATCAATAAATATAGGGAATATCGAATTGAGATGTAAAGGTTTACACGATAATTCGAATAGGATGAATCATATCATATAATTGATTCAAGGATTTCTAATCGATTCAAGTTGTGAAGTCAATAAAAGATTTTATTCAAAGAAGATTGAAAAAGTTTAAGTTATTCCGCATTTTTATAACATCGAATATGATGTATAGACAGGGATAGTAAATGATCAATATTGTGACTTATAAAAGTGAAGGGTCATTGTAAAAGATCCTAGAAAAGAAAAGAATTTATATTCTAAATTGTAATAAAGAAAGTTTTATTCTTTAAGTTATGAATAAAAGATGTAATAGTTTGATGATAGTAGTATCGTGACACACCGGATCCGAGGTTCGAAGGGACCCAGATTTTGGGGCATCACAGGTTGGTATCAAAGCTGTAGGTTATAAACCTTAGGTAAGTGTACCTTAGACTATAACCAGAGAAAGGGAAAGATAAGATTTAAAATATATATACGTAAAGATTCAAAGAAGAATCTTGAAGTATTTAGAGAATGAGAACCAGGAGTTACCTGACTCCGGTAATGAAAATGTTAAGACGATGTCTATAAGATGAATATGACAAAGATAATGAGAATGAAATCGAATGTAGTTTAGTTGATAATAGGGAAAGAACCCTAATGTAAACCAATGATCACGACGTGATCAGATTGAACTATGAAATGATAAATAGTCTATAACGACTAAGTGGTTATAGCTTGGTGCTATGAGAGAATGTACTATGAAATAGTACGAGATAAACTCATGAGGAGTTGTATGTGATGAAATGTAGAAATTTTGTAATAATCAAAGAGCAAGTGAATGGGTAAGATAGAGTTAAGTGTAGGATTTTCATTGAGGACTCATGTGATGGCTTAGTTGTACAAACTTTTGTATGGGCAGAGGTTTTGTGCTTACGCTAAATGCATCACATTGATAATCATTGGAATGTTGGTGTCACGCTATCATTATACATATGGCGAAAAGGTGATTCTTTTCTCATATTTATTTTGATAGATAGAGATTTTTAAGATTAAATTAGATAATATTAAGATTAGGTGTGAGTTCTTAAGACTCATGCCTATGACAAGTTTGTGACTCATAATCATATGAATTTTTGAGCCCCTAAGCGTATGGACAGTCCCTGATTAGTTCTTGGACTACGTATTGCTAGGACAAGTTCCTAAAATTGTATTATTATGGTAAGTTCTTGAACTTCCATGGTGTGGTAAGTTGATGAACTATACTGGGAATGGATATATTATATATATAGTATTAAGAGTTTTGATATAGTAAACATTGATGGTATAAAAGATTGATAGAATGATGAAGCAATGGAGTAAGAGATTGTAGTTGATGGAGAAATTTGGATTTTTCTAAATCTTCTAGCTATGCTAGATTTTCAAAATTTATTGACTTCGTGCTAGTGTTTACACTTCTGTTTTCTAGAGAAAACATTGGGCCAAATGACTGTGACACCCCCCCAATCCGGGTCTTCTAACCCCAGTCCGGTCGTCACGAAACAATACTAAACATCCACCTTTAAATAACATACGATAACTAAAGTGCGAAATATAATAAACGTACATCGTTCATTCAAAAGGTGTTACTAGTCCCAAGATTCGATAACCTTAAATACAAACATACAAACATTACCCTAGAATAGTCATTAGGGTTCATATTACATAACAGTAAGTTAATTAAACATAAAGATAAAGTCTGCTCCTTGCAAACTAATCCTACATCTTCCCTTTACCCTTGTCCTTCCTTGAAGTCTCGGGCTTAACTGCAATATAAGTCATGATATAGCAAGAATGAGCAACAAGTTTGCTCAGCAAGTTTAAATACAATAATAAAGGATATATCATAATGAATAGAAAATATCTGACAATGAATTCAACAATATGAATATCGAAAGCAAGAATAATAATTGCTTTTAGAATAACTGATAGTCAAGTATACTTCAAACTATAAAACTCCAACAGAATCAATAGTTGATTGACCCTTTGGTTACTGGCTACAGAATAGTACTTGAGGGGATCAGCCTCGCGTACGCTATGTATATGCATAACATTCAACTCTGCTGTTTGTATCTTATATTAGATACCTGGGGTACTCCCCTATATATAAGGGGTGTTCTTTTCAGTCTAAGAATCCATACCATCAATTGGTCTGGATATCTTTTATAAAACTTCATACAATTTTCTGACCGAACAAGGGTTCAGACTCTATCTGACGCAGTTCAAGAATTATAGAACTTTTAAATAAGGTACAAGTCCAAGACTGTACAAACTCAAGTGCACCAAGTGCGAATATCAATAAAATCGATGTGGAATAATGGTAAAGAAATTAAACCACTTAATAGCATGCTTGGAAATAAAGTTCAACCTTTAAATAATTAACTGTCAATACGATAATAACCTGCTCAATAGAATATGAGAAGGATAGGAACTTGCACAATAAAGAGTGTAAGGGAACTTGCATTCAAATCAAGTGAAGTTAAGAAATTCGCTTACACGATTCATTGAATAAAGTAGTGCAAGAATTTAGGATACTTGCCTGTTTGCTCAGCTACGATTAAGTTCTAGCTTTAATTAACTTGCGTCGAAACAACCTAACATTAATAAGTCGGCCTTTCAATTAGTATGTGTAAACTAATACGAGTCTACACTTACAAGAATCTGCTTATCATATTAATCTATCCATAATTCACGTAAGTCAATCTAATCATGTCATAGATTTAATAACTTTAGATTATCTAGTTACTATGCATCAATATAGCACTTCAAGTTATAAGTCAACACACATGCTTATAAGTTTTATAAACTCAAGTTCGAAACTAGCATGCTTATCTTAATCTAATTCAAAGTAATGTTTTCATGCCGGTAATTCACATACTTTAACTAATACAAGTTCATGCTTCAAAGTTGATTACTAAAGTCATGTTATCACATAACAAGGCTAAAAAATATTTAATATGTATGCTCGAGTATACTACACACATATACTTTAATCACGTAGTTCATGCTTCAGAAATTCGTTTCTGATGAATACGTGCATATGCGAAATTCACGCTTTGACCAAACGAGGTCTATGTTAATATGCTTATAGGTATAATGAACTTTAATACACATGCTTGTATAATCAATACGTAATCCACATGGTATTTGATGTCATTATCCTTCACATTTTACGTTTTCATCAAAAGTTGCACCAAATCAACATGGGTAACATAATACAAGTAAAGCGTCTCATAGTCATGACTCACATGTATTAGAATGCATATCTAAACCACATGAAAGCTCTCATATGGTCAGAAATCACAAGGCAAATTCCTTGGTCAAGTTTTCTTTTTAAAGTTCTTAAGTTTCTCTTTTGAAATCACTAGAATCTTGCAATCACGTATGCTAGTGTGTGAACACACCTTGAACATGCATTTCATGTCAATGTAAACCATACTATCATGCTTATAAAATTAGAATATGTACATGCTACTTACGTGTCTAAGTTCACAATCGAAACAATAAGTTTCATTTCAAAACTATAAGTGTTGAATCAATCATGTGTACTAACATTGTTATACATGCTCATACTACATGAAGGTATTCATATAGGTGTGCTAATCCAGTTTACATGCTTAACCAAAAAGGGTACCATCAAGATAGCACAACCAGAACGAAACAGAAAACAAAAATCCTAGTGCAGGCCCGGCGCAGCTGCGCCGCTGGCCAGTACAACACTGGCGCAGCTGCGCAGTTGCCTGGGCTGACCAGGAACTACTTCTGCTTGGTAGGAGCTTAAACCCAACTCAGAGATTGCAAACGAATTCTATTCTAACATGATATTTTGCAATTCTAAGATAACATAACAACTTATAATACATAGCAAGGATTCTCCAATCAAATGGTCATTCAATTTCGCATAATCAAGAATTAGATAATGAAGAACAAGAATGGAAACTATAGAAATTATACCTCTGTTATATGGCTTTGCTACTAAACAGATTCTATAATGCTATTATGATACTCTCCCTTAAATCAAATAAAATACTCAACAAATGAATGAAGGAGAAGAGAGGCTTTATTTATAACCAATTCCTTACATGGTCCATGCTTTTGCTCTCCATTTCAAAACAATGGGAATAAGAATTGTATGAGGAATAATTGAGAGTAGTTAGAACCCATCATAATGCCCACTTCCCCCATAATTATTGGCTACAATTGATGAATTTGAGAGAAGGAGTAGACATAGTGTTGGCTACCTAGCTTCTCACGTGAAGAGGAAATGGCTCTTATTATGGGACAATGTAAACTAAGCAATCTTGTAAATGGGTGTATATCATATATGTCCCATACTTGTTACAAAATAAATACACTAGATAGTATAATATATATACACATAGTATAATATAATGTTACTTCTAATGAGCAATTGTTGATATAATATATCAAGCAGTATACATACATATAATCCATGTATATTTTCTATTAACACTAAAGATAATTCAATCATGTATTGTCCATTCTTCCATTACCATAATTGTTATTATTATAATTATAATAACTTATTAAAAATTATTATCAAATAACAATAGTTTATTGATATTAATATAAATTGATAGGGTATCATATTAATGTCTATTCATACATAATATGTAACTCACATAATGTCATTAATCATACTATATAGTCTACATATATAATATATAGACGTATTAATGTGTCACCTTGTACTATATATAATATATAGTTAACTATCATATATTGCAAGGTTTACTTATCACATGCTTGTATAAAATAATTAACCAAGTAAATATAATATTATTATATTCATTAATGCCTTACTCATTAATTATTATTCATTCATAATAATTATTAATCAACACATTATCAATTAATTACTCATAATTGCGATTAATCATTATGTTCAATTCCTGACACTATATTCAAATAAATTGAATATTTAATTATTTAACAACCTTATCAATTCTTTGATATATTAAAGTCTTAGGGTTAGTCCACTAATTTAAATAATCCATTAGTGACTCCCTTTAATTATTTCTCAAATTCACATAATCACATAAGGTTTAAATAAGTTCATAAAACTAACTCATTAAAATTTAAATCACATATTAAATTAATAATGGAGTTTAAAATTCTCGGTCATTACATCCCTTCCCCCTTATAAAAATTCTATCGTTGGAATTGTAAAAATAAGGTTACTCAAATAAAAACGGATAATTTGCTCTCATTTTCTCTTCTAGCTCCCATTTAGCCTCCTCGACTGCATGATTTCTCCAAAGAATCTTAACAGAATGAATGATCTTATTCCTCAGCTTCTGTTCCTTCCTATCTAGTATCTGGATAGGAACCTCTTTGTATGATAAGACTTTCTTGACTTGGATAGGTTCATAGGAGATAACGTGCTTGTAGTCTGGTTTATACGGCCGCAACACTGACACATGAAACACGTTGTGAATGTGCTCAAGTTCAGGAGGTAACGCCACCTCGTACGCCACTTCACCGACTCGCCTCAGAATCTCGAACGGTCCTATGAACCTAGGGCTTAACTTGCCCTTCTTCCCAAAATGAATCTTCCCCTTCCAGGGAGATACTTTCAGAAAAGCATAGCTTCCTAATTCAAATTCTTTCTTCTTGCAATGCAAGTCCGCATACTTCTTCTGGCGATCTTGAGCCGCTACCAGCCGTGCTCTTATCACCTTGATAATCTCTATAGTCTGCTGTACCAATTCTGGTCCCAACAGTCGACGTTCTCCAACTTCGTCCCAACACAATGGTGTTCGACATTTTCTCCCATATAGCGCCTCGTACGGTGGCATTCCCATACTAGCGTGAAAACTATTATTTGTACGCAAACTCTACTAATGGAAGGTGATCCTCCCAACTACCCTTAAAGTCCATTACACAAGCTCGGAGCATGTCTTCAAGTGTTTGAATTGTTCTTTCTCTTTGCCCATCGGTCTGCGGATGATACGCGGTACTCATTCGTAACTGTGTCCCCAATCTCTCTTGAAGACTCTTCTAGAAATTCGACGTGAATCGCGGATCTCTATCTGATACAATAGATACCGGAACCCCATGTCTTGAGATAATTTCCTTGACATATAATCTGGCTAGCTGGTCTAAACTATACTTAATCTTAATCGGCAGAAAGTGAGCTGACTTCGTAAGACGATCTACAATTACCCATATGGCGTCGTGCCCTTTCTTCGTTGCCGTAAGTCCCACCACAAAATCCATCGTGATGTGCTCCCATTTCCATTCTGGAATCTCTAATAGTTGTAATAACCCGCTTGGTCATTGGTGCTCTGCCTTGACTCTCTGACAAGTTAAACACCTACTTACGCATTCTGCAACTTCCCTCTTCATGTTTGGCCACCAAAAGTGATGACGCAAGTCTTAGTACATCTTTGTGCTTCCTGGGTGTATCGAGTATCTCGTATTGTGTGCTTCTTGCAAAATCTCTTCTCTCAGTTCCGATACTAACGGTACCCAAATTCGTCCTTCAAACCTTAGCAGTCCAATGCTATCAATCTTGAATTTTAAATCATCACCTTCAACAATCCGCTTCTTGATCATATCACAATCTTTGTCCTTCTCTTGTGCCTCCTTAACCTTATCTAATAAAGTCGGGCTCGCTGTTACTGTAAATAATTTCTCGTTGGTCACCATCGGATACTTAACCTCCAAATCTAGTCGTTCGAAATCTTTCACTAACTTTTCTTGAACGGTTAACTTCAATAACTTCTCTCTGCCTTTTCTGCTCAAGGCATCTGCCACTACATTTGCTTTGCCTGGATGGTACAGAATCTCATAATTATAATCTTTGATCAATTCTAGCCATCGGCGCTCCCTCATGTTTAATTCTTTCTGCGTGAAGATATACTTCAGACTCTTGTGGTTCGTATATATCTCACACTTCTCACCATACAAATAATGCCTCCAAATCTTCAAGGTAAAAACTATTGCTGCTAATTCCAGGTCATGAGTCGGATAACCCTTCTCATAATCTTTCAGCTGACGTGAAGCGCACACAATGACCCTGCCGTATTGCATCAGTACACAGCCAAGACCCTTGTGTGACGTATCACTATACACTATGAACCCTCCCGCGTTATCCGGTAAAGCTAACACAAGTGCTTGACTAAGCCTCTTCTTCAATTCTAGGAAACTCTCTTCACACTTCTCCGTCCAAACGAACTTAACTGTCTTTCTGGTAAGATTAGTCAACGGCGATGCTAATTTCAAAAAATCTTAGATGAATCTTCGATAGTATCCCGCTAATCCTAAGAAACTCCTGATTTTTGTTGGCGTCTTCGGCTGCTCCCAATTGATAGCCGCTTCTACCTTTGCTGGGTCCACCAAAACACCATTTTTATCGATAACGTGCCCCAAAAACTGCACTCTTAGCAACCAAAATTCACACTTGGAGAATTTTGCATACAACTTCTCTCTCCTTAATGTCTCCAACACTATTCGAAGATGCTCGGCGTGTTCTTCCTCCGTCTCTGAATACACCAGAATGTCATCGATGAATACGACAACGAACTTATCCAAATATTGTTTGAACACTCTGTTCATCAAGTCCATAAATGCTGCCGGCGCGTTCGTCAATCCGAATGACATTACCAGAAACTCAAAGTGTCCATACCGAGTTCTGAATGCCATCTTTGGAATATCCTCCGGCCTCACCTTCAGTTGATGATAACAGGTCCTCAAGTCAATCTTTGAAAAGTACTTCGCCCTCTTCAACTGATCAAACAAATCGCCGATCCTAGGCAATGGGTTCTTGTTCTTAATGGTGACCTTGTTCAACTCTCGGTAGTCGATACAAAGTCTGAGCGATCCATCTTTCTTCTTCATGAATAAGACTGGTGCTCCCCACGGTGATACGCTCGGTCGAATATATCCCTTATCCAATAACTCTTGTAATTGAGCCATCAGTTCTTTCATCTCTACCGGTGCCATACGATACAGCGCTTTGTATACCGGTGCTGTCCCTGGTGCCAAATCAATGACAAACTCAATTTCTCTATCCGGTGGCAATCCTGGAATCTCGTCTTGGAAGACATCAATGAAATCCCTTACAATAGGTATCTGACCCAGTTCACCCTCGACTCGTCGAGTATCAACCACGTGAGCCAAATAACCTACACAACCCTTCCTAAGCAATCTCTGCACTTGCATCATGGTCAGACAATGAGATTGTCTCGGCGATTTATTACCATAAAATACCACCTTCGACTTGTTCGGAGTCTTAAGGTGTACGCACTTCTTCTTACAGTAGTTAACTGCTTCGTGATTCGATAACCAATCCATTCCAAGGATTACATCAAACTCCCCCAAACGAATCGGTATCAAATCCACGTTGAGCTTAAATCCTCGCAATTCAGTATAACAGTTCCTATGAATGTATTCTACAGGGATAATTTCCTTGTTCGCTACTTCTACGTTCATAGGGTGTTCTAATCTTTCATGGGGTAAGTCTAACCGTTTAGCAAATTCTTCAAAAATAAAAGAGCAGGTAGCACCCGAATCAAATAACACATAAGCATCAATATCATTGATTGGGATGATACTTGACACCACGTCCTTGGACTCCACCGCATCCTATATGGTCATGTTAAACGTGCGTGTCGTTGGTCTGTTGGCTTGACTGGCTGGCCCACCGATGCTCAGTCCATTGTTGTTGTTGTTGCGATTGCCGTTAGTTGCATCACCCTTTTTCTTTGGGCAGTCTTTGATTTGATGGTCTGGGGCTCCACACGAGAAACACCCTCCTTTCTGCTTATTCGGACACTAAGGAGCCATGTGCCCCGGTTGTCCACAATGGTAACAAGCGTTCTTTCCCTTCATGTATTCCCCCGAATGATTCTTCCCATAGTTGTTGCACTTTACACTTTTCTTGGCCTCTCCCCCGGACTTGTTACCTCCAGAGGATTGACTCTCCGTCCATTTACGCTTGTTGGGGTTGCTGCCTCCGCTGCTTCCCACTTTCTGTCCTTCCTGACCAATCTTCTTTTCTTGTTTGAATCGAGCAATGGCTTTATTACCTCCTTCGGCAATGATAGCCCTTTCCAGTAGATCAGAGTAAGTCTTAATCTTCATTACCGCGACTACTTTCTGCGCCTATGGTTTCAGTCCTAATTCAAACCTCCTTGCCTTCCTGGCTTCCGTGTTAACCTGATGTGAAGCGAATCGGGCCAACTCGTTAAATCTTGCCGCGTACTTTGCAACAGACATACTACCTTGTTTCAACTCTAGAAATTTAACTTCCATATCCTATTGCGTATTCTCCGAGAAGTAATTCTCGAGAAATAGCTCCTTAAATTTATCCCAAGGAATAACTCCTTCGCCTGCTCGTCCCTTATTGGCCTTCCACCAATAGTTAGCTTCGCCCTTCATTATGAAAGTAGCAAAACTCGTCTTCTGTGCTTCGGCCACTCGTGCGACCTCAAATACTTTCTCCATCTCTTCTATCCAGTTTTGGGCTTCGATTGGGTCTAAGGTTCCCCAGAACTCCGGTGGTCCTACCAATTTAAAGTCCTTAAAGCTCGCCAAGTGATGTCCTGGCTGCCCTGCTGCTGGCTGGGGTCTGTTCTGCATTGCCTCAGTTAACAAGTTAACGAAGTTCTGCATAGGGTCGACATTTTCCCCTCCGCCATTATTAACGAATCCTTCCTCCCTCTGGTTCCGCGGTAGTCTCCTAGGCGGCATGATCCTGAGGAAAGGAAGAAAACATTAGACTTAATGTGATATGCTATTCATGTTAGCGTTAAGAAGTTTAAGACGTCTATCAATCATATTTGATTCAAATAAACAACTTCAGTATCACAATAAAACCCAATGGATCTCCTCAACCCATCACTTACATACTCTACTTGAGTTTTCTACTAAGGTTATAACCTAGGTTTCGCATTCCTAACGTTTATGACCTAATGCTCTGATACCAACCTGTGACACCCCCGAATCCTGGTCCTCTGACCCCGGTCCGGTCATCACGAAACAATACTAAACATCCACCTCTAAAAAACATACGATAACTAAAGTGCGGAATATAATAAACGTATGTCGCTCATTCAAAAGGTGTTACTAGTCCCAAGATTCGATAACCTTAAATACAAACATACAAACATTACCCTAGAATAGTCATTAGGATTCATATTACATAACAGTAATTTAATTAAACATAAAGATAAAGTCTGCTCCTTGCAAACTAATCCTACATCTTCCCTTTACCCTTGTCCTTCCCTAAAGTCTCGGGCTTATCTGCAATATAAGTCATGATATAACAAGAATGAGCAACAAGTTTGCTCAGCAAGTTTAAATACAACAATAAAGGATATATCATGATGAATAGAAAATATCTGACAATGAATTCAACAATATGAATATCGAAAGCAAGAATAATAATTGCTTTTAGAATAACTGATAGTCAAGTAGACTTCGAACTATAAAACTCCAACGGAATCAATAGTTGATTGACCCTTTGGTTACTGGCTACAGAATAGTACTTGAGGGGATCAGCCTCGTGTATGCTATGTATATGCATAACATTCAACTATGTTGTTTGTATCTTATATTAGATACCTGGGGTACTCCCCTATATATAAGGGGTGTTCTTTTCAGTCTAAGAATCCATACCATCAATTGGTCTGGATATCTTTTATAAAACTTCATACAATTGTCTAACCGAACAAGGTTTCAGACTCTATCTGATGCAGTTCAAGAATTATAGAACTTTTAAATAAGGTACAAGTCCAAGACTGTACAAACTCAAGTGCACCAAGTGCGAATATCAATAAAATCGATGTGGAATAATGGTAAAGTAATTAAACCACCTAATAGCATGCTTGGAAATAAAGTTCAAGCTTTAAATAATTAACTGTCAATACGATAATAACCTGCTCAATACAATATGAGAAGGATAGGAACTTGCACAATAAAGAGTGTAAGGGAACTTGCATTCAAATCAAGTGAAGTTAAGAAATTCGCTTACACGATTCATTGAATAAAGTAGTGCAAGAATTTAGGATACTTGCCTATTTGCTCAGCTACGATTAAGTTCTAGCTTTAATTAACTTGCATCGAAACGACCTAACATTAATAAGTCGGCCTTTCAATTAGTATGTGTAAACTAATACGAGTCTACACTTACAAGAATCTGCTTATCATATTAATATATCCATAATTCACGTAAGTCAATCTAATCATGTCATAGATTTAATAACTTTAGATTATCTAGTTACTATGCATCAATATAGCACTTCAAGTTATAAGTCAACACACATGCTTATAAGTTTTATAAACTCGAGTTCGAAACTAGCATGCTTATCCTAATCTAATTCAAAGTCATGTTTTCATTCCGGTAATTCACATACTTTAACTAATACAAGTTCAGGCTTCAAAGTTGATTACTAAAGTCATGTTATTACATAACAAGGCTAAACAATATTTAATATGTATGCTCGAGTATACTACACACATATACTTTAATCATGTAGTTCATACTTCAAAAATTCAATTCTTATGAATACATGCATATGCGAAATTCACGCTTTGACCAAACGAGGTCTATGTTAATATGCTTATAGGTATAATGAACTTTAATACACATGCTTGTATGATCAATACGTAATCCACATGGTATTTGATGTCATTATCCTTCACATTCTACGTTTTCATCAAAAGTTGCACCAAATCAACATGGGTAACATAATACAAGTAAAGCGTCTCATAGTCATGACTCACATGTATTAGAATGCATATCTAAACCACATGAAAGCTCTAATATGGTCAGAAATCACAAGGCAAAGTCCTTGGTCAAGTTTTCTTTTTAAAGTTCTTAAGTTTCTCTTTTGGAATCACTAGAATCTTGCAATCACGTATGCTAGTGTGTGAACACACTTTAAACATACATCTCATGTCAACGTAAACCATACTATCATGCTCATAAAATCAGAATATGAACATGCTACTTACGTGTCTATGTTCACAATCGAAACTATAAGTTTCATTTCAAAACTATAAGTGTTGCGTCAATCATGCGTACTAACATTGTTATACATGCTCATACTACATGAAGGTA
Source organism: Panax stipuleanatus (assembly GCA_020205555.1). Classification (NCBI taxonomy): domain Eukaryota; kingdom Viridiplantae; phylum Streptophyta; class Magnoliopsida; order Apiales; family Araliaceae; genus Panax; species Panax stipuleanatus. The sequence continues at coordinate 61,756,028 of CM035126.1, read as the reverse complement.
TTCATATAGGTGTGCTAATCCAGTTTACATGCTTAACCAAAAAGGGTACCATCAAGATAGCACAACCAGAACGAAACAGAAAACAAAAATTATGGTGCAGGCATGGCGCAGCTGCGCAGTTGCCTAGGCCGACCAGGAACTACTTCTGCTTGGTAGGAGCTTAAACCCAACTCAGAGATTTCAAACGAATTCTATTCTAACATGATATTTTTCAATTCTAAGCTAACATAACAACTTATAATACATGGCAAGCATTCTCCAATCAAATGGTCATTCAATTTCGCATAATCAAGAATTAGATAATGAAGAACAAGAATGGAAACTACAGAAATTATACATCTGTTATATGGCTTTGCTACTAAACAGATTCTATAATGCTATTATGATACTCTCCCTTAAATCAAATGAAATACTCAGCAAATGAATGAAGGAGAAGAGAGGCTTTATTTATAGCCAATTCCTTACATGGTCCATGCTTTTGCTCTCCATTTCAAAACAATGGGAATAAGAATTGTATGAGGAATAATTGAGAGTAGTTAGAACCCATCATAATGCCCACTACCCCCATAATTATTGGATACAATTGATGAATTTGAGAGAAGGAGTAGACATAGTGTATGTGAGAACCCGAATTTTTAGAAATTATTAAATAAGAATTTAATAAATAAAATTCTTAAACTACGAGATGGGTTCGAATAAGAATATATATATGTGATATGAGGTATGTGGTATTATATTACATAGGATAATATGGACTATGTAATATGTGTTTTTGTGATTTATAAATATATTATTAATATATATTGTTATTTATTTTAGAAACGATTCAATTGAGGTAAAGGAGGTGGATAAATTCCTATCAATATTAAATAATTTATAGAATTATTTTATCATAGTAAGTTGGTGACATTAAATATCCTTAATGTATAATCACCATATTCTTGTGTATGTATATTAATAACTAGTATGTTTATAAAATAGGTTATTAATAGCACTTAAACTATCCGTGAATAGGTTTGGATAGTGAAGCATGAGTTAGTTAAGGAATTAACTAATAAGAATAAATATTAGTTAATTTAAGTTGGGAGTTATATTATGGAATAATATAATGAGAGTATTAAACCTTAATTAACTATGATGATATAGTACAGTGTTTAATTTACTTAAGTAAATGAGTGAATTAATATGTGTGTTGAATATGTAATTATAGTTGATACTTTTTATATATATTACTTAGAGTGGTAATATGTGAGAAAGTATAATGTACGAATAACGTTAAATATATATATACGTTATTAAAGGGAGATGAAAATCATTATTTTATTTAAATAAATATTTAATATTTGAAGAAATTATTTTGAGGACAATCTATGGAAAAGAAAGAGAACTAATTATTATATATTTCTAATAAAGGGTATTAAAATAATTTCTAATATTGAATTATTTTAATAAAAGGAGAAAATGTTATTTTTGAATAATAATATCACCTTATATATTTTGTATAAGGTGTGATTGATTAATGTGATAGATATATAACGTATTTGCTATGTGTAATTAAATTGATGAAAATAATTTATTATAATAGAAAATAAACTTATTATCTATTTTCTATATATAATATATGTACATTTGTCGTACATATAGTTATTTGATATTATATTAAGAATAATATCATGAGACAATAAGTAAATTATTTTCTAATAATGAATATCCTTATTTGGAGAAAACATAATATTTTATGTTATGGCTAAATACATAATTTCTAATGTATTTTCAAAAGGAGTTTAATTTATAAAATGAAACTAAGTTATTTTAATAACTTGAGTTGCTATAGTACCGTAAGTGTTATAAATAATATTTGAATATTCTAATTATAATATATTTATATGTGGACCTTGGACTTAATAGTTCTAATTTAATTGAACATGTTATAAGTAGTAATAGGGTGAGAGATGAGTAAGTGATGAGAATAATAATAAGCTTAAGATTAAGCTTGTGGGAGATGCCTTGTGTGGCACGATAGTAGATTTGTTGATGAATTAATTACTTCAAGAACGGAAGAATTATTAATTAAACAATTAAACTATATTAATTGTTAATTTTATTATAATGGTATGTTGAATTATTATTGTTGCAAGTGATAACATGATAATAAGTATATTGTTTATAAATATAATAAGATTTATATTTATTTAATGTGGTAATTAACCATATAAATGTTAATTAATTGTTATGAAGACTAATAATTACATTGGTTGATGAATGATGAATTAATTAATATTTTATTAATTAATTAATTACCATTGAATGTAATAATATATAAACGAGTAGATTATATTTGCTCAACTAGTCGACATATGCAAAAGATGCGATAATTAAACCGTTAGTACATGGTAGCTAACTATATATTATACATATAATACAAGGTGATGCATTAATATGGCTACACATGATATATATATAGACTATATAATAAGATTAGAAAATAAATGTGTGCATGAGGTAATGTGAGTACATGTGTGAGTGAGCTAAGTACCACATGGATATTATAAGGAGTAAGCAATTGTTAATTGATATTATTTTTACTAAGTTATTATAATTATAATAATAACTGTTATGAGGATGAATAATAATGATACCCCATTTGAAATATGTAATTGGTATTAAGGAAAATGTACATGAATTATATGGATGTACCCTTATTTGATTACGTTGTATTTAGAAGGGGCATTGTGACTTAAAAATATACTATGTGTACATATATTATATAACCAAAGTGTATATATATTATGTGTATGGATATATAACCCAAGTGTTATATTACACTTTGCAAGTTGCTGAGTTCCTTGGTCTTGTCCCTAAATGAGAGCCCATTCACGTGAGAAGCTAGCCTACTCTACCTTCCTTCTCAATTTCAGCATTTTAGAGCTAATGAGTATGGGGGGAGTGGGTTTCATAATGGATTTCACCAACTCCTCACCAACTTTTTATTAACCACCATGTTCTTGTTTCTTCTGTTAGTTGAAATTGATGAGCAAAGTCATGGACTGTGTGTTAGAATTTCTATAAGTACAGCCTCTCTTCTTCTATTTTCAAATTGCTGAAATTCTAAGTTGAGTTTGTATATGTTTTCTGAGAATAAGAGTGAGTATACTGATATTGAAGTAGAGTGGTATAGCATCAAGCAATTCATTGCAGAGGTATAACATTTACATCCACGTTCTTCAATTGTTAATTCTTGATTTTTGGATTAAGCACGAATTGGATGTTAAGTGGATTAGAGAACGCTATTAGTTGCTATGATAGCTTATAAACACGTTAGAGCTATTACGTAGCATGTTTAAATTCGAGTTGTTGAAGAAATTCTGAGTTTGGGCTGGTTTCTGTCGAAGCAGAGCAGTCACTGGCTTGGCCGGACACCGGCGCAGCTGCTCCGGGTTTATACCTGGTACCTGCGCAGCTGCGCAGGGTCCTAGGTTCTGTTTTTGGTTAGACCTCGGCGCAGCTGCGTCGGGTTTATGCATGATAACTGCGCAGGGACTGCACCAGCAGCTTTGTGTTCTGTTGTGGTTTCTGTCCATGCTAGCATATGATATCACTTTGGACAGGCTTGAATACTAATTTACTTATTGTGTATGAGATCTTTAATACAACGTACACATTGGTGAGCATGTTAGCACATATTACGAAAGGAAACCTCATGTTTTGTAAAATAAACTTATGGGTTCGAACATGAACTTTGAGGTCGTGTGGCAGTTATAGTTGGTGCTTTCTGTTAAAATCTAGGCATGAGAGTTTGACTTAAATATGCTCGAACATGAGTTTAACATATAGTTGAGAGTCCCTTTTTGCATATCATGACTTGTTTTAGTTACGTAAAGTATGTTTTCTAAAGAAAGTAGGAAGCATTAATAATGAAGTTGACGAAACTTGTGATATTAAATTCTGATAATTAACACAGGCGTATTGTTGAAGTCATGAGTGTATATAAACATGAAGAATGATTCAAGGTTGTATTGCATGTGCTAAACTACTTTTACATCGTTTAAAATGATTTCAAAGGAGAACTATGACTATTTTGTAAACTAAGTTGCTTGAACATGGTATATCTAGATTCTTATATTTTTGAGCCTACATGCTAGTGTTTTAACATCACTTAGATGACATATATGTGCACACACCTTGTTAGACACTATGAAAGTTAGATAAGCATGAATTAGACATATTTTAAAGCAAGAAAAGATGTTAGTCATGCGTATATGATGAAGATATTTGTAAGCATGTGCATTAACATTATTATGACACCTCGCATGTATACATGATGAAAAGAGTAGCCTTGCATGATTAGTTAAGCATGATAAGGATTGTGGAAATAAAACTTAGAAAGTTTAAAAGTAAGATGCACAACATTAAGTCACTTGCATTCTAACTTTATGTGCAAGCAAGATAGAACTTGTAGGCCTCTAGTTATGATTGATATGTGCACCCCGCTAGTTAACCGTATTATGCACTATACGAGCATGTTTTAAAGTAAGTTTTGAAGACAAACTATACTAACTATATGTAAATAGATTAGTGGTAGACGGGTATGTGTATGTGAAGAATGGTAGTAAGTACGTAAGGTTAAAATATACTTATACGTATATAATTATACTAGGAATACGATAAGAATGTGAGACAAAGGTTCTAAGAACCAAGCTAGACAACAATGTAATACTTATTATTATATTGAGAATGTATGGAAGTGTATAACTGATGGGTGTGATCTCTATGATTAATATAACTGTGTAGGATTACACAAAGTGCAGAGATTCTTAAGCAGTTAAGTCGTAGTTGTTAAACTACGAATCAGGCAAGTCTTTCAGTTCCTATTTGATATATGAAATCAATAACTGTTAGTTGAATTATATTATGCTGTGATAATGTGAACTTATATATGAACTCTATATGTGATATAAATGAGATTGAAAGTTGATCTTTGATGATATACTTGTTATGTGAAAGTAACACGCGTAGTAAATATAAATTGTTATTAAATGCATGAACTAAGTATGATGTTGTATGCTATGTGATGCATGAAAACTGTTAGAATTGCTGAGCTGTCGAGCTCACTCTTGCAAATAACCATTTTTTCAAGTTAAGGACTTACAATAAAGACTTCGTGCTTCTTGATTGATAAAGATAGATAGTATCGCATTGAAGAATACTGTTTAGATTATTACTCAAACCATGTTTAGGTTCTAGTAGTTGTACTTGATATTTGTTTACGAGGTTTAATGCTTGTCATACTGTAAAGATGTATTAGATAATACATAGAGGATATTAAGTTAAAATGTATGCGATTATACAGAAATTTGAATAGAGTGAATCATGATATAGTTTGATTCAGGAAAATGTAATGGATTTAAGTTATGGAATCAATAAAAGATTTTGTTCAAGGAAGACTGAAAAAGTTTAAATTATTCTGCATTTTAGTAACATCGAATATGATGTAAAGACGAGATCTTGGATATAAATAGAATTTATATTCTAAATTGTAATAAACAAAGTTGTATTCTTTTACTAATGATTAAAAGATATAATAGTTTGACGATAGTAGTATCGTGACTGCACCGAATTTGAAGTTTTGAAGGAACGTGGATTTGGGGGCGTCACAGGTTGGTATCAAAGCTTTAGGTTATAAACCTTAGGTAAATGTACCTTAGACTATAACCTGAGAGAGTGAAAGATAAGATTAAAATATATACATGAAGATTCAAAGAAGAATCTAGAAATATCTAGAGAATGAGAATCAGGAGTTTCCTAACTCTGATAACGAAAATGTTAAGACGATGTCTATTATATGAATATGACAAGGATAGTGAGAATAAACTCAGATGGATTTTGGTTGATAATAGGGAAAGAACCCTAAGGTATAGCGATGATCACGACGTGATCAAATTGAACTGTGAAATAATAGATAGTCTGTAATGACTAAGTATGTATAGCTTGATGCTATAAGAGAATGTACTATGATATAGTACGAGATGAACTCATGAGGAGTTGTATGTGGTGAAACCTAGAAAGTTCGTAACGAGCAAGTAATAGAGTAAGATAGAGTTAAGTGTTGGACTTCCATTGAGGACTCATGTGATGGCTTAGTTGTACAAACTTTTGTATGGGCAGAGGTTGTGCTTGCGCTGAGTGCATCACATCGATAATTATTGGAATGTTAGTGTCGCGGTATCATTATACATATGGCGGAAAGGTGATTCTTTCCTTATGTTTATTTTGATAGATAGAGATTTCTAAGGTTAAATTAGATAATATTAAGTTTAGGTGCGAGTTCTTAAGACTCATGCCTATGACGAGTTCGTGACTCATAATTGTAAGGTGGGACCCCTCAGCGAATGGACGACTTTGGTCTGACTAGGATACGTTCCTCAACCCATATAATTATGGTAAGTTCCTGAGCTTCCATGGTGTGGTAAGTTGGTGAACTATACTGAGAATAGATGTATTATATAAGAGTTTTGGAATAGTGAGCATTGATGGTAGTAAGAGATTGAATTGATGGAGAAATTAGATTTTTCCCAATTCTTCTAGCTATGCTAGATTTTCAAAATTTATTGACTTCGTGCTAGTGTTTGCACTTCTGTTTTCTTGAGAAAAACATTGAGTCAAATGACTGAACCAATGGATTTTAAAAACAACACCGTTATTCGTATGTCTACGCTATTTGTTTCGGCTAAGACAAAAATAATTTAAAAATCTTTCAAAATGTATTTTGACCATGTGCATCATTTGATATGGTGTAGGATGGTAAAACGATGGAGTCATTAATGCAATCGAACCTAGTGTTGAAAGTGATCGTAAAATCGTCAGCCCATTATGGTATGATGTATTATGGCAAAGTCATAAAATGGCGGAATCCTCAACGTACTACTAATCTGGTATGGTATCATGACGTCATAAAAGAATTTTTGGTTTTCTTTCGAATTATGAAAACTTGACTAAATTATTTTGATTGATGTCCGAATTATTGATAAGAGTCTAAGCTAATTGATTCGGCTAGGAAACTGTTGAAAAGTGATTATAGAGTTCAAGCATTCTTGTGTATTTGTGCCAAACCCGATTGCTCTGGTGCGAATTGTGATGTTGAAAAGCTGAGGTGAACAACCCTATAAGGGAACATGTTTTCGGGGACAATGGTTCCGAGCGTAACGCATATAGTCGTTACAAAACACTACGTTGCGGCCCAACGTAGTGGTACAATAGGTCGGCCACCTAGTGTACGCGTGGAGGGTGTTTTCAGTCTTTGTGATTGATAAACACTCTGGTTTGCAATGTGAAGAATTGTGTTGAAGCATTAGTAAACCTGTGAAAAAGTTCACGGTCTTGTGACCCCTCAGCATAAATTTGGAATCTGAGTTATTCATACTACTTCTCGATTATCAAAAAATCGTGGAAGATTCTTATTATTCTTAAGGATGAATGTAGTAAGTAGATGCTCCTTAGAAAGGAGAAAGTGATAGGATGTGATTGAAAAAGTTATAATAATAAAACTTTCGAAAAGAGAATGAATAAAATTTTTCAAAAGAATATGTAATAATCAGAATGACACCGAGTAGAGGAGGTTTCGGTGATTCCGAGGACGGAATCCCTATACGGGAAAGGGGATGTGAGAACCCGAATTTTCAGAAATTATTAAATAAGGATTTAATAAATAAAATTCTTAAACTACGAGATGGGTTCGAATAAGAATATATATATATGTGATATGAGGTATGTGGTATTATATTACATAGGGTAATATGGACTATGTAATATGTGTTTTTGTGATTTATAAATCTATTATTAATATATATTGTTATTTATTTTGAAACGATTCAATTGAGGTAAAGGAGGTGGATAAATTCCTATCAATATTAAATAATTTATAGAATTATTTTATCATAGTAAGTTGGTGACATTAAATATCCTTAATGTATAATCACCATATTCTTGTGTATGTGTATTAATAACTAGTATGTTTATAATATAGGTTATTAATAGCACTTAAGCTATCCGTGAATAGGTTTGGATAGTGAAGCATGAGTTAGTTAAGGAATTAACTAATAAGAATAAATATTAGTTAATTTAAGTTGGGAGTTATATTATGGAATAATATAATGAGAGTATTGAACCTTAATTAACTATGATGATATAGTACAGTGTTTAATTTACTTAAGTAAATGAGTGAATTAATATGTGGGTTGAATATGTAATTATAGTTGATACTTTTTATATATATTACTTAGAGTGGTAATATGTGAGAAAGTCTAATGTATGAATAACGTTAAATATATATATACGTTATTAAAGGGAGATGGAAATCATTATTTTATTTAAATAAATATTTAATATTTGAAGAAATTGTTTTGAGGACAATCTATGGAAAAGAAAGAGAACTAATTATTATATATTTCTAATAAAGGGTATTAAAATAATTTCTAATATTGAATTATTTTAATAAAAGGAGAAAATGTTATTTTTGAATAATAATATCACCTTATATATTTCGTATAAGGTGTGATTGATTAATGTGATAGATATATAACATATTTGCTATGTGTAATTAAATTGATGGAAATAATTTATTATAATAGAAAATAAACTTATTATCTATTTTCTATATATAATATATGTACATGTGTCGTACATATAGTTATTTGATATTATATTAAGAATAATATCATGAGATAATAAGTAAATTATTTTCTAATAATGAATATCCTTATTTGGAGAAAACATAATATTTTATGTTATGGCTAAATACATAATTTCTAATGTATTTTCAAAAAGAGTTTAATTTATAAAAGAAAACTAAGTTATTTTAATAACTCGAGTTGCTATAGTACCGTAAGTGTTATAAATAATATTTGAATATTCTAATTGTAATATATTTATATGTGGACCTTGGACTTAATAGTTCTAATTTAATTGAACATGTTATAAGTAGTAATAGGGTGAGAGATGAGTAAGTGATGAGAATAATAATAAGCTTAAGATTAAGCTTGTGGGAGATGCCTTGTGTGGCACGATAGTAGATTCGTTGATGAATTAATTAATTCAAGGACGGAAGAATTATTAATTAAACAATTAAGCTATATTAATTGTTAATTTTATTATAATGGTATGTTGAATTATTATTATTGCGAGTGATAGCATGATAATAAGTATATTGTTTATAAATATAATAAGATTTATATTTATTTAATGTGGTAATTAACCATATAAATGTTAATTAATTGTTATGGAGACTAATAATTACATTGGTTGATGAAGGATGAATTAATTAATAGTTTATTAATTAATTAATTGCCATTGAATATAATAATATATAAACGAGTAGATTATATTTGCTCAACTAGTCGACATTTGCAAAGGATGCGATAATTAAACCGTTAGTACATGGTAGCTAACTATATATTATACATATAATACAAGGTGACGCATTAATATGGCTACACATGATATATATAGACTATATAATAAGATTAGAAAATAAATGTGTGCATGAGGTAATGTGAGTACATGTGTGAGTGAGCTAAGTACCACATGGATATTATAAGGAGTAAGCAATTGTTAATTGATATTGTTTTTACTAAATTATTATAATTATAATAATAACCGTTATGAGGATGAATAATAATGCTACCCCATTTGAAATATATAATTAGTATTAAGAAAAATGTAGATGAATTATATGGATGTACCCTTATTTGATTACGTTGTATTTAGAAAGGACATTGTGACTTAAAAATATACTATGTGTATATATATTATATAACCAAAGTGTATATATATTATGTGTATGGATATATAACCTAAGTGTTATATTACACTTTACAAGTTGCTGAGTTCCTTGGTCTTGTCCCTAAATGAGAGCCCATTCACGTGAGAAGCTAGCCTACTCTACCTTCCTTCTCAATTTCAGCATTTTAGAGCTAATGAGTATGGGGGGAGTGGGTTTCATAATGGATTTCACCAACTCCTCACCAACTTTTTATTAACCATTATGTTCTTGTTTCTTCCGTTAGTTGAAAATGATGAGCAAAGTCATGGACTGTGTGTTAGAATTTCTATAAGTACAGCCTCTCTTCTTCTATTTTCAAATTGCTAAAATTCTAAGTTGAGTTTGTATAAGGTTTCTGAGAATAAGAGTGAGTATACTGATATTGAAGGAGAGTGGTAAACATCAAGCAATTCATTGCAGAGGTATAACATTTACATCCATGTTCTTCAATTTTTAATACTTGAATTTTGGATTAAGCACGAATTGGATGTTAAGTGGATTAGAGAACGTTATTAGTTGCTATGATAGCTTATAAACATGTTAGAACTATTACGTAGCATGTTTAAATTCGAGTTGTTGAAGAAATTCTGAGTTTGGGTTGGTTTTTGGCGAAGCAGAGCAGTCACTGGCTTGGCCGGACACCGGCGCAGCTGCGCTGGGTTTATACCTGGTACCTGCGCAGTTGCGCAGGGTCCTAGGTTCTGTTTTTGGTCAGACCCCGGCGCAGCAGCGCCTGGTTTATGCATGATAGTTGTGCAGCTGCGCAGGGACAGCACCAGCAGTTTTGTGTTCTGTTGTGGTTTCTGTCCATGCTAGCATATGATATCACTTTGGACAGGCTTGAATACTGAGTTAGTTATTGTGTATGAGTTCTTTAATACAACGTACACATTGGTGAGCATGCTAGCACATATTAGGAAAGGAAACCTCATGTTTTGTAAAATAAACTTATGGTTTCGAACATGAACTTTGAGGTCGTGTGGCAATTATAGTTGGTGCCTTCTGTTAAAATCTAGGCGTGAAAGTTTGACTTAAATATGCTTGAACATGAGTTTAGCATATAGTTGAGCGTCCCTTTTTGCATATCATGACTTGCTTTAGTTACGTAATGTATGTTTTCTAAAGAAACTAGGAAACATTAATAATGAAGTTGACGAAACTTGTGATATTGAATTCTGATATTTAACACAGGCGTATTATTGAAGTCATGAGTATATAAACATGAAGAATGATTCAAGGTTGTATTGCATGTGCTAAACTACTTTGACTTGGTTTAAAACGATTTCAAAGGAGAACTATGACAATTTTTTAAACTAAGTTGCTTGAACATGGTATATCTAGATTCTTATATTTTTGAGCCTACATGCTAGTGTTTTAACATCACTTAGATGGCATATATGTGCACACACCTTGTTAGACACTATGAAAGTTAGATAAGCATGAATTAGACATGTTTTAAAGCAAGAAAAGATGCTAGTCATGCGTATATAATGAAGATATTTGTAAGCATGTGCATTAACATTATTATGACACCTCGCATGTATACATGATGAAAAGAGTAGCCTTGCATGATTAGTTAAGCATGATAAGGATTGTGGAAATAAAACTTAGAAAGTTTAAAAGTAAGATGCACAACATTAAGTCACTTGCATTCTAACTTTATGTGCAAGCAAGATAGAACTTGTAGGCCTCTAGTTATGATTGATATGTGCACCCCGCTAGTTAACCGTATTATGCACTATACGAGCATGTTTTAAAGTAAGTTTTGAAGACAAACTATACTAACTATATGTAAATAGATTAGTGGTAGACGGGTATGTGTATGTGAAGAATGGTAGTAAGTACGTAAGGTTAAAGTATACTTATACGTACATAATTATTATAGGAATACGATAAGAATATGAGACAGAGGTTCTAAGAACCAAGCTAGACAACAATGTAATACTTATTATTATATTGAGAATGTATGGAAGTGTATAACTGATGGGTGTGATCTCTATGATTAATATAACTGTGTAGGATTACACAAAGTGCAGAGATTCTTAAGCAGTTAAGTCGTAGTTGTTAAACTACGAATCAGGCAAGTCTTTCAGTTCCTATTTGATATATGAATTCAATAACTGTTAGTTGAATTATATTATGCTGTGATAATGTGAACTTATATATGAACTGTATATGTGATATAAATGAGATTGAAAGTTGATCTTTGATGATATACTTGTTATGTGAAAGTAACAAGCATAGTAAATATAAATTGTTATTAAATGTATGAACTGAGTATTATGTTGTATGCTATGTGATGCATGAAAACTGTTAGAATTGCTGAGCTGTCGAGTTCACTCTTGCAAATAACCATTTTTGCAGGTTAAGGACTTACGATAAAGACTTCGTGCTTCTTGATTGAAAATGATGGATAGTATTGCAATGAAGAATACTGTTTAGATTATTACTTGAACCACATTTAGGTTCTAGGAGTGTGCTTGATATATACTTATGATGTTTAATACTTGTTGCTTTGTAAAGATGTATTAGTTAATACATAGAGGATATCGAGTTGAGTTGTAAACCTTTATACAGTAATTCGAATCATATTATATAGTTGATTCAAGAATTGTAATTAATTCAAAGTTATGGAATCAATAAGAAGAATTTATTCAAAGGATATTGAAAAGTTTAAATTATTCCTCATTTTAGTAACATCGAATATGATGTAAAGACGAGATCTTAGATATAAATAAAATTTATATTCTAAATTGTAATAAGCAAAGTTGTATTCTTTTATTAATGATTAAAAGATGTAATAGTTTGACGATAGTAGTATCGTGACTGAACCGAATTCGAGATTTCGAAGGAACATGGATTTGGGGGCGTCATAGTGTAGGCTACCTAGCTTCTCACGTGAAGAGGAAATGGCTCTTATTATGGGACAATGTAAACTCAGCGATCTTGCAAATGGGTGTATATCATATATGTCCCATACTTGTTACATAATAAATACACTAGATAGTATAATATATATACACATAGTATATTATAATGTTACTTCTAATGAGCAATTGTTGATATAATATATCAAGTAGTTTACATATATATAATCCATGTATATGTTCTATTAACACTAAATATAATTCAATCATGTATTTTCCATTCTTCCATTACCATAACTGTTATTATTATAATTATAATAACTTATTAAAAATTATTATCAAATAACAATAGTTTATTGATATTAATATAAAGTGATAGGGTATCATATTAATGTCTATTCATACATAACATGTAACTCACATAATGTCATCAATCATACTAGAGTCTACATATATAATATATAGACGTATTAATGTGTCACCTTGTACTATATATAATATATAGTTAACTACCATATATTGCAAGGTTTACTTATCACATGCTTGTATAAAATAATTAACCAAGTAAATATAATATTATTATATTCATTAATCCCTTACTAATTAATTATTATTCATTCATAATAATTATTAATCAACACATTATCAATTAATTACTCATAATTGCGATTAATCACTATGTTCAATTCCTGACACTATATTCAAATAAATTGAATATTTAATTATTTAACAACCTTATTAATTCTTTGATATATTAAAGTCTTAGGGTTAGTCCACTAATTTAAATAACCCATTAGTGACTCCCTTTAATTATTTCTCAAATTCACATAATCACATAAGGTTTAAATAAGTTCATAAAACTAACTCATTAAAATTTAAATCACATATTAAATTAATAATGGAGTTTAAAATTCTCGGTCATTACAGTGACTGAACCAATGAGTTTTAAAAACAACACCGTTATTCGTATGTCTAAGCTATTTGTTTCGCTAAGACAAAAATGATTTGAAAATCTTTCAAAATGTATTTTGACCATGTGCATCATTTGATATGGTGTAGGATGGTAAACGATGGAGTTATCAATGCAATCGAACCTAGTGTCGAAAGTGATCGTAAGATCGTCAGCCCACTATGGTAAGATGTAATATGGCAAAGTCACAAAATGACAGAATCTTCAACGTACTACTAAGTGGGTGCGGCATTTTGACGTTATAAAACAATTTTTGGTTTTCTTTCGAATTATGTAAAGTTGACTAAATTATTTCGATTGATGTCCGAATTGTTGATAAGAGTCTAAGCTATTTGATTCGGTTAGGCGACTGTTGAAAAATGATTATAGAATTCAAGCATTCTTGTGTATTTATGCCAAACCAGATTGCTCTGGTGCGGATTTAGATGGTGAAAAACTGAGGTGAACAACCCTGTAAAGGGGACATATTTTCGAGGACAATGGTTTCGAACGTAATGCATATGGTTGTTACAAAATACTACGTTGTGGCTGAACATAGTGGTACAATAGGCTAGCCACCTAGAATACGCGTGGAGGGTGTTTTTAGTCTTTGTGATTGATAAACACTCTAGTTTACAGTGTGGAGACTCGTGTTGAGGCATTTGTAAACGTGGAGAAAATTTCACGGTCTTGTGACCCCTCGGCATAATTTGGAATCTGAGTTATTTATACTACTTCCCGATTATTAAAAGATCATGGAAGATTCTTATTCTTCTGAATGATGAATGTAGTAAGTAGATGTTCCTTAGAAAGGAGAAAGTGATAGAATGCGATTGAAAAAGTTATAATAATAAAACTTCCAAAAAGAGAATGGATAAAATTATCCAAGAGAATGTGTAATATTCGGAAGAGCACCGAGTAGAGGATGTTTTCGGTGATCCCGAGGACAAAATCCTTATAAGGGAGAGAGGATGTAAGAACCCGAATTTTCAGAATTTATAAAATAAGAATTTAATAAATAAAATTCTTAAAGCATGAGATGGGTTCAAATAAGAATATATGTATGTGTGTTACATATCTTAAAGTATGTGGTTCGACAAGAAGGAATTCTATATATATATAAGATTTTAAAGTTGAATAACTATTAAAGGAAAATAGATTTTGAACTTGAAGTTTAATCCCTAAGTCATTGAGGGAGGTAGTAAAAGTTATTGATTAACTGGAATAACAAGTTAGCAATTTACAAACGTGCTAAGTATTTAGGAACTTAGATTTTGGTTCTGTTGTAGCAGAACTGGTCTGCACCTGAACTTGAGGTGGCGCAGTTGCACAACTTCAAAGCCTTATACCAGCGCAGCTGCGCCGGTCTATAGAAAACTCTGAGTAAGTTTGTGAAAATTTGATTTCAAGATATGTATACTAAGGACTTAAATAAAGGTCATAAATGGTGATTAAGTTGTCCATGAATGGATTAAGTTAGCAAAACATGATTTGCATAAGAGTTAATTAATTAACCCGGAATAAATGTTGGTTAATTAAGTGATATTATAGAATATTACATTATAAAGCTTTGCGTGGTAGTGGCATGATATTAAATTGAATAGAAAGGATTAATTCACTTACATCAGATGGTGAATTAATATATGTGTTTAACATAAAGAAAATAGAATGAATATGTAAATTAAAAGGGAATTTTAATATATTACATAGTGTAATAATATAAGAAAAGATTTGATAGTTGAGATATGTTAATAGATAATAAGTGTCATAATAAGTGTCTAATAAAAGAAGTAGACTAATATATTTAAATATTGGATAAAGATGGATATATTCAGTTAATGCATTGAGATGTGGTTGACTGAAAATTGTTTTGGAACAATTTATGGAAGAAATGAAGTGAAAGATTTATATTATATTAATTAGTGTAATACATACTAATTATTGTAAGGAAATAGCTATTTGGATAAAGATGTTATGAGTATAAGTTCATAGTATATAATCATTTAAGGTAATTAAATGTTAAGGTAAAGTGTGACACCTAAGCTTTACATTAAATGGATATTGAAGAAAGTGGAATTGGGGAAAAGCCAAACTTGGCCTAGATCCCTGATATTTTATTGTAGAGATAATGAGCTTGAGTTATATAACTCTAGTAAATGGGATAAATGAGCCTTGTGTGGCCTGAGTATTAAAGTTAAACCAGACTGAAGGTTTAACAGGAACTATTAAAAGAGAATTAATAGAAAGATAATAGATGATTGATAACAATCATTGTAATATTTATGTGTGATAGGAGATAATGGGTCGAAAGCACTCAACTGAATTATATTTAGCCCAATTAAAATATTATTTGGACTAGCCCAAATGCACATCGATTATATAAAATTGGAAAATATTAGATCCCTAATTTTCATATTATAGTAACAATTGTACATTAAAATTACATTTTTGGGAATTAAATAAACTAAGCTAAGTAAATTAGTCACGTTGCTAAGAATTAAGAAGCTCAATTGAACAAACAGTACATGAACAGTAGCCTATAAGCTCATTGCGTAAAACTCAACAAAATCAAAAAGCTAAGAGGAAGATGATGAAGCTAGAAAGGTGTTGTGATGATGGCTATGAATTGGTGGTTGGCCAACTCCTTTATAACCATTGTTTCCTTCCATTCTTCACTAAATTAAACCATGGTGCAAAACCATGAACTGGACAATACTTTCTCTATAAATGGAAGCCATCTTCTTCATTTATCTGTGGTTTAAGTTGTCTGATAAGTATACCTGTAGAGTTTGAATGTTGAGAATTGAGGGAGTATAATCAGAGGAGTAAGGGAATTCAATTCAAGCTTCAAAAGGTATTAGTTCTATTTTTTTATTCTTGAATTGGGTCTTGAAATCTCTTAAAATTCTCTGTCAATTAGTATGATATAACATGCTATCAAGTGTTTATGAAGTATGTTTACATGTGTATTATGTATCAATGTAATGTGTTGAGCATAATGATTGGGTGATTATAATTTATATACATATATGTTCTTCATTTCAAGATTTTGAATTTCTTAAGAAATGTCAAGAAAATACTTGCTTTTGAGTCACAACATTGATGGCTAAGGATTGTTATAATCCATAAATTGTTTATAGATACTGTTAATACAGTTAAATGCGAAAACAACGGAAATTAAACGGACCAATTTCGTTTAAAAACGAATTCGTAGTGAATGAAATTAGCTAAATATGAAAATTTAGTATGATCGTGAGTGTTGGATTAATATTTGGGGTAGTTAATGTTTATGATAATTGTTGATTCCTTGGTATGTTGTAGTTCTATGAATTACGAATCCGTAGAATCAAAAATGGACTAATTTGGATAAGTATAACTCACGTTATGATGATCGAAAAATGAAATGGTCTGCTAAATCGGGAACAAACCAAGTCTGAAAACACCTTCTGCCTCTTGTGGCACAGCTGCGCTGCCAGCAAGGCCATTTGGGGCGCAGATGCACAGGGCATGGTCAGACAAAAGAAAAACAAAAACTATTTTGACCTGTAGTAGTAAATTAGGCATAACTTCTTTATACAAACTCTAATTTAGGTGGTTCAAGATGATTCAAAAAGATAACGAGTAGACCTACAACTTTCGTTCTTTAAGTTTTTCAATTTGAAGTTGTTAAGAGGGGTAAAAATGTCCGTCTTTGTGACTACTTCGTATTCGAAAGCAATCGGAGAGCGTCGGACATGCACATATGCAATTGTAGTGCTCCCGACGATGAAATATGTTCTTCTAAGTGATAAAACATAAATATGCATGATATTAGACATGTCATATAACTAAGATTTCTTTACTCATAATGGAATGCTTTAACATGATTTTCTAATAGAAAACTTGAAGTTTTGAAAATGAAACTTGACGAACTTTGTGTCTTTAAGTTCCGACTTTGGAAACATGTACGTATAACCTAATTATGCATGGAAATAGGTATGCCATGTGGTTTCAAACTTTTGAATACCATGAACCTCTTACTTGCTTTAATGTATGTTTTCTCAGGAAAACTTGAAGATTTTGAAAACAAACCTTGGCGAATTTTAAGTCATTTAAGTTCTGACTTTGTAGTATATGTATGGTTGAGTCATGTGAGCATGAAATATGATTTTAAGTTACCTCGCATAAGATAACTTGCATAGCTTGGATAATACGTGTTTTCAAAGAGAAATTCAAGTTTTGAAAACTAATATCCATGAGCATGATGATACCTAACCTCTGAACTTGTAAGATTCCATGCAGGTACTAGTCGTGCCATTAAACATGGCCTATGAAATGCACTCACCTAGCTTAACACACTAAAAGTTATCCAAGCATGAGTTTAGAAATGGTTTAAACTACACTAGTTATGTATAAATGATGAGAATATTTACAAGCGTGCACATTACAAATTATAAGACCTTCTCATATGAAAAGATGGTTAATATAGTTGGCCTTATTACTTCATGAATTTGTTGGCCTTAATTTTGTAGAATTTTACAACTAGAAACACATTGTGTGAATGTGGACTTGAGGTGACCCTAAGAAAGTCTAAGATCTTTTTAGATGTATGTTGCTATGTGTTAATACTCTTGCATGCTAAAAAACTAAAACGAAGCCAGAAATCAAATATCAAATCTGGTCTGGACAGGGAGCTGCGCTGCTGCGCCCCTCCCAGGTCTAAATGTGGCGCAGCTGCGCCACAGGGTAATTTTACCTGATTGTTTTAAATGCAGTCTGAACCTTGTGGTGGGATTTAATTGTTATCATAAGATATAAAATAAAGTCTAAATGGTGCTTTGAGTATTGATTTATGTAATGATGATAGGAAACCCGGAATTAATAAATTTCCTAAGGTTTGAGAAACACAAAGATAATGTAAATTGTGTATCTATGAGTTTTAAAATGTGCGTGTTGGACACATGGATAGATAAGTGTGTGATAAATGTTGATGTCGAGTGTGGGTGGTTAAGGTATACCTATACATACCTAGCTATTCTAAGAATATAATGAGAAAGTAAAAAGATGGTTATACAAACCTAGTTAGAAAATAATATACAATTGTTCTTATACTTAGAGCATATGAAATGTATGGAAGTGTATAACTGACGAGTGTGAACTCTATGATTAATATAACTGTGTAGGATTACACGAAGTGAAGATATCTATAAGAAGTTAAGTCATAGTTGTTAAACTACGAGCTAGGAAAGTCATTTAGTTCCTATTTGATACATGAATTCAATAACTGTTAGTTGAATTATATTATGCTATGATGATGTGAACTTATATATGAACTATATATGAGATATGCATGAGATTGAAAGTTGATCTTTGATGATATGCTTGTTATGTGAGAAGTAACATGCGTAGTAAATATAAATTGATTATAAATGCATGAACTGAGTATGATGTTATATGTTATGTGATGCATGAAAACTGTTAGAATTGCTGAGTTGTTGAGCTCACTCTTGCAAGTAACTATTTTTGCAGGTTAAAGACTCATGATAAAGATTTCGTGCTACTTGATTGATAAAGTTAAATAGTATCGCAGCAAATATTACTATTTAGATTATTTGCTTGAACCATGTTTAGGTTCTAGGAGATGTATATGACTGTAGTTTACAATGTTGAATACATGTTGAGCTGTAAAGTTGAACTATCAATAAATGTAGGTAATATCGAATTGAGATGTAAAGGTTTACATGGTAATTCGAATAGGATGAATCATATTATATAATTGATTCAAGGATTTGTAATCGATTCAAGTTGTGAAGTCAATAAAAGATTTTATTCAAAGAAGATTGAAAAAGTTTAAGTTATTCCACATTTTTATAACATCGAATATGATGTATAGACAGGGATAGTAAATGACCAATATTGTAACTTATAAAAGTGAAGGGTCATTATACAAGATCCTAGAAATGAAAAGAATTTATATTCTAAATTGTAATAAAGCAAGTTTTATTCTTTCAGTTATGAATAAAAGATATAATAGTTGACGATAGTAGTATCGTGACACACCGGATCCGAGGTTCGAAGGAACCCGGATTTGGGGGCATCACATATCACGTGGTCCAGAATTCCTTTGCATATATAAGTTGTGTTAGTCTACTTAACGTACATGTTCTAAAAGAAAACTTAAGAGTTTGGAAACAAACTTTGATGAAACTTATGGTAACTAAGTTCGGACTTTGTTGGCACGTATACGTGACCTGAATATGCATGAAAACAGACATGATATGTGGTTAAGTGATACCTTAATAATAATGCATTTCTTTAGCTTGATTTAGTAAGTGTTTTGAAAAGAAAGCTTAGAGTTTTGAAAACAAATCTTGACGAACCTTGAATCTTTTAAGGTTCTGATATTTATACACATATATGTTGTGAGTTATGGATAAATATAAGCATGAGGAATGGTATGAGGTTTTCTTGCATGTGCTAAATTGCTTTGACTTGGTTTAAAACGATTTCAAAGGCGAACACGTATAATTTTTGTAAACAAAGTTTTATAAACATAGAGTGGTTATATTTTGACCTTTCTAGCATGCATACTAAGACGCCTTATGCCTCTAGACATGACGAATATGTTCATCATCTAGCTAAGCACGAATTGGACCCTTCAAGTATGGTTTAAAAATAAGTTTTCAAATAATGAACTATGCTATGTTTATGTAAATAAGATAGATACATGTGAGCATACTATTAGAGGCTTATTAGTACCAATATATGGTTTAAAAGCTTATAACATCGAATCTTGTTAAAGAAAGTTGTTAAGCCTTATTGATTGAAATAAATCATTATGGAGCTAAGTAGTTTGAATATGAACTTGAAAATAGATCACAACCTACTTGATGTATGTTTACAGTACGTATCAGAATACATGTTATGCTAGAAATTATATTGAGCAATAAAAAGCCTAAGTCTGGTTATGGCAGGGAGTAGCGCAGCCGCGCCACTCCCAAGCTTAAATGCAGCGCTGTCGCACCGTTCTGCAGAGTGACCAAGAGCAGTTTGTTAACTACATGATCATCAGTTATGGTTATATATTGTCCTTAAGGACTACAAGATATGAAACGAGATTGCTTAGATAAATATGATAGTAGAATGAGCTAGTCTCATGGTTATCCTAGGTTCAAGTAAAAATGAAACCAAGTTAGGAAATAATATTTGTTCTTATATTAAGAGCGTATGAAATGTATGGCTGATGGGTATGAATTCATGATTATATAACTGTGTAGGAATACACGAAGCACAGATAGCTTTAAGCAGTTAAGTCGTAGTTGATAAACTACGAATCAGGCAAGTCTTTCAGTTCCTATTTGATACATGAATTCTATAACTGTTAATTGAGTTATATTATGTTATAAGAATATTGATGTATATATATAAAATCTATATGAGATATGTATGAGATTAAAAGTTGATCTTTGATGATATACTTGTGAAGTGAATCTCTATGCCTATTATGTGAGAAGTAACATGCGTAGGAAATATTAATTGATTATGAATGCATGAACTGAATATGATATTATATGTGATGCATGAAAACTGTTAGAATTGCTGAGCTGTCGAGCTCACTCTTGCATATAACCATTTTTGCAGGTTAAGGACTCATGGTAAAGATTACGTGCTTCTTGATTGATAAAGTTAAATAGTATCGCAACGAAGAATACTATTTAGATTAGTTGCTTGAACCATGTTTAGGTTCTAGGAGATGTATATGATCGTAGTTTACAATGTTTAATACATGTTGAGATGTAAAGTTGAACTATTAATAAATGTAGGGATTATCGAATTAAGATGTAAAGGTTTACACGGTAATTTGAATAGGATGAATCATATCATATAATTGATTCAAGGATTTGTAATCGATTCAAGTTATGAAATCAATAAAAGATTTTATTCAAAGGAGATTAAAAAAGTTTAAGTTATTTCGCATTTTTATAATATTGAGTATGATATAAGAC
This sequence comes from Panax stipuleanatus, assembly GCA_020205555.1. NCBI lineage: Eukaryota > Viridiplantae > Streptophyta > Magnoliopsida > Apiales > Araliaceae > Panax > Panax stipuleanatus. The sequence continues at coordinate 61,734,410 of CM035126.1, read as the reverse complement.
AGGAATGGTAAATGACCAAGATTATAACTTATAAAAGTTTGGAGTCATTATACAAGATCATGATAATGAAGAGAAATTATATTCTAGATTGTAATAATCAATGTATATTCATTAAGTTATGAAAAAAATATGTAATAGTCATTATACCGGATTTGGGGGCGTCACATGTATCAAACGGTTATTGGTCTTTGGGGATTTCGAGTTGGTTATCAAACAAACCACCGGGGTGTATCATACCAAATAATTGCATTTGTTTCCTTATCATCAGTAGGTTGTTAAGATAGCTATGGAGTTTGAAGAAATGACCTTCATCCATATCCCTCGAAGTAGAAATGACTTTGCTGATGCATTAACAACATTCGCTTCCTTGATCCTCATATCTGATATAATGGGAATTCTTGACATCAAATTTGCAAGCCAAAAGGCCCCGACATATGGGAATTATATTGGAGAAGTATCAGATGAAATATCTCCTATTAAACAGCCTTGGTACCAGGATATAAAAGAATATATGCGAGATGGATCTACGCCCGCCGGTGCAATTCAAGCTGAAAGGAATCGTATTCATAAGATGGCTATGAAATTCTATTTGAGCGGAGACACACTTTATAAAAGGGATGCTGGAATAGTCCTTTTAAGATGCCTGGATAAAGATCAAGACCAAAGACTCCTAGATGAAGTCCATGGTGGAGTGTGTGGTCCACACATGAGCGGTTCTTTACTTTCCAAAAAGATAATGAGAACATGGCATTACTGGATCTCTCTCAAAGCTAACTGTGATGATTATGTCAAAAGATGTTATCAATGCCAAGTCAATGGAAACGTTATACATGCGCCTCCGAATGAATTGCATTGCATGAGTTCGCGTGGCCCTTCTCCATGTGGGGAATGGACGTGATTGGGCAAATAGAACCCAAAGCCAACAATGGTCATCGATTCATCTTCACCATGATTGATTACTTCACCAAATGGGTAGAGGCTGCCTCCTTTCTCAAAGTTATTAAAGTGGTAATCATTGGTTTCATCCGAAATAATATTATCTATTGATATGGACAACCAGAGGTGATTGTGTCGAACAATGCCAAGAATCTAAACAACCAGATGATGAAAGAGTTATGCAGCAAGTTTCAGATCAAGCATCTTAATTCCGTCATTTATCGTCCCAAGACAAATGGTGCTGTCAAAGCAGCCAACAAGAATATCAAGAAAATCATGCAAAAAATGTCTGCCAATCACAAAGAATGGCCTGACTTATTGCCTCTGACTCTACTAGCCTGCAGAACGTCAATGCACACTTCTACTGAGGCTACCCCCTACTCATTAGTCTATGGCATGGAAGCCATACTCCCCATCAAAGTAGAAATGGAGTTATTGAGGGTGTTGATAGATGTTCAGATAAAAGAAGACCAGTGGTTGCAAGAGCGGTACCACCAGTTGTCTATGATAGATGAGAAAATGGCTACAGCCAACTTTCATGGGCAATTATATCAGCAAAGGATTGCTCGATCATACAACAAGAAAGTCCAGCTCCGACAATTCAAAGAAAATAAATTTGTGTCGAAGAAAGTTCTTGTCAATCAAGATGATGCCAAATGAAAGTTTGCCCCGAATTGGGAAGGCCCATTCATTGTCAAATAAGTGTTGACAAGAGAAGCCATCAGATTGCAAGAAATGGATGGGAAATAATTCCCTCAGCTTATCAATTCAGACACCCTGAAGAGGTACTATGTTTGAGTCACCTGCAAACCGCTATTCGGGTCCTGTGAAAAAAAATAACCACAATAATCAATTAAATCAGGTCTTTACTGTTAAAAGGCCTGAACTACGAATGACCTGATCTACCTCAACCACGGGAGTACGTAGGCAACCATTTATGGTACGGTTAAACCAACCAAAAAACCTAGAAACTTTCTTAAACCAAGCCGAAAACCCAAAAATTTACTCAAACCAAGAAAAAACCCAAAAACAAAAAATCCATCTATCAAACCGTTCAGGCTAAGCCTGAACTACGAATGACACTTTTAGCCTTCAAGAAAAAAAACAACACTTTTAGAAAACCAGTCCCAAGACATCAAACCTTATATAAAACCCAAATACTATCAAACCTCCCTGATCAACAGACCCTTTTGAGATACTCTCTAACATCTCAATGTAAATCCATCCAGGAAAAGTTCATAATACATCAAGACAACAAGTCATGAAGAAGTGGTAATCATTCAGCAGTGACAAAACATATCCAAAACAGAAGTGAATCAAAATATATTTCTTTGCCATATAATATTGTTTAATATATACAATGTATCTTGTACATGACAAAAATTGCTGACCTAGTCTATGCAAAAAAAGGAAAGTTATTCTATAAATCTGCAAACAAATGGGATAGCAAGTCCAACATGGCATCCCTCTCAGAAGATGGAGATCATCTGTGAGCTCCTTCCCTAAGGTCTCCATGCAAGCTTGAAGATCCACAGCCATCAACATAGTGCTACTATGATCATCTATTAATGTACTCATATCTACAACAATGCTATATGTGTAGGATCTAAGTGCAGTACTATCAGTGATGTAAGCATCCCGAACAGCTCGAGCCTCATCCCGCTAAACAAAAGCTGCGTCTCGGGCAGCTCGAGAATTATCCCTCTTAACAAAAGCTGCGTCCCGAGTAGCTCGAGCATCATCCCTCTCAACAAAAGTAGTATCCCGTCCAAAAAGAGCTGTCAACATCAGCGCTCTAGCTTGATCCCTCTTAAAGGCCATCCGAGCTAAAGACTCTGCAAGAGATGGATCTATGGCAGTAGAAGTGCTAGGGGGTCACTGACCAAAGCTGTTGTCAAACTAGCAAATAACTCGTCCTTGGTAGGAGAATCAGGGTCCTCCATAGGCTCCACCTCATTAGAATCAATACTCGGCTCTGAGTGAACAACTACAGTCGATGCAATGTTTGCCTCCAGCCGTGTAGAGTACTCTAAAGAGCGACCCAGATGACTAGTCAAAAAATAAGCCCCCTCACAACAAATCCAATAATCATAAATCCTGGTCAAGTTATCGGCTGACAGAGGCGAAGCTGATAGTCGCCGATCCAAAGCCCCATCAAAGTGGTGAATATCCTGAAACTGATCAAACTGTCCCATGACATCCAGTGGATGATATGTAGTTACCCCTCTCAAACCCGCTCCGGGTAGATAATCCATGCCAACTGCATGAGTAATAAAGCTATAAGGAGAACTAAGTCCTGAACAAGATAAAATCGCAAATGGATCCTCGATCGTCGTCAGAAAAGCCAACCAAGATGTTGTATCTGTACACTCTGCCGGCTAAAAAGAATAAGACATAGCTATCTCATGAGTAAAAAAGTACCCATGATGTCTAAAAGTGTCGATCTATCTCAAATGTGTCATGAACCACACGTATAATAATACGGCACTCCCCCTAAAGAACCTCACAGGATGGGTATGGAAAAATGTGGCCGACCTTAAGGTCTCTGCTGTAAGAACCCGAATTTTCAGATATTATTAAATAAGGATTTAATAAATAAAATTCTTAAACTGTGAGATGGGTTCGAATAATAATATATATATATATGTGATATGAGGTATGTGGTATTATATTACATAGGATGATATGGACTATGTAATATGTGTTTTTGTGATTTATAAATATAGTATTAATATATATTTGTTACTTATCGTAGAGACGATCCAGTTGAGATAAAGGAGGTGGATAAATTCCTATCGATATTAAATAATTTATAGAATTATTTTATAGTAAGTTGGTGACATTAAATATCCTTAATGTATAATCACCATATTCTTGAGTATGTGTATTAATAACTAGTATGTTTATAATATAGGTTATTAATAGCACTTAAGCTATCCGTGAATAGGTTTGGATAGTGAAGCATGAGTTAGTTAAGGAATTAACTAATAAGAATAAATATTAGTTAATATAAGTTGTGAGTTATATTATGGAATAATATAATGTCAGTATTGAATCTTAATTAACTATGATGATATAGTACAATGTTTAATTTACTTAAGTAAATGAGTGAATTAATATGTGTGTTGAATATGTAATTATAGTTGATACTTTTTAAATATATTACTTAGAGTGGTAATATGTGAGAAAGTCTAATGTGCGAATAATGTTAAATATATATACGTTATTAAAGGGAGATGGAAATCATTATATGATTAAATGTATATTGAAGAAATTATTTTGGGGAACAATTTATAGAAATGAAAGAGAAATAGTTATTATATATTTCTAATAAAGGATATTAAAATAATTTTTAATATTGAATTATTTTAATAAAAGGAGGAAATGTTATTTTTGAATAATAATATTACCTTACATATTTTTGTATGAGGTAATGGGTATGATTAATTAATATGGTAAATATATTAAAACGTATTTGCTATATATAATTAAATTGATAGAAACAATTTATTATAATAGAAAATAAACTTATTATCTATTTTCTATATATAATATATGTACATGTGTCGTACATATAGTTATTTGATATTATATTAAGAATAATATCATGAGACAATAAGTAAATTATTTTCTAATAACGAATGTGCTTATTTGGAGAAAACATAATATTTATGGAATGGCAAAATACATAATTTCTAATGTATTTTTCAAGGGAGTTTAATTAATGAAAGTAAACTAAGTTATTTTAATATATTAAATAACTTAAGTTATTATTTGATCGTGAATATTATTATTGGAATAATTAATAGAGTATATATTAATTATTATAAGCGTAAAGGTTATACTTATTATAAGTATAATTAATTGAAGTAATTTAACATTTTAATAGCTTGAGTTATTATATTTCCGTAAAGGTTATATATAATATTTGAATATTCGATTTGTAAAATATTTATATGTGGACCTTGGATTTAATAGTTCTAATTTAATTGAACAGGTTATAAGTAGTAATGTGGTGAGAAATGAGTAAGTGTTGAGAATAATGATAAGCTTAAGATTGAGCTTGTGAGAGATGCCTTGTGTGGCACAATAATAGATTCAGTAATGAATTGACTAATTTAATGATGGAGGAATTATTAATTAAACAATTAATCTAAATTAATTGTTAATTGTTATTATGATAGTATGTTAAATTATTATGGCTAGTGATAGTATAATAATAAGGAAATCGATTATAAGTATAATCGGATTTGTGATGAGATAAAATTGTCTTCTAATATTAATTATTCTTATGAACAATATACTATTATCAAGTAATTATTTGATAATATGATGATTGATGAGTAAATGATTTATAAATATAAAAAGATTTATATTTATTTAACGTGATAATAAATCATATAAAGTGTTAATCAATTAGCGTGGGAATTATAATTCCATGGATTAATGAGAAATGGATTAATTAATATTATTATTAATTAATTGATAAGATAAGTAATTTATTAATTTCTATGTGCAACCATGCGATATTAAAGTATAACGTATGATAGTTAACTATATGTTATGCGAAGTATAAAGTGCAATGCGACTATGTTATATATGAATATAAACTATATAGTAAAGTTTATTGAGTTGTAAGAGGTACATGAAATGTGGGTGTGACAATGTGTATATTAAGTATACAATAAAATAATATATCATAGATATATTGTAAACAATTATTGAATTTACTAATAGAGGAGACAATACACTGTGATGATACCCGATAGAATTATATCCGGTGGGATGAACTGTACATGGATTTTATATGTGTGAGTTAAAATTTACTACATGATAGTAGTATTTATTTATTAGGATTACATGGTAACCCCATTTTTAACCTAAGTGTACAATTATACATTGATATATATAATATACATTTGTATATTGCCCAAAGGAATGCAAAGCTGAGATTATTTCTTGTCCCTAATTGTGAGTCACCCCTCAATTTCCTCTCACGTGAACTCCCTAGTCTACACTACTCTTCTTCTCATTTTCCTCACAATTGTAGCCAATGATTTCAAGGGATGTGGGTTTGATGATGTGATTTACCAACCCTCTACCTAATCTCCATGAACCATTAGATTCTTGTTCCTTCCATTAGTTTGAAATGGTGAGTAAATTCATGGACTAGGTAATGGATTGTCTATAAATGCAAGCTCCTCTCTTCTCTTTTTAATTTGCTGAGAATTCAAAATGAAGTAAATTGGGTAAGTATATTGAGAGAGATTTTCTAGTGAGTTGAAGAAAGCAATATGGCAGTGTAGTAGAAACCATTTAGCAAGCTTTGCAAAATTGAGATAGCAGAGGTATAAACTTCCCATCTTTGTTCTCTGTCAAACTTTATATTCTTGAATTTCAAATTCTTGATTAGGTGGAGATAAATGATAATTGAGTTGAGGAATGTCTACTTAGTTGTTATATGGGCTTATAAGCATGATAGAACTAATATATAGTTGCTCATAATCGAATTGCTGTGGAAAATTTTGAGTTTGGGCTAAGTTCTGCCGAAGCAGAGCAGTCACTGTCTCTGGCCGGCCAGTGGCGCAGCTGTGCCAGTTTTGTACTGGCCAGCAGCGCTGCTGCGCCTGTACCAGACTTGAGTTGGGCAAGGCCCTGCGCAGCTGCGCCGGGACCAGTTTCTAGGTTTTATTTTCTGTTGCAGGTTCTGTTATATGCTAGCATAAGTTATATAATTAGAACAAGCATGTGGACATAGATAACATACATATATGATTACCTTGATATGAAATGAGCATGTGTAACGATATTGGTACACACGATTGAAGAAAAACTTATAGTTTTGAAATAAAACTTATAGTTTCGATTGTGAACTTGGACACATATGTAATATGTATATAATCTTATATTTTAAACATGATAGTATGGTTTATATTGACATGAAATGCATGCTTAAAGTATTAACCGTACACTAGTATTAGAAGTTAAGACAATTTTCGAAATGATAAACTTAAGACTTTCGAAAACGAACTTAACCAAGACTAATGTCTTTTAGATTCTGACCATTTGAGAATATTTATGTGGTTTAAAAATGAGTTTCTAGTGTATATGAAATACATATAGATGCCATGCATGTACTATGATTCCTTGTTAACTTAGTGTGATTTCCGATGAAAAGCTAAGGACATCAATTACCATATGAATTATGTTGTGATCATGCAAGCATATGCATTAGGATGTCATTATGCCTATAGACATGTTGACATGAGCATCATTTGATGGAGCATGGCTATCACCTATGCCAACGTATTCAAGAAATAAAATTCTAAAGCATAAACTATGTGATTAACATATACATGTGTGATGAACGCACGAGCATGTATACTTAGTATTGTTTAGCCTCGTGGTGTGTTGATATGACTTTAGTAATGGACCATTAGTAACGTGGGCTTGATTTATTTAAAGTTTATCGGCATGAATGCCATATGATTTTGACTTATAATGAGCATGCTAGGTTTTAAAACTTGAGTTAATGCCCTTATATACATGTATACATGATGAACATAGTAGCCTTACATGACTAGTTAAGTATGACAAGGATTTTGAAAGGTGAAACTTACAAAGTTTGAATGTAATGGTTTCGATAAGATTTGAGAAACGTAAGAGCAATATGGATTGTAGATTTATAAGTTTGCAATATGTGTCGAACACTTAAATAGTTAAGTGGTTAATATTGATATTGAGTATGGTTAAGATATCACTATACGTACCTAACGATACTAAGCGTATGATATGAAAGTGAAACAAGGTTCTAAGAAACAAGTTAGACAACAATGTAACCTTTATTATTACATTGAGAATGTATGGAAGTGTATAACTGATGGGTGTGATCTCTATGATTAATATAACTGTGCAGGATTACACAAAGTGCAGAGATTCTTAAGCAGTTAAGTCGTAGTTGTTAAACTACGAATCAGGCAAGTCTTTCAGTTCCTATTTGATATATGAATTCAATAACTGTTAGTTGAATTATATTATGCTGTGATAATGTGAACTTATATATGAACTGTATATGAGATATAAATGAGATTGAAAGTTGATCTTTGATGATATACTTGTTATGTGAAAATTAACATGCGTAGTAAATATAAATTATTTATAAATGCATGAACTGAGTATAATGTTGTAAGCTATGTGATGCATGAAAACTGTTAGAATTGCTGAGCTGTCAAGCTCACTCTTGCAAATAACCACTTTTGCAGGTTAAGGATTCACGGTAAAGATTTCGTGCTTCTTGATTGATAAAGATAGATAGTATCGTATTGAAGAATATTACTTAGATTATTGTCTGGACCATATTTAGATTCTAGATGATGTACTCGATAGTTGCTTACACTGTTTAATACTTGTTGTATTGTAAGAATGTATTAATTAATACATAGAGGATATCGAGTTGAGTTGTAAATGTTTATACGATAACTCAAATAAGAAGGAATCATATTTTATGATTGATTCAAGGGTTGTAATTGGTATCAAAGTTGTGAAATCAATAAAAGAATTTATTCAAAGGATATTGAAAAGTTTAAATTATTCCGCATTTTAGTAACATCGAATATGATGTAAAGACGAGATCTTGGATATGAATAGAATTTATATTCTAAATTGTAATAAGGAAAGTTGTATTCTTTTAGTAATGAATAAAAGATATAATAGTTTGGCGTTAGTAGTATCGTGAATGCACCGAATCCGAGGTTTCGAAGGAACGTGGATTTGGGGGCGTCACATCTGCCAATATCATGGGCAAGATAGTACAATCCTTTCTGAGAGCACGAACCACTATAATCCGGCCAATGTCTAGATGGTCCATGTATAGTGGCATATACCAGTAAGCTGTGACGCACATCAACAGAATGTTTACACGTGCAATCTTTAACTCACCTGCAGTGATAGTGAAGTCTTCTGAGTGTCGAACATAGCTGTCCAGTAAGCCAGATCGATCAATCAAGAAATCTAAGGACACCACATTCCCAGAAGTGATCTCATCCACGATGACTCTGCGCCGTAAGCCAGTCAGTGTCATAAACTGCGGCCTCATATCGCTGGTGGCCATCCTAGAACAAGGCCGATCCAACGGTAAATCAGTAATGCGCTCATACTCCTCTAACGTAAGAGTCAGCTCATGGATACTAAATTTGAAGACCTATCTCTCAGGTATCCAACAAGATAGCATGCCATCTATAAAGCCCAGTGGTACCTGGAACGCCAGGATGACCATGGAATTTCTCAACATCTGATCAACTATCGCCCTATCTGTGGGAGGCAAACTATCATACCATGATCTCAGAGGAGGCTATTAATATGGGTGGAGTATGCTCAATTCGACTGACGGTGGATAAAGACATCTGTAGAATCATATCATGAGACCATCCAGGGGTCAATGCTAAACTCACCTATATGAATGCATATCCATGACATAATGCATGCATCATCATAAATGATAAATGAGAATAAGATGCAATAGAGAGGAAATATTATACATACATTTCTAAATACACTATCTAATAAAAGCATCATCTCTGCCTGCCACTAAAAAAAATATAAAAAGTACAGGGAAATGGGGCACATCCACCCAATGACTAATATAGGTCTATCAAAAGAGATACCGAGATGTGGTCCACAACCGTCCAACAACTAACAGATGCCTATCAAAAGGTATAACGAGAAACCTATCAAATGAAATATATGATATCTATATCACATAGCCGATCAACCTGCTACAACTTCTTCTGAGTCACTGAATCTCTGCCAGAAAGGATGTCGGGTCGATAGAGAGGGGGATCTACGCCAGTAAAATTGCCAGAATATGGACCACCTGAGGGGCCAGCACCGAAACTGGATGGATCAAAAGAATCTTCCTCCAAAGGATCTCTGCCAAGGTGCCTGATGAAAAAGTGTGCCCGGTCCAATTGCTAGGTCAAACTGGTAATCTGCTCCAAGTGAGTGGGTTGTAGAACACAGGCAATCCAGTTTATCATCATTATAGACCCACGAACTATGTCTGTAATGAACTGAGTGGCATGGGTCTGAGCCCCAATGGTGTAAGGAAACCACCGGCGGTAGAAAGCCTCATGAGTGATAAGACCCTCTGATAATGTGAAGCCATCCAATCCCATCATAGGAATGTCTACAATTGGCTGAGATAGGGACCAATGTCGTCTAGCAGGAGGAAAGAATGGAATACGAATCTCCCCTGTGATGCTCCTAATAACAAGCTCTCCCAAGTAGAGCTCCCAGCCTCCATCAGTTAAGAGAGGCATCCGACGAGTGGATACTACATACTCTACCCCGATCAGAAATCCATCCTCAAAATCGACTGTTAGATGATCAGGGGTGTAAGGAAACCACGTTATAACAGCAACGATCAATAACTCCAACTACAAGTGGGAATGACTAAACCCCTCTTCCATAGGGAGCTCTATAAAGGTGGAATAACGCCATTGCCATCCTTGTGGATAGGCCTTCAGACCTAGAGTAGTAATCGGGCGTAGGCAAGGGAGCCTCTAATATGCCCAAAACTGAAAATGCAAAGATCAAATGTCCTCAGTGATAAAGATTAGCAACCTAAGTGAGGGAAATTGAATGATGAAAAAGAGGTTACTCACCAGGAGAAATGGGTAAAATCCTAGCCAATCCTCCGTCACGCCCTCAGAGCGTAGGCGCATCCCTCGAAGGAAATAGGCAAAGGTGAATGAGCCCTAGTCAAAATCCCTGATGCGATCCACATCACAAGTGGCGCTAACCAAAGCAAAAGAGACCGTCGAGGAGTTGTCCGCTATGAAACAACCCCTGATGATGACCAAGAACGATAGCCGAAGAATGCGATCTCTAACCCTCTAATCAGCAGGTAGAGGATCAGTCAAAGCCCCACTCGTGGCATCCACACTCAAGGGCCCAGAGCTGACAGTCTGACCCTTGAGGGCCGTAGTAAGAACTCCTAAAAGGGATCGAACTGTAGCCGGTGAAATGTCAGCAACCAAAGGCACCGACTCACCTATAAACTCTAACCCCGTGATGAATCGTCAATCTATCGGAGTCATCAACACCTCACAGTCCAATAAATGGAGAGACTGAGTCTGGTGGAACCAACACTCAGATAGAGCCCATAGAAAACCATAAGGGCAACGACGGGGAGGAATAGAAAAGAAGGCCCTAAAACCCCAAGAGTGGACGATGGCCTAGTACTCCGAATGGAGGGTCTGATACAAGGAATGAATATTAAACCAGTTCTCTTTGGGTTAAGTGAAGTCGGGAACCTGCATCAAATTGCAAATCAAGATTAAGACATTATATAAAAATGGAAAAAGGAAGAAATTCCAGAATAAAAACTTCTATTACCTCATTCGCATGGAGATAGATCGAAGGATGACGTCTTAAATCCTCTAAAAGATCTGGAATCATCATGACGATAGCTGGAAGCACCCGATGCGGGGTAGTAGAAGCAGAAGCGGGGTCCACGACAGGGACATCCTCCACCTCGTCCTCTGCATCCGGCCTCTCAACCCAGATAGGACGAATCACTGACTCAGTCAATTGACGAGGCTGCCGGGCTGGACGAGGCTGAGGGACATCAGAAGCTTTCCTCCTCACACATGCGGAGACCCTACAAGAGTTGCTCGGTCTATCTAAATCCATAACCTGAACAAAATCTCCAAATTAACTCAGAAATGGTGAGGTAAGTTTCAAACTTAAAGCTTATTAAATTATGGTTTCATGCATAGTCTAAGTCTTAAAGCATGCATTAGTTTAGCATACATCCCAGTAGAGTTAAAATTGCATGTTCATTAAAATGCTTTGGCTCATAAATTTTTTTTGCCAGAGTCTCCTTTGTAAAATGAACTATCCACATGCACGTAGGCATGACTAGGTGGCCATTCAAGAGCACACCATCCCAATAGCAAAGATATAGATATTAAATATTAAAAGTAAGTCACAATGGTAGCCAAATTACCATGTGCATTCTTTTTGAAAAACCCATGATCATTTGTCCTCAAATAAAATGAATAAACTAGCAAAAAAGGGCGACAAATAACTATCTTAAAAATCAGTTTTTTTACATCAATACGTTTAACATGGTAAAATATAAGCATTTACTAAGTCTAATAAATTTTATCAAGTCATATGAGTATGCATATTCACTATATTGTGTTTAGAAGCATTCTATATGAAATCTAACGTTCTAACAGTCAAAACTTGAAAAGAAAGGTTGTAAACGTTACTAGAGTTGAGCAGAACGATTATACGGTGATGGATTTTGCAAGCAGCCCGAACTTTATAGATCTGAAGAAAAATTTTGGATTTTCTATGTGGTTCAACTTAAAAATGACTTATGAAAGGAACGGTCAGAGTAAATAGACCTGCGGGAGCCGCGGCTCTCCCTATGGATACCCAAGGTGGGCCCCACCCCCTCTGGTGCGATCCAAATGAAGTTACAGCTGAGTTCCCTGAAGCTGAAAAGTCAAATCACGAAAAAAGGTGCTACACGATTGAGCAAAAAAGGCTTAAAACCCTAAATTCGGGTACCAAACTTCTGATGAAATAAGATCTTCATGAAAGCCATTGGTATGAGCCATAATGTGGTATCTGGAAAGCCAATGATGGAAATTATTGAAAACTGCCTCTAATAAAGCATCGGGAACATCCGGTGTCATGAACCGTTGGTTGTGAATGCGTTGAAGCATCTAAATTTTTTCAAGGGTATAACTTATCGGAAAGATACCCCCAGCAAAGATATCAGGCACGTATGATATTGTAAACCGTTAGCGACAACTCCAATGTAGCATCCAGAAAGAGCTGGTGATGAAAGCCTTTGAGAACAGCTTCAATGAAGGTCAGAGCGTCTGATATTGCAAACCGTTGGTGATAACTCCAGCGTAGCATCAGGAAAGATTCAGTGATGAAAACCATTGAGAACTGCTTCAACAAAGGTCAGAGAATCGTATATTGTATACCATTGGCGACAACTCCAGCGCCGCATCGGGAAAGATCCGATAATGAAAACCGTGGAAAAATATCTTCCCCGGGGAGGACCGATGATAGAATCTGTTATATAAATCCCCAGCTAAGACACCACGAAGGTTCAATGATTTTTAGACCATTGTAAACTACCGTTTGAGTGGACATTGGGGGGATATTTTGGAAATTACCATTGTAAGCTCTATCCCCGACAACTACATCGGCGTCAACCGGATAAGAATCTGAATCGGTGGTGGCAGCCCCAGCATAGCGTCTGGAAGGATCCGATGATATAAATCGGTGTAAACTATCATCAAGATAGGCATCAGAAATCCCCAATGAGGTAACTCGTCAGAAGAGGAACATCCCCAGCGGAGTTAAAGTCAGAAAGCATATCTAAAGACAAAGAACGTTGGTTAGTGGTATCAGCCATAGGAAAATCTCCCAAGCAGGGATCTTAAAAACATCTCTACAACATTTCATTGAATCAATCTTAGTAGCACTGATGGACATTTTAAACTATTGGCTTCTACCCAATGTAGCATCGGGAAAGATTCAATGATGAAAGATTTGTAAACTACCGTTCGAGTAAGCATCGAGAAGGGTTGGTGATAAAAGCTCTGTAAACTATTGTTCGAGTAGGCATCGAGAAAGTTTGGTGATGAAAGCCTGTGTAAACTACCATTCGAGTAGATATCAAGATAGTTCAGTGGAGACCATATAACGATTGAGATTTTATATTTTAAATTTTAATATTATTGAGTTAAATAAATAAATTATGTGATTGTGTGAACTGATTTAATTAAGAGTAATATTTAATTAAATTGATATGTTAGTAATGGTGTGGCATAATTCTAATTTAGTTGAGAATAATTAAATTAGATTTAAAATTATGTGCTAAGTATTTGTTGTAATTTACTAAGTGTTACATGAATGTAATTTCAAGTGTGACAATTGAGTATTATATGAATGTTAGCTTTTATTTAATTGAATTAGAATATTGTAATTTAATAAAATAAGTATAGTATTTAATCTATGGAGTAAAGATTTATTAAAAGAATAGAAAAGGATTTTGAAGCTTATTTTACCAAACATGACTTTAGTTAACAAAAGGATTTGTTTTAAAATAATTGAGTTGCCAAACAAGGCCTCACTTTTCAAATTCTTATAACCTATATAATTAGTAATACTTATTATGGTAATTAGTATTATACTTATTACTTATAGGTTACATGTGACGCCCCCAAATTCGGGACCGTAATATACAATAAGGGTGAGTATTAAAATTCTCAATTCTCAAAAGGGTATAGTAAGGTTTGATAGTTCAAAGATAACAAGAATATCAACAGTTCTCAATAACAGTCGCTAAGGACAGAATAATATCAACGTGATTCAATAATAAATTAATTCAAGATTTCAAGATAACTGAATACTGAGCAGTCACTAAGGACTATGAACTTCTACTAAAATTAACAGTATTAAACTGAAAATCCAACAAAAACAGGTACAACAGGTGATCAGCCTAAAGTACCCTTCGTTATGCATAACTATCAATCATACTCAAGTGCGCACGTCGGTTCTCCGTCAATTATATATTCCCTTCAAAGAAGGTTGTTCTTCTCAGTCAAATACAAGATCCCGCACCAATCAGTTGATTTGGGTCGCTTTTTAATAATATAAGTCTAGCCGAATCAAATGGCATAGACATTTTCACAATATTCAAGAACAATACCAAGTTCAACATGAATAATAGCTTTAATGAAATAAGAGTTCAAGTATGCTAATTCAATTCAAACGATTAAGTAAAGAAACTAGTTCGCAATATACAAAGATAGAATACTTGCACCGTAAAAGAGTGTAAGTTAGGAAACTTGCCTTAAGCGTAGTTTATCCCCATAAATTATTCAACACTTTTCGAATCCTATCGTAATATAGTTACATATATATGATATCCATTAGTCATATAGCTTAACATTATATCTCATCTCGTATATACGATTAACACATAAGCTAAATCTTAATCTAGCTACACAGTTATATAGTATCATAATAATATAACTTTTATCCTTAAAGTTCCTCTTCTCTCAAGTTAATTAACTTTATACATCATTACTATCATGTGAGACTACCACAAATAGCAAACATACTCTATTTAGCGAGTTATAGCATTACTATAAGCTATCCGTCAAATCGGATTCATATGATATCACCTAGCATGTATACATGTTTAAGGGGATCCTTCCATGTTTGTTTAACCTCTTCACATTCAATTTCATATGATATAGGTTCTAGCTTTACATCTTTAGACAATTTAAGGCCAAATACGGTCATGCAACCACAACGCATATAATTTAATCATAGATAGTTGCGAAAATGTCATATCAATTTTAATATACATGCTTGCGATTGTCCACATCATTTATTCTTAACTAGCATTGTTCATTACTTTAAAACATACCTATACTCATAATTGGTTTATTACCATTATATCAAACATATAAGAGTCATGCTTAGAGAAATAATGAATGTAAACATGTCATTTTACATTCTAAGAACTTAACTACTCATACTTAATGCACTTGGTTAGAAAACATATCCAAGTTTGCTTTTGAAACCATTTTAAACTTGAACAACGCAATTTAACACATACAAGGCAACTTCAAAGCTCTTATCGTATGTAGTCAAGTCATGTTAACACTTTCGCAAGATTAACGTGTATATCATGTAGTATTCATGCATATTAGCTTTAACATATCAAGCTTTTTCTTAATAATTTCTCTAACACAAGGTCTAACAATTTTGGTCATGAACAAGGACACTATAAACACTATATCATGCTCCTTTATATTTGAAATCAATCATGTGTATGAATCACTAAGTTCAAAACTTGTAGAACAAGTATTACTTCAAAGTTTGTTTTTAGAATACTAAGTTTATCTCGGAAACCATACCCTTTTTATTAATCATGTATGCTAGTACAATAAAACATGCTTACCTTACCTCATTTTATTCATATATATACGTTACACAAGTTAGTATGCTTGTTTAAACCAAACCACATAATATATGCATAACAGAAATAAAGCAGGATGCATAATCTACAGCAGGCCGCTGGCGTAGCTGAGCAGCAGCCCAGTACAAAACTGGCGCAGCTTCTCCGGTTTGCAGCCAGCGACAGACTGTTCTAGCCTCGGCAGACTTCCAGCCCAAACACAGAAAATTCCTACGAAATTACTATCAATCCCACTATATTACCTCATGATCACTTATATTAGCTTATATAACAATCATTTAACATTATTGAATCACCAATTCATGAATTCTAACTTAATTTCAAGAATTGAAGTTTTCACAGAAATCCCAGAAACAGAAACACAAAATGAATTTAAAGAACAAGGAAGCTTATATAGTAATTCTAACATGTATATAAGTCCTTTTAGAAACTAATTATCATCCTCAAATCACAAAACCATAATTTCCAACTGGAATGAAGAAATTCAAGAATTTGCAGAGAATACAAACTGAAGAACATGAAACATAGATTATACCTTTGCTATGAATTAAGCTTCCTAAATTTGAATTCCCAACTCTCGGTGACTATCTTGCTATCACTCACAATGTAATCTGATACTTGAACAAACTCTCAGCAAATAAAATTTAAGGGGAAGAGCTTGTATATATAGAGGAATGAATGTCCAGACAATGCATACGTACAACAAATTAAACCAACTAGATTTTTGAATTGGATGGAGGTTAAAGAGTAGTAGGTAATTAGTTGGTGAATGTAATCATGAAAACCATCCCCTTGATCATCATTGCTAGCTTGAGCTTGGGAGGAGAATGGGGAAATAGGCTTTAGCCTTTTGTCATATACGTGAAGAGCAAATGTGTCTACCATTTAGGGACAAGCAAAGTCATCTCAGCATTCTAATACAACACTTAGTTTGTATACTTAGGTATTATATATTTAGGCTATATGTATATATATATTTTATACATATGTCTTTAATTGAAATGTCACACTATAATTCACATAATGTAGTAAGTGTGACTTGCACACATATAATCCATGCACATTTTTATCATACGGGTATAATTTACTCGGATATACTCGCATTACATTATCTCCTTCATTAAATTCTATTATTCCATTATATATATAAGTAATCATAAATTATAATTATTTATTATATATATTCATGATACATTATTTTAATGTACTCTTCAAATACAATTGCCACATAAATACTTTATATAACCCTTTCAACTTAATAAACTTTACTACACAGTTTATATATAACATAGTCACATTGCACTTTACATTCTGTATATATAGTTAGTCACTATACGTTACACTTTTAAATTCTCATGCTTGTACGTAGAAATTAATAATTCACTTATCTTATCAATTAATTAACAATAAATTCATTCCTCGTAATTATTAATAACACTTAATTAATAATCATAGGATTAATTATCACATTAACAAATATAATTCTCAGCATTTTTATGAACAAGTGTTTTATTATTATTATTATTATATTTCTTGCATTAATAATAATCAAATATTATAACTTAACCAAAATTAACAATTAATATAAATTAATTGTTCACTTAATAATTCTTTCGTTGATTAATATCATTATTAACATTTCTCATCACAGTGCCACACAAGGCTTCCCGAGTTTATGATAACACCACATTTTCCTCAATTATTATAATTATTCAATTTAATATAATTGAGTTAACTCACAAAATAATTTATATTCAAATAAATATTTATTTTCATTAATATATTTATTTAATAATATATGAAAATTCTCAGGTATTACATCCTCCCCCCTTATAAAAATTTCGTCCCGGAATTGCTACAAGGTTACACAAATAAATGGGGATAATCCCTCATCATCCTATCTTCTAACTCCCACGTTGCCTCCTCGACATCGTGGTTATGCCAAAGTACTTTTACAGAAGATATAATTTTATTTCTCAAGGTTTGCTCTTTTCTATCTAATATCTGGACAGGAATCTCTTCATATGCCAAGTTCTTCTCCACTTGAATGGGCTCGTAAGAAATCACGTGCTTGTAGTCGGCCTTGTATGGTCGCAACACGAAAATGTGGAACATGTTGTGGATGTGCTCCAACTCGGGTGGTAAAGCAACTTTGTATGCCACTTCACCCATTCGCTTCAGTATCTCGAACGGTCTTATGAATCTTGGACTCAATTTTCCTTTCATGCCGAAATGGATTTTTCCCTTCCATGGAGATACCTTTAAAAATACAAAACTACCAACTTTGAAGTCTCGGTCCTGCCGATGCAAATCTGCGTATTTCTTCTGGCGATCTTGAGCTACTACTAGTCTGCCTCTTATCACTGTCACCACGTCTGCGGTTTGTTGTACTAGCTCTGGTACTAGTATTCGTCGCTCCCCGACTTCGTTCCAACACAATGGCGTTCTGCACTTTCTCTCGTAAAGAGCTTCGTATGGTGGCATGCCGATACTCGCATGGTAGCTATTATTATATGCGAATTCTACTAAGGGTAGGTGGTCGTCCTAATTTCCCTTGAAATCCATCACGCAAGTCCTAAGCATGTCCTCCATTGTTTGTATTGTTCGCTCACTCTGTCCGTCTGTCTGAGGATGGTAAGCCGTACTCAACTTCAACTGTGTTCCCATTCTTTCTTGCAAACTCTTCCAAAAATTGGACGTGAAGCGCGGATCTCAATCAGAGACAATAGATACTGGCACTCCATATCGTGAGACAATCTCCTTTATGTATAGACTAGCTAACTGATTCAAACTGTAACAGATCTTGATCGATAAAAAATGTGCGGTCTTGGTAAGTCGATCCATGATAACCCAAATGGCATCATAACCTTTCTGCGTAACTGGAAGTCCTACCACAAAGTCCATCGTAATATGCTCCTATTTCCACTCCGATATTTCCAACAGTTGTAGTAAATCACTCGGCCGTTGATGCTCTTCTTTAACGTATTGGCAAGTCAAACATCTACTAACGCACTCTGCAACTTCCCATTTCAGATTGGGCCACCAAAAATGTTGCCTCAAGTCTTGATACATCTTAGTGCCTCCCGGATGAACGGAATATGTCGTGTTGTGTGCCTCGTGCAAAATCTCTTCACTTAACTCGGTTACCGCTGCTACCCACACTCTTCCTTCGAATCTTAAAATACCATCTTTATCCATTCAAAATTTCTCTTCCTCATTCTCTGCGATCCTCTTCCTAATTTTCTCGCACTCCTCATCTTTCTTTTGTGCTTCTTTTACTCTATCCAACAATGTCGGATGAGCTTCCATTACAAATAATTTATCTTCAGACCTCTCTAGTCCCTTTACCTCTATTTCCAATTTCTCCATCTCTCTCATTAATTCGTCCTGAGTCATCAACTGAAACAATTTCTCCCTTCCTTTCCTACTCAGAGCGTCGGCAACCACGTTTGCCTTACCCGGGTGATAAAGAATATCACAGTCATAATCTTTGATCAATTCTAACCACCTCCTCTGACACATATTTAGCTCTTTTTGTGTGAAGATATATTTCAGACTTTTATGGTCCGTGTATATCTCACATTTCTCTCCGTACAAATAATGCCTCCAAATTTTTAACGCAAAAACTACTGCTGCTAACTCTAAGTCTTGAGTAGGGTATCGTTTTTCGTAATCCTTCAATTATTGTGATGCATACGCAATGACTTTATCGTGCTGCATTAGCACACAACCAAGTCCCTTGTGCGATGCATCACTATACACCACAAAATTTCCCGCATCATCTAGCAATGATAATACAGATGCTTCGCTCAATCTCCTTTTTAGCTCTTGAAAATTCTCTTCACATTTTTCTGTCCATACAAATTTCACCGTTTTTCTCATCAGATTAGTCAACGGGGTTGCTATCATAGAAAAATCTTGGATGAATCTTCGATAGTACCCAGCTAACCCTAAAAAGCTTCTCACCTCCGTCGGTGTTCTCGGCTGTTCCCAATTACTTACTACTTCTACCTTTGCAGGGTCTACTGAGATTCCATTCTTATCCACCACGTAGCCTAAGAATTGAACCTTCTCCATCCAAAATTCGCACTTTAAAAATTTCACATACATCTTCTCCTTCCTTAGTGCCTCCAAAATAATCTTCAGATGTTCGGCGTGTTCTTCCTCTGTCTTCGAGTAGATCAAAATGTCGTCGATAAAAACCACTACAAATTTATCCAAGTATGGCTTGAAAACTCGGTTCATCAAGTCCATAAATGCTGCCGGAGCATTCGTCAATCCAAATGACATTACCAAAACTCGTAGTGTCCATAACTGGTTCAAAACGCAGTCTTTGGTATGTCCTCATCCCTCATTTTCAGTTGATGATATCCTGTTCGTAGGTCGATTTTCGAGAAACACTTTGCTCCCTTCAGTTGATCAAATAAGTCGTCTATCCTTCGTAGCGGATATCGGTTCTTGATCGTTACTCTGTTCAATTCTCGATAATCGATACAAAGCCTCATCGATCCGTCCTTTTTCTTAACGAATAACACTGGTGCTCCCCAAGGTGACACACTTGGTCGAATGTAACCTTTATCCAATAGCTCTTGTAGTTGTATCATCAATTCCTTCATTTCTACTGGCGCCATACGATATGGAGCTTTCAAAATCGGTGCCGTTCCCGGTGCTAAGTCTATTACGAATTCGATTTCTCTGTTTGGCGGAAGACCAGGCAGATCGTCCGGAAACACATCTTGAAATTCTTTAACTACGGATATATCCTTAAGTTCAACTCCCTTTTTCCGAGTATCAATTATGTAAGCTAAATAACCTACACATCCTTTCCTTAACAATTTCTTGGCCTGCATCATCGTACCGCAATACGATTGCTTAAGCGATGAGCTACTATAAAACACTACCTTAGACTTACTCGGAGCCTGAAGGTTCACACATTTATTTTGACAATCTATTATTACTGCATGGTTATACAACCAATCCATTCCCAATATTACGTCAAATTCTCCCAATCTAATAGGAATCAAGTCTACTTTCAGTTCAAGTTCTCTAATGTTTGCGCGATAATTTTGATAAACGTATTCTACAGGGATCACTTCCTTATTAGCAACTTCTATGATCAAAGGATTTTCTAATAGTTCTAGGGGTGTACTAAGGTTACTAGCAAATTCTTCAAATATAAAAGAACAGGTGGCACCCGAATCAAATAATACATAAGCATTTATATCATTGATTGGGATTATACCTGACACCACATCCTTCGTAGCCACGGCATCTTGGACGGTCAGGTTAAAAGTTCTGGCGGTTGGGTGGTTGGATTGTACCGGCCCGCTGATCATAAGCTTGTTTCCTCCCCCTTGTTGGCTACCACTTCCGCCACTTCCCTTCTTCGGGAAATCCTTAATACGGTGCTCAGTTGAGCCACAAGCAAAACACCCTTGGATCTTCTTTGGCTTCGGACAGTTTGGTGATATGTGCCCCTCTTGAAGGCATTTATAACACGTGCCCTTTCCTTTCCAGCACTCCCCTTGGTGACTTTTCCCACACTTATTACAAGCTCCACTCCTTTTCTTAAAATTTCTCTTGTGACTCCCACCTTGATTATTGTTTCTGTTGCTATTGTTGTTCTTGTTGTTGTTGTTGTTGTTGTTGTCCCACTTTCTCTTCCCGGAGTTACTCCCTCCTCCACTGCTTCCTTCATGATTTTCACTACTAGTGTTCTTTCCTTTCTTCTCTTTGTTATACAAGCTCAAAGCTTCACTTCCTCCCTCGGCGATAATAGCCTTCTCCAGCAGTGTTGCAAAAGAATCGAACTGAAGAACTGACACGTTATTGAATAGTCAAGGCTTCAGTCCTTGTTCGAATCGTCTAGCCTTCCTCTCTTCATCTCTTACCTGGTGCTCCGCAAATTGGGCTAGTTCGTTAAACCTAGCCGCGTATTGTGCCACCGTCATCTCCCCTTTGTTTTTACTCTAAGAATTTCACCTCCATCCTATTCTTCATGCTTTTCGGGAAGTAATTCTAAAAAAATAGCGTTTTAAACTTATCCCAAGCTATTATCCCTTCTCCAGCTCTTTGTTGATTAGCCTCCCACCAGTAGTTCGCTTCTCCCCTTATCATGTACGTGGCAAACACCGTCTTCTGATCTTCACCTACGCGAGCTATAGTAAAAGCGTTTTTGATCTCCTTGATCCACATTTGTGCGATGATTGGGTCGGTAGTTCCCTCGAACTCTGGGGGTCCTACACTCTTAAAGTCTTTAAAGGTTATTACTGGCACAGCCTGAGGGTTTGGGCGAACGGTTTCATTGTTCCTTCCCCTTAATGCCTCTCCTAACAGGTCTACCAGTTTCTGGATCGGGTCTACTTGTTCCCTCTCATTGTTCACATGACTCCTCAGGTGCAGTCAGTCTACGTTTGGGCGGCATTATCTGCATCACAAATTTTCATTTTATTATTATTTAAGTATATTACTTAAGTATTTCTTTTAATACTAAAAGAATAAATTTATAACACGTTTCTGAAATAAACTTCATTTATATTCATATACCAACCGTTTCATTACATGATTTCCCTAGCATATTTCTATAAATGTTACCACATGTATCCCCTAATATCACAAAAGACGGGGAATATACCAACCTACTACCATACTACCCCCCTAACAAAAGCTTACACGGGGTTTACATCACTATCCCATATCTTACACAAAAGATTGGGATTACAACATAGTATGCACAACACATAAAGATAAATTCTACTAAACTACCACTAGACCATTTAAGGAAATCTCATCACATCATGCCAGGCTCCACAGCGCTCTTGTACTCTAACTGTGCTATATAAGCTACCAGCTTTCGACTCATAGTATGTAGAGTCTATCCCTGTTCTGCCGGGTAGTGGTACACACCATCAAGTACCCTCTCAAATGCCGAACGGAACACGTACCCCATCTTATTCATTTTCCTCTTCTTACATCTGACCTCATCCTCCAGGTCATCAGCTCTCTCATGGGCAGCCTCCCACTTCTCCTCGAAGTGTATCATATCCATTACTTCTAATTCAAACTGAGTACGAAGTGCTTTCTTCTCAGTCTTCTCACTAAGCTCCCTCTGTTCTACCTCTTCTAGCTTCCCTGCCAGATCCACGTTCCTAGCCACGAACTTGTGAAATAGGGTTCCCATCTGAATTCCCGCCTCTTTGCGATAAGCAATTTCTACTTCCAACTCTTGCACAGCCAGCTTCCTCTGGTGATCTTCGTCCCGCAGTTTCTGGAACTTTGACTCTCTCTCTTTGGCCTCTTCCTCTAACTCCTGGACTCTGCAGTCCAACTCTAGGATCGGCTCCTTATACTCACCTAGTATATGCTCCTCTAAGTTAGGCTCATAGGAATCCTCCATGGGCTCCTCCTCCGAAGGCTCGTCCTTAACCGGCTCGTCCTCTATCAGCTCCTCCTCTGGATCGGACTCTATCTCAATATCAATCTCATCCTCGTCATCAGACTCGAATGGTTCCACAGCCTATACCGGCACAGCCTCTAAGGGTGCCTCGTACACTATATGAATATCCCTGGGCTCATCCTCAGTCACTCTAGCAGGTACTCCCATATCTGCCCTCTATAATCACAAACATAGACAAGAAACAACAACTCCATTAGAATGTTAAATAAAACAAAAGTTCATTGTATAAAATGAAGTTACATTTCATAAAAGACTAAGTCTCTCAAGGAAAACTCTACATGATTTTTATCTCCTTCCTAACTTCTAAGTTCGCCTAAGTTATAGTCCAAGGACACTCGTTTCTAAGGTTTATAACTACAGCTCTGATACCAACCTATGACGCCCCCAAATTCGGGACCACCACTTGGTCTCTCTAATTCGGTTCGTCACGTGCTCATAGTAATACATCACAATAATAATACGACTAAATGTTGCATCGCACAGAGGAATAATACACAACTATTATCGAATAGATTAAATTTAAATAATATAATTTATTCATGTCCCAAGGTCTCGTAACTTAAAAAGTGATTACATAGCTTAGACATATCTTAAGCAATAATAACCTTAACTAGTACATAATATCATAAGTTCTTTATTACATCATAAGTCCTACATAATTAAAGCTACTCAGTAGCCTTTCCCTTGCCCTTGTCTGTGCCCAAAGGTCCGCACTGCTCTGCCTTAACTGAAATATTTTAGGCAAAGCAAGAATGAACACAAATTGCCCAGCAAGTGATATACAATAAGGGTGAGTAATAAAATTCTCAATTCTCGAAAGGGTATAGTAAGGTTTGATAGTTCAAAGATAACAAGAATATCAATAGTTCTCAATAACAGTCGCTAAGGACAGAATAATATCAACGTGATTCAATAATAAATCAATTCAAGATTTCAAGATATCTGAATACTGAGCAGTCACTAGGGACTATGAACTTCTACTAGAATTAACAGTATTAAACTGAAAATCCAACAAAAACTGGTACAACAGGTGATTAGCCTAAAGTACCCTACGTTATGCATAACAATCAATCATACTCAAGTGCGCACGTCGTTTCTTTGACAATTATATGTTCCCTTCAAAGAAGGTTGTTCTTCTCAGTCAAATACAAGATCCCGCACCAATCAGTTGATTTGGGTCGCTTTTTAATAATATAAGTCTAGCCGAATCAAATGGCATAGACATTTTCACAATATTCAAGAACAATACCAAGTTCAACATGAATAATAGCTTTAATGAAATAAGAGTTCAAGTATGCTAATTCAATTGAAACGATTAAGTAAAGAAACTAGTTCGCAATATACAAGGATAGAATACTTGCACCGTAAAAGAGTGTAAGTTAGGAAACTTGCCTTAAGCGTAGTTTATCCCCGTAAATTAATCAACACTTTTCAAATTCTATCGTAATATAGTCACGCATATATGATATCCGTTAGTCATATAGCTTAACATTATATCTCATCTCGTATATACGATTAACACATAAGCTAAATCTTAATCTAGCTACACAGTTATATAGATCATAATAATATAACTTTTATCCTTAACGTTCCTCTTCTCTCAAGTTAATTATCTTTATACATCATTACTATCTTGTGAGACTACCACAAATAGCAAACATACTCTATTTAGCGAGTTATAGCATTACTATAAGCTAACCGTCAAATCGGATTCATATGATATCACCTAGCATGTATACATGCTTAAGGGGGTCCTTCCATGCTTGTTTAACCTTTTCACATTCAATTTCATATGATATAGGTTCTAGCTTTACATCTTTAGACAATTTAAGGCCAAATACGGTTATGCAACCACAACGCATACAATTTAATCATAGATACTTGCGAGAAGGTCATATCAATTATAATATGCATGCTTGTCCACATCATTTATTCTTAACTAGCATTGTTCATTACTTTAAAACATACTTATACTCATGCTTGGTTTATTACCGTTATATCAAACATATAAGAGTCATGCTTAGAGACATAGTGAATGTAAACATGTCATTTTATATTCTAAGAACTTAACTACTCATACTTAATGCACTTGGTTCAAAAGCATATCCAAGTTTGCTTTTGAAACCATTTTAAACTTGAACAACGCAATTTAACACATACAACTTCAAAGCTCTTATCGTATGTAGTCAAGTCATGTTAACAATTTCGCAAGATCAACGTGTATATCATGTAGTATTCATGCATATTAGCTTTAACATATCAAGCTTTTTCTTAATAATTTCTCTAACACAAGGTCTAACAAGTTTGGTCATGAACAAGGACGCTATAAACACTATATCATGCTCCTTTGTATTTGAAATCAATCATGTGTATAAATCACTAAGTTCAGAACTTGTAGAACAAGTATTACTTCAAAGTTTGTTTTTAGAATACTATGTTTATCTCGGAAACCATACCCTTTTTGTTAATTATGTATGCTAGTACAATAAAACATGCTTACCTTGCCTCATTTTATTCATATATATATGTTACATAAGTTAGTATGCTTGTTCAAACCAAACCACATAATATATGCATAACATAAATCAAGCAGAATGCAGAATCTACAGTAGGCTGCTGGCGCAGCTGCCCAGTACAAAATTGGCGCAGCTGCGCCGGCTTGCAGCCAGTGGCAGACTGTTCCAGCCTTGGCAGACTTCCAGCCCAAACACAGAAAATTCCTACGAAATTACTATCAATCCCACTATATTACCTCATGATCACTTATATTAGCTTATATAATAATCATTTAACATTATTGAATCACCAATTCATGAATTCCAATTTAATTTCAAGAATTGAAGTTTTCACAGAAATCTCAGAAACAGAAACACAAAATGAATTTGAAGAACAAGGAAGCTTATATAGTAATTCTAACATGTATATAAGTCCTTTTAGAAACTAATTATCATCCTCAAATCACAAAACCATAATTTCCAACTGGAATGAAGAAATTCAAGAAGTTGTAGAGAATACAAACTGAAGAACATGAAACATAGATTATACCTTTGCTATGAATTAAGCTTCCTAAATTTGAATTCCCAACTCTCGGTGACTATCTTGCTATCACTCACAGTGTAATCTGATACTTGAACAAACTCTCAGCAAATAAAATTGAAGGGGAAGAGCTTGTATATATAGAGGAATGAATGTCTAGACAATGCATACGTACAACAAATTAAACCAACGAGATTTGTGAATTGCATGGGGGTTAAAGAGTAGTAGGTAATTAGTTGGTGAATGTAATCATGAAAACCATCCCCTTGATCATCATTGCTAGCTTGAGCTTGGGAGGAGAATGGGGAAATAGGCTTTAGCCTTTTGTCATATACGTGAAGAGCAAATGTGTCTACCATTTAAGGGCAAGCAAAGTCATCTCAGCATTCTAATACAACACTTAGTTTGTATACTTAGGTATTATATATTTAGGCTATATGTATATATATATTTTATACATATGTCTTTAATTGAAATGTCACACTATAATTCACATAATGTAGTAAGTGTGACTTGCAGACATATAATCCATGCACATTTTTATCATACGGGTATAATTTACTCGGATATACTCACATCACATTATCTCCTTCATTAAATTCTATTATTCCATTATATATATAAGTAATCATCAATTATAATTATTTATTATATATATTCATGATACATTATTTTAATGTACTCTTCATATACAATTGTCACATAAATACTTTATGTAACCCTTTCAACTTAATAAACTTTACTACATAGTTTATATATAACATATGCACATTGCACTTTACATTCTGTATATAGTTAGTCACTATAGGTTACACTTTTAAATTCGCATGCTTGCACATAGAAACTAATAATTCACTTATCTTATCAATTAATTAACAATTTATTCATTCCTCGTAATTATTAATAACACTTAATTAATAATCATAGGATTAATTATCACATTAACAAATATAATTCTCAGCATTTTTATGAGCAAGTGTTTTATTATTATTATTATTATATTTCTTGCATTAATAATAATCACATATTATAACTTAACCAAAATTAACAATTAATATAAATTAATTCTTCACTTAATAATTCTTTCATCGATTAATATCATTATTAACATTTCTCATTACAGTGCCACACAAGGCTTCCCGAGTTTATGATAACTCCATATTTTTCTCAATTATTATAATTATTTAATTTAATATAATTGAGTTAACTCACAAAATCATTGATATTCAAATAAATATTCATTTCCATTAATATATTTATTTAATAATATATGGAAATTCTCGGGTATTACATTACATATATATTATATATGTATATGTATATTATACAATATATGTTAGATAAGTAAGTACGTTAGTTTTACAAAGAAAGAAAGAAATAGAGAGAAAGGGTTAGAGAGAATTATCAAAGAAGAGGAAGAAGAAGAAACTTTGAGAAAGCAAGAGGAGAGCTATACTCCATCATCTTCTCCATCTCTTCTCTTAATTCAAACAAGAAAAGGTATAATCTTAGAACTCCATAAGTTGTAATCATGTTCTTCTATAATTTTGTAGTTTTAGAATTCTCTGTAAAAAAATCTCTTTGTAAAAATTCTTTATTTTGATATGTGTATGGGATGTGTACATATATATATTTATATATATATATATGCTTACATGTGATTTTATAGTTGTTTATGTGTTTCAATTCACAAGGATATGATGAACACTATGAAATCATGTTCATAGTACTCTATTATGAAGTTATTTTGAAAATAGTTCTTAAATTATCAAAGAAATTGATGTAAGCATGAAGCTATGTGTAATATATGTTATAGCATGATGTGATATGAGTTATATAGTTGTTTTAACAATTCAATCCATGTAATTTTGATAAACAAGAAGAATTGTGTTCATATGATTTACTGTAAACCAATTCTTTTAAAAATGGCTTTTGAAACTATCAAATTGATGTTTGATTGTGGGTTATTGTTTGAATTGATAATGGATTATGTTAGTATGTTAAGAATAGGAGTTGTTACAATTTGAATTACTTGAATTGATTGAAAAACGAATTCGTAATAGTAATTTTTGTCAAGAATGCTTAATATAATAGTTTTCTTCGAAAATTATGAAAAACATTGGTTTGATCATGTGTTATATGGATTTTTTATGTTATAATCATGTTAAAGAGTTTAAAATATTGTTGTTAGCAAGTTTTATGTTAATCATATTGGGAAAAGTAGAATTCGGTGCAAAGAAATAAGCTAAATTGGCTTATTTCTCTGCCAATTCGTGAACCAGCACTTCCATCAGTGGAAGGACCAGCCCCAGCGGGTTAACAAGCTGCCCGGGAAGTTTGGTTTTTGCTTGTTGAGTTTTCATGCCCCGTTTATTTAGCTAACTTATTTCTATGACTTGATAAATGTATTAGGTAATAAGATAACATGCTTTTGATGTGTTTAAGATATATTGAAGTTTTATATGAATGTGTTAAATGTGTATGAGTGTGTTACATTCATAAGGTACACCACACGATTTAAAGCGTTATAAGCTTATGAATGTATGTCGTGAGTTTATACTCACGTATGTGGCTAGTTAGCAACTTATGTTGTAAACAACGTTGTGAGTTGGACTTGTGTATGAAGTTCAACGGTTTAAACGTTGTAGTTGGGTACTAATAGATGTTTTGAACATAATGTGAATGTGTAGGGTAACTTTGAAGTGGTTGTAGTTATTAAAGTGTAGCTTGCGCTTGAGGCAAGTTCCCTAATCCAAGTTTCTATTTCTAAACTCGACATTTACTTTGTACAAGCTTTCTAAACTATTCTTCTACGCTATGCAAGCTTTATCAATGTATCTTTTTATTGTGCAAGTTCTCTAACCCTTGCTCAAAATGTCGTGCAAGTTTATTTTTTATTCTTAACTTGTTATATATTGTACAAGTTATATCGTATTCCAATGTTCATAATGCAATTATTGTCATAGTGTTGTGATCTTGACTTAATTATTCAAGCAAGATCTACTTATTCTTTCAATTACTTTAGGTTATTTCTAAAGCATGCCTACTTATTATGTAGATTATTTCTATATCTTATAATTGGTTCATAATTTTTATATTATTGAACTATTAAAGCACTGTGAGTCGATTCAACTACTTCTAGTTATGATAGTTGAAACTCCAAAGTTCCTTTATCTATCTAAACCAAACTTTCTTTGGTGCAGACTTGTATTCAAATACTGAGAATGAACAACCCTATCTATTAGGGGACATTTATGCTAAAGCGTTAAGATGGTTGTGCACAATACATGGTACGAAGGGCTGATCCCCCTGAGTACGAGTTGAAGGTCTATAGTCTTAATGACTATTAAAGGTTTAAATAAAAATATTTATAACCTAGGACATAGTTCAAGGTCGTATGACCCTCAGATAAAGTCTATACTCAAACTTTAAAGATGATGGAAGAATTATTATTCAATTCTTTATTTTGATGAAAGTAAGGTGATTCAAACTCTTTTGAAAATATTCACTATGTCATGTCACTATTGTATTTCAAGTGACCTTTTGTTTGCTCACTCTTGCATATTTTTACAAACCATTGCAGTTAAGGCCGAGAATGTTAACATTCCGTCAACAAGTAAAGAAAAAAGAAAGATGAGCAAGTGAAAGCTTGTGGTTTCAAGTTTATATTGTAATAAGATTTAGTTGACGATGTTTTATTTCCGCATTTACTTTGTTTGATGTTAAGGATTAGTTAACCCTGGGATTTTATTTCTACACGTTGTAATCCTTTGTCAAGGAAGATTTTATTTAAGTTTTATGAAGGTTGTAATTTGGTTTTGCAATTCTTTATTATTAGGTAGATATATAATTTAAATAGAAACTGAACACCAAATCATGTGAAAATGAAGTACCCAGATTTGGGGGTGTCACAGACCATCATTGACAACTCCATCCCCAGCAGAAATGGCGGAAGCTGTCAGTAATAGATTACCATTGGAAGTAACTCCAAACAAAAACGTTCAGAGTCCAAAACATGGCATATCATGCATTGCATTATATTTGTATGTCTAATATTTTCAGTGTCTAGCAATATTTATCCTGTTAATTACATTGCATTGCATAAACATGATAAAAAGGGGAATCTGTAGACACTCAAAATTTTGCATTTCTGTTACTAACCATACAGGAGGATAAAACCATCTTTTACCTTCCAGAGACAACCCTGGAAGTCCAAATAATCAAGTCAAACCCGGCGACAACCTTGATAGATCAAGTAAAACCCCGGCGACAACCTCGGAAGATCAAGTCAAACCTCGACGATAACCTCGGGAGATCAAGTCAAACATCGGCGACAACCCTAGGAGATCAAGTCAAACCCCAACTACAACCCCGGGAGATCAAGTCAAACCCCAGTGACAACCCCGGGAGATCAAGTCAAACCCCGACGACAACCCCAGGAGATTAAGTCAAACCCCGGCGTTAACCCTGGGAGATCAAGTCAACCTTCAACCTTCGGAGATGACCCCGAAGCATCAAATCAATCCCCAGAGTTAACCCTGGGATATCAAATCAACCCTCGAAGACGACCCTGAGGAATAACATAATCGGCTAGGATCAAACCTCAGAGACAACCCCGAGAAATAGTCGAAAGCCCCGACAACCTTGGAGATAACCCTCGGAAGGGCAAAATGGTTATTTGGCCAACTCAACATCAAATTAAGTCAAATCATTGCCATGAAGGTTATGCAGAACCATAACGTCAATCCCGAATGAAAACAGCACAAGACAGCTCAACGGACGGACTGCAAAGACTCGAAGATCTGGTTATGGACCCGTCTTCCCGGATTCAGAAAATGTCAAATCCAATGTCATTGTGTAGCTCTCAAAAAAGGCTTTTCGAAAAGGTATAACACGTCTCCATCGAATTCCCGGATTGAAAGTTATGAAGGTTTAAGTAGACAAAGCGTTGGTCGGAGTACACGTGCTTCGAGACGACGAGACCTACAAGCCCGTGTGACGCCCCCAAATTCTCTACAGTTCCTGTAGTAGATTTGGTGATCACGTAAATATTCTCTAAGACAATAACTTCTATAAATCCAAAATCCACAATATCCCAATCAGTTAAGAGTTCTCGTCAGAACAATTACCATATCTGGATACCCTCACTTGAATGTATAAATTTATAATCTTACAGATATTTCTTGCATATCAATAATTCCTATCTATCTGACATTCACAGTACAAATGATAAGATTGTTCTTGGAACTGAGGAGCGGCCTAAGTGCTTACAGAACTCCCAAGATCATTCAATACCCTCATTCAGATGTATAGTTCATATAGATACTGTACTTGATACTATTCACTATTAATAAGGTAAAATCATTCAACTAATAACTTAACAACATAATAATATCTGGTTACATATTGTTCAACTATTACATCATAGAAATACCAAATTACATCTTATTCTTAATACAATAAACATTCGTTCTTAAAGATTTACTTCTATCCACATGTATGATTTCCTGAACCTTCTAGGGTATTAGACGCAGCTGCAAAGGAAAAGAATATTTGTAAGGATGGGCTTTAAAAGGCTCAGCAAGTTTTAAAGATTTACAGTTTATACACACACAATATCTAGATTGAAGGAACATGTAGTTCAGAGTATTTTCCATATATATATACTGAGGTTTGATCTTCCAAACCCCACATGTTACGAGTTTCTGCCAGTCATATAGACTTAGCAACCCGGGTTGATTTGGCCAACCACACCATCTAGGAGTATGCATATCATCCTACCACAACCACCCGGTCAATATAAAACTACCGGTCATTATTAATCACCCGGTCAATGTAAAACTGTCGGTCATTGATAGTAACAGTATATATAATTGTACCAAACAATATTGGTTTCACCACAGTCTATGCTTTGATATCAAATCAAAAATAATTTACTCAAGTAACGGTTCATATGTCTTGGTTATGCTTGAACAATAAGTCATAACTTTTTTCAAATCACAGCTATCATGAATAATGATTATAACAATTTTGTATATCAATTTACAGGACTTACATTTAATATTGAAATTAAATGTAGTTAGAAAAACTTGCCTTTTATCGCGATCGACTACTTAAGTTATTTGAAAGTATATTCACAACCTATATATGTTATAACAGTCATTAGAAACGATAGCAATTAATTTCTAATTAAACTATTAGTGTCTAGGTTGAATTTTGGAGTCCGTTCGGTATTTTATAGCTTCATCGAATAGCTAGCGAATTAATTTTTCAATAACTTTATTTAAAAGTTTTAATATCTTATTTATATGCTTTAGATATTATTTATCATAATTTCCAAATGCTCAAAATAATTTTTAAATGATTTATTATCATTTAAAATAATTTTTAAGTTATTAATATTATTTTTAAATATTTAATAACCATGTAAAATGATTTTTTAAATCATCCATATAATTTATTTTATTTAATAATGATTTTTAAATCATTATTATCATTTTTAAATAATTCATTATTATTTAAAATGATTTTTATATCATTAATATTATTTTTAAGTAATTTATTATTAATTACTTTTATTATTATTAATATTTAAATAAATTAAATATTAATAAAATTTTATGTCAAAATATTAAAAATTATTTATTATAATTAAAAATGATTTTTCAAATTTTTATATTAATTATTTAGTATTTATTTCTATTTATTTTAATTAATAAAATTAATTTCCAAAAATCGCCTGTCGCTAAAGACCTTTAGCGACAGAAGTATCGCTATAGGTGTTCTTCATCATCTTAAGAACACGATGGTCAACGACTAGGGCTTCGTTTGACTCGATTTTTCTAGCAACCAATTTGGTTTCTGAGCAATCTAATTCAATGAAATTATAGTTCTAATTCAGGAGTACATGCCTAAGTTCATTTCAGTGCCTAAAAACCTTGCCACAAGTTTCCATGGCCGGTCAAACCATCACACCGACGCTGTTCTTCATTTCTGGGTTACCCATAAATGAAGAGTTAACGTCGGTCAACGACCTTTAAGGTCTCATATCTTGTCGGCTGGTTAATGTTTGGGTGGTCTAATGGTCGGGTTTTGTAGAGTAACTAACAAGGTTTAATAATGTAGCACTAACAGGGTCTAGATCTAACCAAGGATCAAGATACAAGCCTTTAAAAATCTTGTCAGACACTGCTCAAGCATTTATGGGTTACCCAGAACATTCAAGCTGAACGGTTAACGAGGTTTGACCGTCTATAACTTCCGGCCGATGACTATCTAGGGTTTGAAAGTGCTATGGTTGTGTAGTACTCATGTCAAGGTACAATCTAATTAACATCTAACACCCAACCAGACTGACAGGCGAGAGATATAGGCGGTCAAACCACCTGTCAGACCGTGTTCTTTAGCTTTTTGGGTTACCCAGAAAGCAGTCGGTCATGGTCAGTCAACGCCTTTTGATGGCTTATAACTCCCGATCCAGTGCTCTAAGGTCTAATCTACCACTTCTAAATGATTAACAACATTGCAAGCTATGACTAACAACTCTTAAAACATTAAAACAACAAACAATGAACGAGATACGAGGGCTGACATTCGTTGTCTGACCCTGTTTTGTAACTTCGACAGTTTTTCTTAAAACTATATTTTGATGCTTTTAAATGTTATGGATTCGTGTTTTAGCAACCCATATCACTAAACAACATCCTAATTAACATATTTAAACAATAAAAACAACAACATAACTTTCAGATTTAAGATATAGAGCTAGGGTTAGGTTTTTACCCTTTTGAGCAACTTTTTCTTTTCTCCTTTTTGTTTCTGATCTTGGCTTGTTAAGTGTTGTTTCTGGACCAATATATGATGTATATTTAGTGTAAAGCTCGTGGGTTTAAAGAACCAACACTTATCTTGATGTCCAAAATTCAAGTGGGGGTTAAACTTAAGTTTTCTTTCTTATTTTGACAACTAAGCCTAGATCATTAATGTGCTGGGTTGTGTTGTCATACCAAGAGTGTTTAGCGCCATGTGACAAATCTTTTGCTTGCAAGCAAAAGATTTGTTCCTATCTTGTTTTAATAAAAGAACAAAATAAGGGCATTTTGGTCATTTTACATGTACTAAGGGTATTTTAGTAATTTCCCACTTAAATCCAAGGGAAATTTAGTCATTTCATATTATCCTTAGAAAATTTAAAAACAATAATGAACAATTAGGTTTTGTTGGTTTAGAATTAGGGTTTATAATATAAATTAGGGTTAGGGTTTTCTAATCCCTAATTAGGGTTTCCTTACAATCTTTTTCGATTATATCTATAATATATCATATTAAATTAATATATGTATATATTCATAATCATATATAACATTATCAATGTATTATGCTATAATTCCCATTTATTATAATAATTAGGGTTAGGATTTCTTAGTTAAATAAAATTATAAATTAGGGTTTACCTATAAAACTTTCCATATATCTGTACATAGTTATATCTTATGTGTTGATATATAATTTTATATACTAATAATAAAGTTAAATACACATCACACAAGATATTAAACATATTTATATTTACTGTTTTTATATTAATATTCCTGTTCAAAGTTTTGAATATTACAGCCCGGGCCCACCAAGGTCAGCTGTAGGTAGACCCGCGGCTGTCGCTGGTTGACCCACGGCTCTTTTGGTCTATAAATAGACCCCTCGATCAGCCAAAAAAAGGAGAAAAGTGACGAAATTCCGCACGTTTCAGCTTTTAACCCTTCCATCAGTGTTCCAAATTCCAATATTGTTCTTTGTAAACACTTCTATACGTATATATACTAATATATCAAGTTCTAACCATTGGAAACGGAGTTTTCAAGCTACAAAAGCAATTTAAAGCATTCCGCGCTGTATACTGTGAGATTTCTTCAAATCTGAAACTTTTAACTACTTTAATATATATATATATATATATATATATATATATATATATGAGTGTATATATATTTACAATTCTTAATTTTGCCTGAATTGTAAATTCGTGGATTTTTTTGTCTTTAATATATGTATATATAAGTATATATAAGTGTGTATATAGGAAGGATTAAGAGCACTCCCCTTATCTAGCACTCCTCCTTAAATACCACTCCTTTGTTAAAACTGCGTCGTTTTGGAGATTCTTCAAAGAGAGTGGTCTCGCTTACTTTCTTTATATTTTCAAAAATGCAACTCGCGGCCCCACTTATTTTTTTAAGAATCTCCAAAACGACGTAGTTTTAATAAATGAGTGCTATTTAAGGAGGAATGGTATTTAAGGATGAGTGCTAGATAAGGGGAGTGCTCTTGATCCTTCTTGTATATATATATATATATATATATATATATATATATATATATATATATATATATATATATATATGTGTGTGTGTGTGTGTGTGTGTGTGTGTGTGTGTGTGTGTGTGTGTGTGTCATTTAGCCTGGATTGTTAATCTGTGGCATTTTCTGCTTTAATATATATATATATATATATATAAGCATATATATATTTATATTTATTAGTCAGGCCTAGATTGTGAATCCATGGCTTTTTCTTGTTTTAATATATATAAGTAATATATATATAATATATATATATATATATTAGTTATTTAATTTAATTAAATATTAGTTTTAAATATTCATTTGATGTAAATCTGTATTAATGTAGAGTTTGTAGACTAGATTTATTTAAATCTAGCCATATCTAACTTTTAACTGGTTCAAAAGTTGTAAAACTGGAACTATTGAGGAAGAATGGCTATGATTTATTTAAATCTAGTTTTCTTTCTAGTTTTGTAAATATTAAGCAACTACGCGACCCTAGATCTGTATCTAGAGGGAACGAGAAGCTTGGCTACACGCATGCAAGGATTTAACTAATGAATCCATTGTTTTGCGACATCTATGTTTTAATTTGCATTCTAGTTCCATATCGCTGTCATGCAAGCTTTCAATGATATTTTGTGAGCCTAGGAATCACTGGATCTACGATTAATGGCATGGATCTAGATCTGATTCCCATGATGGACAAATTTAAATTGTATATATATAGCTTGCAGACCTTTTTATAAATGTAAATAAGAGGGACCTTAAAATGGTTATCCGGATTTAAGGCCTTAACAT
This sequence comes from Panax stipuleanatus, assembly GCA_020205555.1. Taxonomy (NCBI): domain Eukaryota; kingdom Viridiplantae; phylum Streptophyta; class Magnoliopsida; order Apiales; family Araliaceae; genus Panax; species Panax stipuleanatus. The sequence goes on along the minus strand of CM035126.1, from coordinate 61,697,814 downwards.
AGTAAAAGCGTTGTTTGTGGTATTCGGGTCACTTTGATGGCTTTCATGCCCAAAAGAAGCCCGACACCTATGTATATATTATTTTGTCGAAGATATTTCGCATCTCGAGAATAAAATCAAATCAAACCGAATATGGAATAAAATGGAAATAACAAAAGGCTTCAATTCATATGCGAGCGAAAGGGTTTGAAATCTCTTTTAAAATTATCACTTTCATATTGTCGACGTCGGGAAAAAATTGCGAGTCGAGTTGGACCCGAATCTTTATCTCTTCCTAAGTTTTGTGTACCCTTATTCTTTTTATTGTGAAAAAGGTTTTGAAGGATTTTTAGGAAAAGGCCAACATGTATCATGTCGACGATTTGAACGTTTTACAAAGTCGCCAGTTGGTAGTGTTGAAATGGTTGTACCAACTTAACCGAGTTTTGTTTGAAAAGAGGCCCAATTGCTGAACACTATCGAAACTTGATCTTTGAAACCGAAGTTCTAAGTTTGGGGGCTTTCTTAAGCGTGGGGAAGGTGTTAGGCACCTCACAACTCCCGTGTAAACACGGTACCACATCTTTTCAATATTTTCCTTTTAAATCTGCAATGTGTGTGTGAATGCTGGAAGAAATTGGGCCTATGTTTGATTTATTTGAAAGCATGAATATGTGTCATTGAACCTATATACGAAGGGTTTGATTTGATTTACAAAAGTCTTTTTTTTTAGACAAGATTGTTAAAATGATGTTCTGAAAGCAGGTTTTTCAAACATTTACGCTAACATAGGAATTGAAGCATGTCAACACTTCAGTTTTATCTTTTTAATGTTTAGGCTTAATTTGAATGGTGATTGTCGGACTGCGAAGCATCCTTGACCACAACATATATACAAGTGTGGTCTTCTCATGGGCATGACAGCTATCGGAGTGACTCTGACACGACAAACCATATTTTCACTATGTGAGACCTTAAACCCTGATAACCGTTTTAAGGTCTTTCTGTTGTACATTTTACAAAAAAAAAATGGCAGGGTACATCTGTAAAGTGGAGTTTGTCCATCGTGGAAATCAGATTCTGATCAGTTTTGATCATTAATCCCACGATTCTTAGGCTCACATAGTGAAGCCAATAAACCTGCACAGCTCAAATATGGACAGAAATATATATTTACAAATAGATGTTGCAAGAACCAAGGATTCATTAGTAAATCTAGCTCGCGTATAGCCGAAGCGTCTCGTTCCCACTAGATAACAATCTAAGGGTCGCGTGGTTGCTTTCATAACTGAAACTAGAAAAATGCTAGATTTAAATAAATCTCAGCCATTCTAGCTTTCCGGTTCCGTCTGGACCTATTTTGAATCATTTGAAAGCTTGAGTGAGCGAGATTTAGAGAAATCTAGTTCGCCCACAGAAATGTCAATGCCGATTCATAGCAAATGAATATTTAAAACAATAATTTAATCAAAATGAGTAATAGATATATATATATATATATATAGTTATATATTTACGAAAGCTGTAAAGGGCGATGGGTTTTAACTTCAATATCCGGACTGGAATGTAATATATATGTATTTATAAAAGCTGTAAAAAGCCATGGAGTAATCCAGGCTGGACAGAATGGAAATATATATATATATATATATATATATATATATATATATATATATGCGGTAAAGGGCGATGGGTTTTCACTCCTATACCCGGACTTGAATGGATATATATATATATATATATATATATATATATACATATAAGTTGTAAAAGAGCCACAGAATGATCTAGACTCGACAAAATTGAAATATATATATATATATATAAAAGCTGTAAATAAGCCACGAAATTGTCTAGGCTCAGCAGTAAGTATATATATATATATATATATATATATATATATATATTTAAAAGTGAAACTTAACATGCAAGTGTATAAAAGTGCAATGAAGTAATATAAACTTTTTGATCATAAAAATACTCACAATGGATTGCTACACGGGCATTTTGCCAAATCGTAGGCTTTAAACGTCCATTTTTATCGGTTAATTTTTTATATGTGGTAGTATATGAGTATATCTACATGTTAGAGAAATAAAATTTGGGTTTGGAGTATAAGAATGAGGCTGAGAAACCAAACGGGCAGAGGTTCAGAGAGTTTTTTTATATAAAATAAGCTGGGGGTGCACTCATATATATAGACCCGGTGGAAGCGGCTCTACCTGCGGCAGCAACAGATAGAGGTGCGACTCCATGTGGCAAGGCCCATATGGCGGGTCCCGTTGCATCAAAGTACGTGCACTCTAAGCAATGCGATGTCAGATTCAAAACTTTCTAACTTTTGATCGGACCGTCCGTTTGAGGCGTGCGATACCTTTCCGAAAAGCCTTCTCTGAGAGTGTCGTAATGACATGGGAGTAAACCTTTTCAGAGTCAAAAAATACAGGTTCATAACCAGGTCTTTGATTTCTCGCAGTTTATTCGTTGAGCTGTCTTGCACTGTTTCCACTAGGGATCATTGTTATGGTTCGTTCAAACCTTGGTGGCATCAATTCCACTTGTGTTTGGCCGAATCTACTTTAAGATGCTAAAATGACCATTTTGCCCCTCCTAGGGTTGCCTTCAATACTAGTATGGCCTTCGACTTATTTTTCGGGGTTGTCTCCGAGGTTTGGATTCCAGCCGATTCTGTTTGTCCTCAAGGTTGTCTCTGAGGCTGACTTGATTCTTCCAGGTTTGTCTTTATAGATGATGTGAGGCTTCGGGGTTGTCTCCGAAGTTGAGTTGGCCTTTTGGGTTGAGACCGGGGTTGACCTGTACCTCCCGGGTTGAGACCGAGGCTAACCTGTACTTCCCGAGTTGAGACCGGTGATGATATGTACCTCCCGGGTTGAGACCGGGGCTGACTTATACTTCTCAGGTTGAGACCGAGGCTAACCTGTACCTCTCGAGTTAAGACCGGGGCAGACTTGTACTTCCCGAGTTGAGGCCGGGGCTGATCTGTACTTCCCGGGTTGAGACCGGGGCTGACCTGTACCTCCCGAGTTGAGATCGGGGCTGACCTGTACTTCCTGGGTTGAGACCGGGGATGGCCTGTACCTCACGGGTTGAGACCGGGGCTGACCTGTACCTCCTCGGTTGAGACCAGGGCTGACCTGTACCTCTCGGGTTTAGACCGGGGATGACCTATACTTCTCGGGTTAAGACCGAGGCTGACCTGTACTTCCTGGGTTGAGACCGGGGCTAACCTGCACTTCTTGGGTTGAGATTGGGGCTGACCGGTAACTCTCGGGTTGAGACCGGGGCTGACCTATACCTCCCGGGTTGAGACCGGGGCTGACCTGTACTTCTCAGGTTTGAGACCGGCGCTGACCTGTACCTTCATGTTGAGACCGGGGATGACCTGTACTTCCCGGGTTGAGACCGGGGCTGAGTTAAAATAGACGATTTTGCCATCCTGCCGAGTTAGTAACAAGAATGCCAAATTTCTAGTGTCTGCTACAAAAATAAAGAAAATTTTGAGTGTCTACAGGTGCCCCTCTTTATCATGTTCATGTAATGCAGTGGAATGAACAGGATAAAGATTGCTAGACACTAGAAATGCAAATGCAAAGGCAAGGCAATGCACGACATGATATTTGATGAATGTTAGATGCCTTTGAGGGGTTAGGGTTATCATTGGATGTTTACGTTATTTTCTGCCGGGGATAACGTTATTCATGATAACCTTTGGGGCAGCACTGTCAAGCGGTTACTGGTAGGATATCACTAATAGATTATCAGAGTTAGGCTATCATAGATTGTTCTCATCTCTTTCTGATGGGGATGACGTTATCCGTGATGGACCGTTCGACTCTGATGGGGATGATATTATTGATGGTACCTTAGTTTGAGACCAATGGTTTCCCCGTCTGTCAATACTATCCGTAAGGCATATTTTCCTTCGGTTGATACCATTGTACATTTCTAAAGGCTCCTCTGCTGGGGGACATATCTCGGTTATCGACTTACCTTAGTGGGTGCTTCCGATGCCTATTCTGACAATAATTTAAACCGGTAGTTTGCAACAGTGGGTTGTATCACCAATCCTTCATGGTGCTTCCTCTGAGGATGCGTATAATAGATTCCATCACTTGTCCCTTGTGGGGATAGATTGATATACTATTTTCGCCACCGGATTATTCCCGATGCTTCGCTGAAGTTGAGCCCACGGCTGAACTGTCACCAGACTGTACCCGACATTTTACTGGGGTTGAGCCAATGGCTGAATTGTCATCGGTCAGCACCTGACGCTTCGCTGAGATTGAGCCAACGGACAGAACTGTCATCGGTCAGTACCTGACGCTTCGTTGGGATTGTGCCAACGGCTGAACTGTCATCGGTCAGTACCCGACGCTTCGCTAGGGTTGTGCCAACGGCGGAACTATCATCGGTTAGTACCTAACGCTTCGATGGAGTTGTGCTAATGACTGAACTATCATCAGTCAGTACTCGACGCTTCGCTGGGGTTGTGCCAACGGCTGAACTATCATCGGTCAGTACCCGACGCTTCGCTGGGGTTGGGCCAACTGCTGAACTGTCATCGGTCAGTACCTGATGCTTCGAAAGTGGCCGTTTTTGGCAGTTTTGTGCAGTTTTTGGCAGTTTTCAGCAGTTTTTATCATTGGTCCCCGGATATTGCTTCGGGATGAATACCATAGGCTTTCAGGAAGTTCCCACCTATGTCAATTATCCGATGCTTAAACGCAAGATTTCAGGACAAACCGCTAAATCGCGTAGCGATTTTTTCTCAGATTTAACTTTTCAGCTCATATAAACTCCGTTTCAACTCTAACTAGACCGAACCAGAGGGGCGAGATCCACCCTAGGGAGCCGCACAGGTGGGCCCGCTCCTTCTTGCAGTTTTAAAATGGGCAGTAGGAGCTCTCACAAGTTATTTTTAGTTTTGATTTTTTATAGAAATCTGATTTTCTTTTTCATATCAATGGAGTTCGGGCTGCTTTTTTAGATTTCGTCAGCGGCCACTGGTTCTGCACATCTTAGGTAACATTTACATCTTTTCTTTTCAAGTTTTGACCGTTAGAAGTATGTAAATCACGTAGGGTACTTTTGAACGCAATGTATCAAAAATATCTCATTATGCCCCATTTTGCTGAGGAATTCTTCAATTCTTTCTTCAGCCACCTTCTTTTTAGCTTTGATGACTAAAATCACCCACTGAGGCAGGTACAATGGATTCTCCTTGGATATGCTGGAAATATTGTTTGAAGTGGAACCTTCATCCTTCCCATAGTTCCATAGGACTTTTTTCAGACTGATCACTGGATATTGCGGTCTGAAAGGTAGTATTAAAGGCTCGGGTGCAGCTAATTTCACAGGATTATGTGTTTCTTGGACCCCTTTCCCTTGCAGTATTAGGGGTGTTACGGCTAGCTCCTTCTCACAAGAAATAACAACGACTATTTTCTAATTCCATGTCATGGGAATAAAGAACGCTTCTTCATCGGGAAAGCCATAATTTTGATTCTCCCTTGTCAGCTCACGACTTTCAATAAGATTATGAATCAGGTGACGAAGTCCCCAGCAATCCTCGGTGTCATGACCGGGCGCATTGGAGTGATAGTGGTAGATCCTATCAGGATTGAATTTTTTGGATCGAGAGTTTATCGAGTGTAACAAATCCGTAACCATCCCCTCATTGATTAGTATTTGGAGGATTTCCTTCATTAGCTGGTTCAAATTAGTGAAATTCCTTTGAAATGCAAATTCCCTATCAGATTGGAACTTCTCCTCCTTGGCCACCTTGTCGGCCCAAGGTTCATGCTCATGAAATAGGTAATGGTCCCTCATAGCAATGGGGTTAATTTTCAGTGTGGGAGGACTTGCTTCATGCTGGTTGGTCTGGTTTATCAGCTGCCTGGTTATCTGATGATGATATACGACCAGGTCCACTAACTTTCCAATCTGCTCCTTGATAGACTTGATTTCCTATTCCATCAGGAATTTTCCCTCTGAGAACTCCCAACTGTCTGGGTTATTGGTACTGGAATGAGTCGATTCTCCAATATACCGGAGGTATTTGGATCCTTCTCCATTCTTCGTGCTAATCATATTAACACTCTCCTCTTTATATTGTGCGAGGGGATTATCCTGCACATGAAGTTGCTCAGGTTTGGTCACCATAATCTCTCTGTTGTCTATAAAGTCTTGAATTTTATGCTTGAAAGACCAACAGTCTTGTGTATCATGGCCAAGAGATCCGGAATGGTAGGCGCACTTCTTACTTGGGTCAAAATTTCGTCCACTGGTACTGTTGGTGGAAGGAGTTGAACAATTTTCTTTTGTGTCGTCAATAATTTTAGCACATTTTCTAATTAATCCCATAAAGGGGTGAACATTCTCCGACTTCTGGCCTCCACAGTTTTCTGAAATGGAGGATTAAAAGGTTGGGCTGGAGCTTGAAAAGGGGAAGAGTTTTTCCTTTAAATGGGTATACTGCTCGAATCGCCCCTCTGATTCTGTCCTTACAGTATTAAGGACACTTCTTCCTCTTTCTTCTTGTGGGCTCTTCGGGGATTACTCCCATAACTCCCAGATGGATATGCTCGGCAACGGCTTCCAAGGCGATAAGGTCTTTTATCTCCTAGACTTCAGCCCCATTTCAACCATTTCTCCGTGTTTGATCATCTCCGAGAATGGTTTTCCTATGCCAGCTAGGACCCTTTCATAATACAGAGCTTATTGAATGTCGATGAAGGTCATGACTATCTCATACTCAGTCATAGGCGGGCTGACTTATGTTGCCATCCGTCTCCATCGTTGGGCATACTCTCTGAGTGATTCGATGTTTTAATTTTTTATTTGGTTATTTGATATCTGTCTAGAGCCATCTGGGACTGAAACCTTTACTGATTAAGGAAGGTATGTGCTAACTCTTCCCAGCTCTGAATTTTTGAATTATCCAATATGGCATACCAGGCTCTAGCCTCTCCAGCCAGACTCTTCTGGAATAATTGCATTCTGAGCTTCTCGTCCTCTGCATAGGATCCGAGTTCTCCAGTGAAAACCTTCAAATGGGTGTAGGGATCTCCTAATCCATCATATTTCTCAAAATAAGGGACTTGAAACTTTTTTGGATAACGAGCTTCCTAGAAATATACATAAGTCTGAATAATTGACAATCTCAAATGCCCAGTCCCTTTGATGGACTGGATGGTTTCTTTCCATTTGTTGAACCTTCTTAAGAATATCATCAACTTCCTGCTCTTTGTTAAGGTTGATGATTTCAGGGGTTTTGTTGGTCATATCCTGGTCCTGTGGCTCAGGAATTGTGAGTGTCTTTCTTTTCGATATCTTGACTGCCACCCGGTGTAGATGATTCTGTATGACCTGGTATTTGTTTCCCTTGAAGGCCTTTGCTTAGTTCTTTCAAGGAAATAGCCAATTCGGCTATCTGGTTTTTCAGTCCTTCAAACTCTTCCCTAGAGACAGGGTTAGATTCAGGTTGAGCACTTGAAGCCATGACTAGAGATGGACTTAGTGCTTTCTTAGATTTTGACCTAGGGACGGGACCAATTTTTACCTTCAACAAACTTAGGTGTGTTAATTTCCTGATGTAGGTATCGATCGGATGCATGCTATGCAATGTATTTATTTTTGAGGTTTTTTAATATTATCCTGTAAAACAAAGGTCAGTTATTTTGATGATAGAATAGTATAACATGATTTATATGACATGGAATGTATCTTGATATGTAAATTGGAATTGGAAAATTGACATTTAAATTGAAAGAAGAAGGCATGAAGAGGCTTCCCTTCGGATTTGGTTAATCAGAGGCTGACCTATCTTAGGCTACTCTTGCAACTTTTCGGCATAAAGGTCCCCAGATCATCGCAATCTACTAGAAAGGAAAATTAATCCGATCTTTCAATTGGAGCAGATCTGAGTGGTGCCTTTCCTGAGCCTCGCAGAATTAGTCTTCTTTGAGTCCATTAATCAACACCGACGAGTTTGCCTCCTGGTGGAGGAATCACACAACATACATTCACATACACCGTATCTCACCGTATGAAATGATGACATTGTGCGAAGCACTAATATAAAGTAGTAAAACATTCATTCACATCCATTCAATGTAAAACGCAGCATCCACACACACGCAGATATAGAAGGGAAATTTTGAAAAGATTTGCACGTGGCCTAAGCCCTCTACTGTCCCCAGCAGAGTCGCCACCTGTCGACGTCGGGAAAAAATCCTGTCGCGTTTGACCGAATCTTTCTCTCTTCCTAAGTTTATTGTTTCTACCCTTATTACCTTGTCTGTTTTATGAAGGGTGATGTTTTTTAGGAAAAGGCCAACATGTATCATGTCGACGATTTGAATGGTGTACAGAGTCGCCAATTGGTAGATTTAAAATGGTTGTACCAATTCAATCGAGTTTTGTTTGAAAGTAGGCCCAATTAATAGACACTGTCAAAACTTGATCTTTGAAATCGAAGTTCTAAGTTCGGGGCTTGGTTAAGTGGAGGGAAGGTGTTAGGCACCCCCCAACTCCCGTGAAACACGGTACCACATCTTTTCAATATTTTCCTTTTTATTTGGAATGTGTGTGTGGATGCTGGAAGTAATTGAGCCTACGTTTTGATTATTTTGAAAGTAGTTCCTTGCTTCGTTGAACCTATATACAAAGGGTTTGATTTGATTTGCAAAAGTCCTTTTTTAAACAAGATATGAAAATGATGTTTTGAAAGGTGGTTTTCAAACCATTTCGCTCACATAGAAATTGAGGCATGTTGATACTTTCATTTTTATCTTTTTAGCCTTTTGGCTCAATTTGAATGGTGATTGTCGGGCTGCGAAGCATCCTCGACCACAAAGTATAGACAAGTGTTGGTCTTCTCATGGGCATGACAGCCATCGGAGTGACTCTAACACGACAAACCATTTTATTATGTTTGACACCTTAAACCCGGATAACCGTTTTAACGACTTTCGGATGTACATTTTTACAGAAAAACTGGTAGGGTACATTTATAATGTGGAGTTTGTCCATCATGGGAATCAGATTTTGATGAGTTTGATCATGAAACCCACGATTCCTAGGCTCACATAAGGAGGCCAAGAAAACCTACACATCAAAGATATTCACAGAAAATATATTTACATCTAGACGTCGTAAACCACAAGGATTCATCAGTCAGATCCTGGTATGCGCGTAGCTAAAGCTGCTTATTCCCACTACATAGCGATCTAAGGGTTGCGAGTTTGCTTTTAAATGAACAAAACTAGAAGAAAAAAAAAGCTATATTTAAATAAATCTTAGCCATTTTAGCTTCTCGGTACCGGTTGGACATATTTTGAACCGTTTGAAAGGTAGAAAGGGCTAGATTTAAAGAAATCTAACTTGCTAGAATTGATATCAGTGCCAATTCATATCAAATGAATATTTAGAGCATAAATTTAATCACAATGAATAAAGAATATATATATATATATATAATTTTATATATATAATTGTAAAGGGCGACAGATTTCCAATCATATGCCCGGACTGGAATGTAAATATATATATATATATATATATATAAAGCTGTAAATGGCGACGAATATCCAATCCTATGCTCGGACAGAAATGTAAATTATATATATAATATATATATATATATTTGTAAAAGCAATAAAGAGCCACGACTTGATCCAGTCTCAACTGAATGTAAATATAGATGTATAAAGCTGTAAAAAGCCATGGAATGATCAAGGCTTGACAGAATTGAAATACATATATAAAGCTGTAAATGAGCCACGAATTAATCTAGGCACATAATGTAAATATATAAATAGAAAAGCTGTAAAGGGCGGCGGATTTTCAATCCAAGGCCCGAACAAATAAATATATATATTATATATATATAGATATTTAAAAAGCGATAAA